>JAAGEH010000135.1:3625236-3701917 GCA_011751065.1 Lasiurus cinereus
AGAGAGGGGCTCAGAGAGATTCAGAGGAGCTTTACAAAGCTGAGGTACAGAGACGCATGCATGGAGAGAATGGGTGGCAGAGGAACTGGCTGGCTTCCTCTAGCAGGAGGGAGACAGAAACTCCCAACTGCACTGAACCCCAGTTTTGACTGCACTGAACCCCAATTCCAGGCAAGACTCATATGGGGGGAGTCTGGAATATCGAGAAAAGAGAGGAGTGCACTGAAACTCATGGGAGCCACAAAAGGCAGAGGTCTGGAGGCGCATGCGCGACTGAGTTGCAGAGAGGATTGACTTTTGAATGTGCTGCTGGCTTTCTTTAGTGGGAAAAAGATGGGACCCCCCAACTGCACTGAACTCCAGTTCCAACTGCACTGAATCCCAGTTTTGGGCGAGACCCTAGGGACTCAGACTCATATGGATCCCCGAAAAACACGAAAACTCAGGAGAGGTATGAAAGACAGAGGTTTGGAGGCGCATGCACAAGTGTGCACAGAGAGGACTGCAGCAATTACCAAGGAACACTGAGACCCAGGGGCCTTATAGGGCAGGTCTGACAGGAAGCTAAGGCTGTCTGCTCAGCCCTGAGATTCCGCCCATCCAAGCCGAACACAGAGGCTTTTGAAATTTTGCAAGTCTTATCTCATAAGGATGTCTCCCACACAGAAGTTATCCCTGCATAAAAACAGCTGATCCTCACAACCAATTGGCTTGAAGATCAAGTCCCCTTAGTGGTACCAACAACAATCAAGACTTAACTACAACAAGGCAGTACACAAAGGGACGCATCAAGAGAGTCCACTTCAGGTAACTGGGGAGGCAGAGTTACTGGGCCATATAGGACACCTAGCACACAAAGCTACTCTACCAACTCAGGGAAGCAGCCAAAATGCAGAGACAAAGTAATAGATCACAAATGAAAGAAATGGAGGAAAACAAATGACTGGATATAAAGTTCAAAACCATCGTTATAAGGTGTTTCAAAAATTTCCTATAAAAGATGGATAAATTTAGCAAGACCCAAGAGGAGATGAAAAAGGATCAACTAGAAATTAAACATACACTAACTGAAATAAAAAATATTATACAGAGACCGAACAGCAGAATTAAGACAAAGATTTGAAATACAAAAAAGCAGAAAACACCCACTGGAAAAGCAAAAAGCAAAATGAATCCAAAACTTTGAAAATAGTGTAAGGAGCCTCTGGGACAACTTCAAGGGTACCAACATCAGAATTATGGGGGTGCCAGAAGAAGAGAGAGAGCAAGATACTGAAAACCTACTTGAAGAAATAATGACTGAAAACTTCACCCACATGGTGAAACAAATAGACTTACAAGTCCAGGAAGAACACAGAACCCCAAACAAAAGGAATTCAAAGAAGACTACACCAAGATACATCATAATTAAAATACCAAGAGCAAAAGACACAGAGAGAATATTAAAAGCAGCAAGAGAAAAACAGTTCATTACCTACAAGGGAGCACCCATACGATTGTCAGCTGATTTCTCAACAGAAACTATGCAGGCCAGATGGGAGTGGCAAGAAATACTGAAAGTGATGAATAGCAAGAAACTACAACCAAGATTACTCTACCCAGCAAAGCTATCATTCAGAATTGAAGGGCAGATAAAGAGCTTCACAGATAAGCAAAAGCTAAAAGCATTCATCAGCACCAAACCAGTATTACATGAAATGCTGAAAGATACTCTTTAAGAAGAGGAAGAAGAAGAAAAAGATAAAGATGAAAATTATGAACAACAAATTCATATCTATCAACAAGTGAATCTAAAAATCAAGTGAATTAAAAATCTGATGAACAGAATAAACTGGTGAATATAATAGAATCAGGGGCATAGAAAGGGAGTGGACTGCCAATTCTCAGAGGGACAGGGATGAGGAGGGTGCAGGACTGGACAAAAATCATACACCTATGGATAAGGACAATGGGGGGAAAGTAAGGTCAGAGGGTGGGGTGGGAACCAGGTAAAGGGGAGCTATGGGGGGGGGGGAAAGAGGAACAATTATAATAATCTGAACAGTAAATATTTATTAAATTAAAAAAAAAATCACTGCAACACTCTATTCCATTTTTACTTTTCCCACTTGTCACATAGAATGACTGTTGGCTATGTTCTGTCTGTCTTCCTCTGTAGACCAAAATTCTGGAGCTTATTCTTTTCTCTCTTCTAATAGTATTCTTCCACATTCCCTGGCACACTGGTCCCAGTGCTCAGCCTCTAGCCACTGTACAACTTATTGACTGTACATGCCTTTCTCAGCCCACCGCATACCCACAACCAATTCCATCTGCAGTACTTACTTTGGTTGCAGCCCCAGATTCTGAATCTCAGCATCAGCCTCCCATGGCTGCTCCTTGTATTCTGAGGTGTCCCCTAGGCTCTGTTAACAGTGTCTGCCTCTATCCCTATCTTCTACTTGCCTTTCTGGTGCTTTCTCTGCATACCCCCCACCCTCTTCCAGGATAGAGGAGAAGAGATGTCTTTAATGCTCTGATACATTACTTCCACCCCTCTGGCTCTTGATGATCCATCGTGTGCCGATAGCCAGAGCTGCGATTCTAACCCCAAAAATATGCTAGTTAAAATGACTTATCCAAGCCTTGCATATCAAGCCCATGTAGTGAATATCCTACAAATACTTCAGAAGTAGCCTGACGCAGAAATGGGAAGCAAGTTAGGAATGAGGCATTCATTTTTACTTTAATTCTATTTATTGACATTTTGTATTTCAGATTCAATGGTTACATAGCCTTTGTACTTCAGATGGAATTAATTTCAGCAGCATTTACTGGGTACCAGCTTTGTGCCTGGTCTGTGCAGGGCACTAAGACAATAGAGATTAAAAAGAGCCAGTCCCTGCTCTTAGGGAGCACTCATCCATCTGGTCCATATTCAGACTGATTGAAGTTCAGTGTAGTGTTGATCTTCCTCTTATACATAATTATATTTTGCATATAGGTTTTTACTTTTTAAAATCCACCTGAGAGCCATGCCATCTGTGTGGATTACCCTTCACAGCACTAAGCTCATTGCTATGGGCCCGAAGGCAATTAATGGAAGCTCTTTGATGATATTGCACTTCCTGGAAGCTTCAGAAATTTTCTTTCAATCATCGTAGTTAGTGTCTTAATGTGATAATAGGATGATTGATTTTTACGTTAGTTTTAATCACCCATCAGATGTTCAACTTGAATTTCAATTCCAGCTCCATATGACCATATGACCTTGGGCAGGTTGCTTAAACTTCCTGAACTCAGTTTCCTCATCTGTTAAAGTAGGAATAATAAAACCTACCACACAGGCTTGAGGTGATAATTAAATTAAGCAGAATTCCAAACAAAAGGTTCTACCCACCCTTAACATTCTACTCAGTTAGAATTTTCCCCATTTTTTTCAGCAGGTACCATGGTCCGATTCTGTGCTATGTCACCTTGGGAATACTAAGAGAGTGATACGTAGTCCCTGTTAACCTGCAAATCAATAAGCTGGTGGGGAGAGACAGATGTACTAGTAAGCAAGTAGTTATGATACATACAGATCTCTAAAAGAAGCCCTTTAGGGGCAATAGGAAGAGAGGCGATAAATATTTATTAAGTGTCAACTAAGAGGGACCCACAGGAGAGTCACTAGCCTATGTATTTGTATGTGTGCATCCATAAAGTCATACTCATTTAGGACTTTGCCTTCTCCATGGTTGGGTTCCCCGGATGTCTGATTTTTCTGTAACAAGTACAAGGAAGCTAATCTTGATTCTCCTTTACTCCAGAGCAACCACATCTCCAAGAACAGCCAGGAATGCTGATGACCACTTAAGACATTCTGAAACCATCAGTCAAATCTGGGCTGGATAAATATGCAAAGAAGTGCTCCCTGTTTGACCATTCCCCTGAATGCCTTCCCAGCTCTGCTGTCTCCTGCTGCCCAGTAACCCGTTGCCATGGGAGACAAGTGTACTTAGTGTGACAAGTCACACTGCACCCTCAGCCTCCCCAATCCCATGTCAGACTGACCCAAAGGCAATGGCAACTTCCCCAAATTATCGAGGACAGAATACATCTATGTTTAAATGCATCACACATTTCTATGGGATCTTCCCTTGCATAACCATTTTGCCTTTTCCCCTCTCTGCAGGAGGCTGCAGAGGAATGGATAGATCTTGCCTGGCTCACACTTCTGTGGTTGGCTGGATTGAATCCTTTGCTGCTTCCCTCATTTCTTGGGTGTCAGGTCCCAAACCCACCTCAAGTCTTGGATGAGCCCCTTTCTTGTTGAGACAAGAGACACTTACAGAATACAATCACCATGCTTCATTAGGCTCCACAGCAGTGCTGAAGATGGAAGGAGAAGAGATCAGCAGAAGCCAGCTTTGTAGATGTCAGTTGTTAATATCAATGAATTCGGGTAAAAGGAGAAACCTGGGCACAGCTTCCCTGCAGTTCAGCCCATCCTTTTCCCTTTTCCAGCAGAGACAAATTGCAGCACTTGACAGCCTTTATATATCACATACCCTTGTAATGTTTTGCCTGTAGAGTTTATAATAGATAATAATAACAGCGAATATTTACTGAGCACTAAGTACACCTGATATATGTTTACTGCATTTAATGCTTCTAGCAAAGCTATGATGCAGGTACTTGGATCAATCCCTCTTTACCGATTAGGCATTGGAGGCATAGAAAGTGTGGTTCTTTTGCCCAATGTCATGTAGTGAGTGCAGGAGGCAGCACCCAAATCCAGGATGTCTAACTTCAGATGACACACTCCTAACTCTTGTACTATTCTGTTGCTAGAGAAGCAGCCTGGGAGAGTGATAAAGTGTAAAAGTCATCCAGCTTTGCCACTTAGCAGCTCCATGACTTTGGGCAGGTCACTTAGGTCTAAAATGAGGACAAAAATAGTACTTACCTCATAGGATGACAGTAGTAGACAAGAATTTAGCCTACATAAGACATTTAATACCATCCTTGGAGCAGAATAAGGATTTAATACACATTATTTATATTTATAAACAGTAAGTCCCTCTAAGTTAGGAGTCTTATCTTAGTTCTCTTTGAATTTTCACCCCCAGTACATAACACAGTGCAAAGCACATAATAGAAAATACTCATTATTACTGGAACAAATTAGGAGATTAAGTATTCTAGAAGATAGTTATAATTAAGCCTTATTTTTATAAGTGCTTTATTATTTACTAAGTGCTGTCATTTAATTTAAATTGGTATGTTTATATTTGAGCAACTCAACTCCTAGGTATGTGCTCAAGAGAAACGAAAACACACACAAACTTAAATGTGATCATTCATAGCAGCATTACTCATAATAGCCAAAAAGTAAAAACAACCCAACTGCCCACCAATGGATAAATGAATAAACAAAATGTGGTATACTCAAACAGTGGAATATCATTTAGCCATAAAAAGGGAAGAAGTACTGATACATGCTACAGCGTGGATAAACTCTGAAAACATTATGCTCAGTGAAAGAAGCCATACACAAAGACCACATATTACATGATTCCATTTATATGAAATGGCTAGACTAGGCAAATTTATAGAGACAGAAAGTAGATTCATTATTGCCTAGGGCTAGAAGGATGAGGGTGTTGGAGTGGTGGTGATAACTGAAAGGTACAGGGTTTCTTTAGGGGATAATAAAAATTAATTTTGAAATTGATTATGGTGATGTTTGCACAACTCTAAATACACTAAAAATCACAGAATTGTATGGGTGAATTGTATAGCATCTGAATTCTATGCCAATAAGCAAAGCAAATATTTATCACCTCTTTCCCCGCCCCAAAGTCAGTAAATTAATAAATCTCCAAATCAGCAGCTCAGCACCAGTGAATTTGGTGATTTCACCAGATTCCCCATTCTGTCCTCCTCAGTGATTCAGGCATCCTCAGCCATCTGCACCACACACATCCTCACCAAGGGTGTGAGTAGCCTGTTACTGTTGAAGGTGAGATGGGAAAAACTTAATTAATGTTTGCTCTCATATTCCAGTCAGGTTGCCCCTCAAATGTTTCTTTGTAACCTTGCTTCCTGTCCAAGTCTAGGTGAGATGAAAGCTGGTGGGCCCGTCAATCCTGTACAGAAATGTGAGCTGGAAAAGGAAACTTGCAGCAACAGCCTAATCTCTCTCAGAATTAAAAGCAAGTTCCAAAGCTGGAAATCAAAGCTAGGAAAGTCTAAATATCAAGTCTATTAATCATTTGCAAGTCACTTCTCTCCTCATGCTCTTGTCTGAGAAACAAATAAAAGCCCAATGTTCTGGCGGTCTCGCTGCATCCTTTGTTTTAATGATGTCTTTGGAAACTTAAGCAAATTGCTGATGGAAAGGGGAGAAGTCAGATTCTAATTAAGCTGCCCCAGTTTGAAAAGGTGTAGAAGATTGCCCAAAGGATTCCAAAATCAATAGGTATTTAAAAGCAAAAACAGGGGAGCAATGATGCTTGGAATTCATGAGAGTAGCTATAAAGGGATGTAATTTTGACAGGAACAAAAATATGATTGTATCACTTGGAAATCTTTGTTGTTCTACTTTTAACCAATGATGTTATATATAGACATACTCACGAGGAAAATTCCTTAGGCAGAAGGCAAAGAAGAAAAATTATACATTTCCTGTTCCTGATAACAGTTGGTACTGTTCATTCAAGCTCAAATATTTATTAAGGTAGTGATAGTGAGAAGATTCACAGATAATTTGTCGGTTTCCCTACATGATGAGTGCTGACCTTTACTGAGAGCTCTCAAGCTCCTCACGTGTTTTATTTTATTTAGTCCCTGCAGTTACCCTATGAGGTGGGTACTACTACTTATTGTTGTTGTTGTTGTTATATTTTGCAGATGAAGAAAGTAAAGCACAGTGAAGTTAAATAGCTTGTTCAGGGTGCCACACCTAGTATAAATGATAACGCTGAGATTAAAACCCTGTCTGATTCATGTTGTCAATCATTATCATATTCTGCCTCTCTAGCAAATTGGCAGTTCTTAATTTTACTCTTGATGCTTCTACCATCAAGAGTTGGACATATTAGAATATGGGAAAGAAATATTAATATACACAATAATACAATTTTTATTTAATACATAGTATAATTTTATTTACTTATTGCATGTCTGTTGGATACTGTCTGTATCTGAGGTGGTGTCCTTAGCCAGTCTTGAGGTGATATGCCTCAGGGACTTTGCACATGCTGTTCCTTTGCCTCGCATGCCCTGCCCTCCTCTTCCTCCACACCAATGGCGTCACGTGTTGCTTACATTGCAGATGTCATCTACAACACAACCTACAAGGGGGAAGACTGAGCTTTAGTAGGAAAAGAAACTTGTCAGAAAAGAGACTTATCAAGGCCATAACATTTGAGCTGGTCCTTGGAGAATGGGCAGACATTTCAGATGGGGGAAAAACAAAAGTAAAACACTGAGCCAGGCAAGCACAACCCACGGAGTAAATTGCTGTGGTGTAGTATACTTATTTAGAAAATAAAGTAAGAAAAGAGTACAACAACAAATGTTGTTTTCCTTTCACTTGAAAGCATTTTGGTATAGACTGTCTTTGGGGGCTTAAAGACAAATGGAATTGCTTAGCTTAAAGACAGCTGTCTCCACGTATTGATAGAAATTATAAAAACCAAGACACAAAATATAACTTGTACCTTTGACCCACATATCATTCCCTCAAGGAGAAGGAAAGGGAAGGAGCCACAAATTTCTGAGAATAGATGGGGAAAATGTCTCCTTTGTTTCTCTGCCTCACTCTATTTTCCTATTCCCAGCGAGGAGAATGAGTTTGCGGAATTTCTCAGCCAAGTCCTGAAGAGTCTCTTAAAAACCAGTCAGTCACTTTTTAAGTTCAAAATCAATAAAAGAAACCATACAAAGATCAATAAACTTGACTCCATAAAAATTAACACCTACGCAATGTCAAAAACCCACACAACCTAAATCAAAGGCAAACAATACACCGAGAAAACCATTCACCACTACTGTGATGGCAAAATCCAGTTCAGTTCAGTTCAACACACACCAGCTGTAGATTCTTGTGTAACTAGAACTGTTGGGTACAGGTGCTCCAGAGCTCTGCTGAGAGGGCAGGACATATAAACTGGCTGATTCCATGTGGAAAGAGCACAAACAGCTCTGAGAAAAGAGGAAGGGAGGGTGCCTAACATACCTGAGCTTCAGAGAGGCCTTGGACTAATAACTATCGAGGAGAACTTACCCAAGGTACCAAGTGGGAAAGGAGGGGAGCACCATTTAAAACATGAGACGAATGAAGGCAAGGAGATGTGAATGTGCTTACACATTCTTCAAGGTTCTGGAATAAAGCTCAGTGTTGAGAGTGACGGAAATGAGGCTGGACAGGTAAAACAGGGTTACTTTATCAAAGCTTTTACTTTCTCCTATAGCTGACAGGTGGCCACTGAAGCATGTAACAAGGTCCTGGTGAGGATGACTTTGCAAGGCAGGGAAAGAGTGAGGACTGAGCAGGGTTTATGCACAATAGCTTTAGACTGGTGAGTGCTTGTGAGGTTAGGATTTCCAACTGAGTTTTGGTGAGCAAACTCTTAGTGTTGATCATTTAACTGTTTAGCTGATTCACAGCCTCACCTTGCAGGAGTTGTTATTTCCTGAAGCGAGTAACTAAGTTACGTTTGCTTGATCCCAGTATGGATTCTCACCGGCACAAGAATATGTGCCTGGTCCCAGAATTTTCTGGGGCAGGAAATTATGTTGGTTTCAGTACCCAAGAAACATATCCAAGCCTGTGTTGCTACAGCACCCTACTTTCAACCAACCCTGCCTTCTTTATGATGTTTCTGGCTGAACAAATCAGATTTTTAAAAAATGCATTTGGGAAATGATCCTGAGCTGCTTCACTGAGTGAAATAAATGGATTCTAGAGTTAGGTCAACAGCTATGGACCTGGTGGGGGAGGGGTACAGTTTTACAGGCAGGGAGTTGAAGAAGAAGAGGAGTAACTGGAGGTTCAGGGAGGAGTGCTGACCTCAAGATGAAGAGAGTAACCTGGAACTGTAGGGAGGCATAGTGGGATCCTCTGGGAATGGATTCACCATCTGAGCCACTTTGGGTATTCTATCAAACATTTTCTCCTCCTTTACTGAGTTAATTTTTGTTCATCCCAGCGTGGAGATCTGAGAGCAAGGTACTGGGAATTAGACTGTTTGAATAGTAAAGGGAAACACAGTCTTTGCAACACAATCTATCCACTGAGGCCAGTGTGGTTAGTGGCATCACAGAGAGGAAGGAAGGGCCTTCAGCAGCACCAGAGATGGGAGAAGCAGAACGGGTGCACCTAGTCCAAAGAGCTGACACATGGAGGCCAAGAACAAGCTACCCTTTCCCCTCAGTTATGTTCGAGGAAGGCTGCCCTGGAAGAATGTAAGCTGACACTTGGGTTGCCTTTGTATCAATGGAAAAATCACCATCTTGAAAACCAAAAAGGAGATCTTAAAAATGGAGTTATTCTAATTTTTCATATATTTTATGCAGGGAGGCAGAAAGAACTAGATTAAAATGAGCAAGAATAGCCTACAAGATTTTTAATTGATAAGGGAAGAAGAATTCATTTAATTGGTGGCTGTCTTTAATAATATGCTTTGGACACTGTATAATCGAAAATAACACACAGAGTAAGAAAAATAACCAATAAGTAGTCAGGAAAAGTTCCATAAATTAAATGATAGTTGGAAAGGATAGAGTCATGTTAACTCATTACCATATTTTAATTTCATAGTAATTAAAATTATAATGTAGCATGTATTACCACTTAATTGATCTGCCAACATCAAGTATTTGCAAGTTTCCTTTTGTTCTCCGAAGTCATAAACTATTCTTCACTGCATAATTTCGGAGGTAATTTTAAACCATAAATATTTCACTTTATTAAAATTCTCAGGAAATTAGAGCCTCAATAGCTACTTATTTATATCTGCTTTGGCAAGCAGCCAGAAAATTCCTTTTCTTGTATTTTGAATCCTGCAAAATTAAAGAGCTAAAGGATATTATCTGTTCATCTTCACACTTCCTTTTATGACAGTTTTACAGTTTAATAGTGATATCTGAGGGTGATTAGCTAAGCCATGTCCCTTAAAATTGGGTATTTTTTTTTTATAGGAAGCCTCCCCTTGTTGAGGATGAACACCTATCCCACTGTCAACCTAGTACCTTTACAACACCTGGTCAGCCAGCCTAGGACAGAGTTGTCCCTGTTGATGCCAATCTCCAGAGACCTGTAAATATTCAGGGACTTCACTCCATTTAGGTACCCCTACCTCATCTGCACCAGAGATAACGTCCTTGTGCTGACCCTTTGCTGTAGTCTGTCCTGACCCATCAGAATGAAGTCACCTCTAGCCTGATTTAGCTCATCCTTCATTGTTGCATCTGTGCTAAGCCACCCTGGTTCTGATGGAGTAAATAGGACACATATGTCACTGTGGAGCCTCATTAGTCTCTGTAGATAAAAATAAATTTGGAAAATTGCAAAACCTCCCAGAGATAATACTTTCCTAATGATTCCTGCCTCCTTTGACACCCCATTGAACTGATTAATGGTCATTCAAATTGACCACCTGGCATAGATCACTGTCAAAATCAAAGAGGACACACTTTCAAGTTAAGTGTTATCTTTTGTGTTGTGGAATCCTTATGTATGTGCATGTGTGTATATGCAGACTTACGATAATTACAAACAGATGCACTATCTGAATTCCAAAATTTATTGGTGGCCCCTACTCGACATTTATGTTCTCCAGTACATTATCCTTAGGACTTGTAACATTAATCATGACCATTGGTTCTTATAGTCAGCAAAATGATTAGACTAAAGTTGGCCAAATATTTAAGCCAACTAGAAATGGAGACATATCAAGTAGAGAACTTTGACATGAATTACAGGGAGGATTAAAAATAAAAATAGGCGGCAACAGAAACAGCTCGTTTTACAACCTCATTATAAGCTATAAACAAACAAATCTACTTTCAATGCTGAGTCTCAATAGGGATTTGATCACTCCCTAACATTTTTTAAAAATCTGGCTCCGAAAGGGTTTATAAGTGAGCACACATAAAACTCAGACATGAGAACACCATCCATGGTCATATTGCACAGTCATCAAATATTTGATCACAACAGATATCTATTGAAAATGACAAGAATCCAAAAGGAGAGCTTATTAGAAGCAGACAGGGGCTAGCTTTCAGGTCCTGAAGGCAGAAAATGTATCCAGAGGGTCAGTATAAGTAAAAGTCAGGTCCCAAGTTTAAGGGCTGCACAATCCCTCCACTCTTTCTTGTGTATTCTAGTTCTGGTGGGCCCATTAAGCAGAGCCTAAGCTCCTATTCCACCTGACTTCCAAGTTCCAGCATCTCAGATAGACTAAGTCATTCTCCAGGAGTCTCTGAGTTTAAGTTCAAGTTAGTAAGAAAAGAAGAATTGAATTGATCACTGGCCAGCCAATGGACTGAAAGGCCAAATGTCTCATAACTTTAGATGGGACAATTTAGGTAAAGTAGAGTCTCAGCAACATTGATCATTGCCTCTGTAACATGCAAGACCTCTGATCAAAAGGCTCTAGGTGACATCCCACTTTTGGTACTTAATGGGGACTGAGTACTGGGGGCTATATGAAGAGGTTCAGCTATTTCACAGAGGGCCACAGGGAGGCATATTTCATGAAAAGACCTAGGAGAGTATGTGGTGAGCCTGGGCTTAGAAAATCTGAAGACTGTAACGAGCCATTTTAGCTTTGGAATGAGGGTACATTTTGAAGTGCAAGGACTGATGTGAGACTCTGAAAAATGGCAAGTGGTCAGGGTAAGTTCACAGGTAGGAGGACAGACATTGGGAGAGGAATAAAGAATAATTTAAAGGGTTGACTACATCATCATCTCAGCAAGAGACACATCCTCTCATTTAATCTTTACAATAAAACTCCCATGCAGTTGGAGGTGGCACAGTGTGATGATTGCACACCAACCTCCGGAGTTCAAATGCCTGGGCTCAAATTCCAGCCCTGTCACTGGAATCTTGGACTAATTATTTTTGTTATCACGCTTAAATTCCTCACCTGCAAAATCCCAGCAAAAGATTATTTCCAGCTCAACTGCCATTCTGTGGTTAAACAATATTGGAAAGGAAGGAAGAGGAGGTGAAAGAAAACCAACTAACTTTTGCTGGGTAGTCTAGAAGGAGCCAAAGCTTATACATGCTAGTAAATTCTCAGACCTTCAGATAAACTATGAGAGATTAGCTGGGTCTCTCTACCTCTACCCCCTGCCCAATGCTTCCACTTATCACCATTGTTAACTCTGTATCCCATGTGAATATTCTAGTAACATAGATCTGATCACGCCTCTGCTTGGTAGGTTTAATGGGTCCTCATCATCTACAAGATCAAATCCTCACATTTTGGTTAGGCATACATGATCTTTCCCAGCAGCCTCAGCCTGCATTGCTAGCCCTATATTATGCTCCTTTCCCCTCCACCCTATATCCCTTCCAGCCATCCCAATGTGTTTTTCTCAATGACATTGCTTTCATATCTCTATTTTTACACATACAATTTTCTTTGCTTTAATTTTCTCTTGTCTCTCTGTCTCTGTCTGCTTTTCTCTCCTTTGTCAAAAGATTACCAGTTATGCAAAATCTATGTCATATATCCATGAATTCTTCAGGCTAATTGCTTCCTCCTAAAACATCAAATATATCTCTATTGTAACACATATAATAGTATTATAATTCATTATACTCATTCTTTAACTTGGCTATCTCTGAAAAGACTATGATGATCTAGACTAGGGTAGGCCTTGAGTCCTCTTCATCACTAGTTCTTCAGAGCCTAGCACAGTTCCTGGTTTAGAGGAGACTTCTAATAAACACTTGTTGAATATGACAATAAAGCTTTCACAATCCATTGGTCTTCACTGGCATTTTGCAGTAGAATCTTGTTTATGTTTACACACAGAAAAAGAAAATATGGAATATTGTTGCTGTGGAAACAAACTTGGAAAAATGACTTTCTTTCCTCCTTTATATTAATGTAGGAGTCATATCTCATGGCTAAGCTGAATATGAATGCTTGCACAATGGCATTGAAAGTATTGAGCTTGTTCCCGAAGGCACTCTGTGGCAGCCAGCTATGCGGATCGTGCAAGGCACTCCATGTGCCATTCTAGCATATAATCTTTCTCACTCTGATGCACAGTTAGTTGGTTAAATATTATATTCAGTGCATCCTACAATGAAATTATTGCAATTCAGTTTAGGGATTTAAAATGCTTTAAAATCACACAGTATAACAGTTTTTCAAGAGGAAAAATAAACACCTATTATTTTAAAAAGTTGCTTTCAAAAGCATCTATTCTTTTATGTATTTGGGATCAGCCCACATGGAAAGGTTCTCTTAAGACTCTACAGAAATAAATATTTTTCCTTCCCTCTCATGAACTCCTACAAAAAAAGGTACTAAAAACTAATAACAAGATACTTTGTATTTGGTGATATTTCTCCTTGTGGAATGATTGTCTAACCATCTTTTCTCCTGACAAATTACTTTACTGGAAGGAACACGTGGAAGTTGTATTACTTTTTTCACCTTAACAAACCAAAATACTATTTTTGTGTATTAAAACCTCCATGCTCTATCCACTGAGCCAAACCAACTAGGGCGCTGCTCTCCATTGTTTCCTGGCTAAGGCCACCGAACTCACTTGGGCTCCTGTAGCAGATTCTGGGTGGATGAAGACGTCTTACCTTCAGTTTTGCCCTCCATTTAGTCTTCACTACAGAATTCTGTCTCTAAAATACACACCATATTACCCTTAAACCCTTTCCTGGGCCTCCTATTCCCTTCTGAATAAAGTCTAAGCTCCTTATGATCCTTTCCATCCTGTCTCTGATTACTGCTCCAGTCTCTTCTTTTTCCATTTCCCCCTCACATCCCACAAGCCAGCTATACTGAGCATCTTTAAGTGCCTCAAACAATACACTCTTCCTCTTGCCTTCAGATATTCGCATTTGCTCAGATGTTGTTCACACAGTCAGGCTTGAAGGTTATTAAAATACAAACAGAGAAAGTCCTAGAATTTCTCCTCTGAATTCCTTTTTCATAATGAAACACTTTTATTCACCTCTCCCTTGAACTCCAGAACCTTATTTCCAACTGTTCTCCAGTTCATCCTTCATTTGGTTGTTTAACAGACATTTCAAAATTAACCATGCCTCAAATGGCTCTCTTCTGTCAATGTATTCCACTAATCTTTTTAACATGTATGATCACTTTCACACTGGATATTTTACTTATATATTATTGCGTATTATCTGTCTCCCCCACTGAAAGGTAAGCTCCAACAGATAGAATAACTTTTTCTTTTTCACTCAATGATGAATTTCCAGAATCTAGTATGGTTCCTGACTGTTATGAACTGAATGCCTGTGTCTACCCCCTAATGTTGGAACCCTATCCCCACAATGTGAGGTTATTAGGAGGCAGGGACTTTGGGATGTAATTAGGATTAGATGAGGTCACAAGGTGGAGTTCTCATGAGTGGGATCAGTGCCCTTGTAAGAGTAACAGGAGAGCTTTCTTCCTCTGCTCTGTTTTCTGTTATGTGAGGACCCAGAGATACTGTTCTGCCACCCTGATCTCACTGCTAGCCTCCAGAATGGTGATAAATCAATTCCTGTTGTTTATCAGCCACAAAGTTATAGCAGTATCTTGTTGTGGCAGCAGGAATAGACTAAGACATTGACACATAATGAATATTTGAGATGTGTTTGTTGAATGAATAAATGACCCTAGAGCCACAAAACGAAGACAGACTGAAACTTACTCAGTATTTCCCAGATCTGGTCAGCCATGGTGCAGTAGAAAGACAGTAGGTTTTGTCAGGCATATCTGTATAGTTGTGTGACCTAGGGTAACTCATTTAATCTCTTTGAGACACTATTCTCATTTGGTATAATGAAGATGAGATAGCTCCTAAGATTGTTGTGGGCTATTTGATATAATTGGCTGTAACCACACCATGGTTGTTCCTCAATAAATATTATTCTTTTTTTTTTCCCAACTCCTGGCTTGACGAAGATTACTCAAAGCCCTAAAGACCTGGCAAGTTTAGCAAGCCTTATCCAATGCAGATCTCAGATGAAGCAACTCAGGAATTAATCAAACTGTGTCCTATGGGGAGCTTATTTTATTAAAAGTGCTATAGCTCTTATTGGGAGGAACAGAGTTTAATGTGAGGTTCAGTTGAAAAGCATATTCTTGTAAATAGTTGCTCAAGGCATGGTCTCCTTGAGAGGAATTGGGGGCTTGCCACCTTATTTTTCCCAACTCACTCTGAAGTATTTATCTGAGGCTCTGTTTATTGTATTTTCCCTCTAATAGCTGTGAATTGATTTATAAAATTATTTTTGCTGCAATGTTGCCAACAGTCTATCAAGGAGGTTAGAATAGGAAGGGAGTTGACACCAAAGAATTGGGCCATGTTAGGGAGAGGTTTAAAGTTTCTAGAGACATGAAATGAAAGTGCTGATTATGGTTGTGAGGGCAAAATAACATACAGTCCTGTTCAGATGTGAACCTGCTAAGGTGCATTTGTGGGATGATGTTTGCAGACATAGCAGGGCACTGGTGTTTGTTGACATCTCACAGGAACTGAGCATACCGAACATGGAAGGAACTGATACATCACATAAGAATCACAGACTAAGGCAGCTAAATGAAACCTTAGGAATCCTTTGTTTATTTTTTAAATATATTTTTATTGATTTCAGAGAGGAAGGAAGAGGGAGAGAGAGATAGAAATATGTATCAATGATGAGAGAGAATCATTGATGGGCTGCCTTCTGCATGCCCCACTCTGGGGATGGAGCCCACAACTTGAACATGTGCCCTGACTGGAATCAAACTGTGACCTCCTAGTTCATAGGTCAATGCTCAGCTACTGAGCCATACCAGCTGGGCGGGAATCCTTTATTTTAAAGACCAGGAAAATGAAGCACAGAGAGATCAAGTGACTGGAGGAGGGTCACATTGATGATAAAGATCAGAAAGACAACTGAAATGCTGGTCTTGGGAGTGTGGGTCCTCAGGCCTTTCTACCTCAGTGTGCTTAGAGCTAAAAAGGAGAGATCCAAAGAGGCAAAGTGATGTTAGTTTCCAATGAAATTTTTAAGGTTTACTTCATGCTGAGACTAAAATGACCTAAAACAGGTCAGCATTTAATAAATGAGAGAATGCATTAAAAAGTGCATTGTAAATTATAAAGTACTGCCTAACTATTAGGTGAATTGTTGATCAAATCTGTGAGATTAATAAATGACATGGTCTGACCCGATGGATATAATCGTATAGTTATTATTACACGTCACATTTTAACGGCCACTGAACACATCAAAGTGATTTCACCTGCTTTGTCAGCCGTTCCCTCAGCTCTGCTGCTGACTCCAGAGAAGGTAACACATCAAAAACAAATCTGTACAAGGAAAACGTGCAGGACAATTAATTTGTACATTATTTTTTTTCCAGAAGAATGCATAAGTGTGTTGTTGTAGGAGATTGAGAAAATACAGCAAAATGTAAAAGAAACAATGCAAATCTACCCCTGGAAACAAATGTTATTCAAATTTTGGTGTATTTTTTCTAAAAGACTAATATCCTATAAGTACATACTGAATATGCAGTCTAAAATTCATTATCTTCAAACAATATTATTCAGTCACTTTTTTAAAGTATTTGCAAAGAATAGTATAGTATTGTTTAAAAATACTGTAAAAAGCCTGGCTGGTATGGCTCAGCAGTTGAGCATTGACTCAGGAACCAAGAAGTCACTGGTTCAATTTCTGGTCAGGTCACATGCCTGGGGTTCTAGGCTCAATCCCCAGAAGAGGTGTACAAGAGGCAGCAAATTGATGATATTTCACTCTCATCGATGTTTCTTTCTCTCTATCCCTCTTCTTCCTCTCTTTAAAAATCAATAAATGGAAAAAGGGTTTCTGTAATGGGTTGTAGATTATTTTTTCATCTAGAACTATCACAATTTATTTATCCATCTATTGTTAAACTTTTACCTTGTTATCAAATTGGTACTATTACAAATATTTCTAAAATGAAAACAATACCTCTTTGGCTACACTTCTATTCTTCCTAGAATAGATTCCTAGAAGGTGGATTAGTAGATCAAAGACTATGACAATTTTTAGTGTTCCTCACAAGGGCCCTCAGTTGCTTTTCAGAGAGTGTGACCTAACAGTTTGGGGAATATACTTCTCACCATATCCTTTTCAGCACTGTCATATAAAATAGTTGACAATGGGTGAACATTTGATGAGAAACAGGATGGTTACATGGCCTCAAAATAAATTCCCACAATTCAACTGCAAAGAGAAAAATAATCACTTTACTGAAGAGAAAGTGCAGACACCATGTTAACAGAGATCAAAGTGAGAATCATCAATAGAAAGAGCAAGTGACATAATGTTCTCATAATAGGATGCATACAGAAGGATTCAATATCACTTCTGAGATATTCCTGCAAAAAAATGAATAGCTTGAATCTAATTGAGGGGAAACTTCAGACAAATGCAAATTGAGAGACATTTAATGAATTAAATAATCTGTATTCTTTAAAAAAATGTTAATGTCATGGGGCTCTCAATGTTTCCTGGTTTCTGTCATAATTGGTTTCCATTTACCATGACACCATTATACAATTACTAGAAGTCCAATGCACAAATTTGGGCATGGGTGGGGTCCTGCCAGCACACCCCAATGGGGAGGGGGACTACCAAGAGTGGGACTGGCTGGGGGGAAGGGCTGCAGGTGGTTGGCCAGCTGGCCCCACCCCCTGGTCAAACTCCCAGTGGAACTCCCAGTGAGGGGGCAATTTGCATATTAGCCTTTTATTATATAAGATCTGTGTGACACTGGTGGCTTAGGGCAGTGGTCAGCAAACTGCGGCTCATGAGCCACATGCAGCTCTTTGGCCCCTTGAGTGTGGCTCTTCCACAAAATACCATGACGAGTCTATTTTAAAGAAGAGGCATTAAAAGAAGTTTAAGTTTAAAAAATTTGGCTCTCAAAAGAAATTTCATTGTACTGTTGATATTTGGCTCTGTTGACTAATGAGTTTGCTGTCCACTGGCTTAGGGGAAAGCTACTGGATTTTGTACATTTTTCTTGTATGCTAACATTTTACTTACTATGAATTGATGTTAAGAGCTTTCAGCTGATTCTCTTGCAGTTTTTAAATATAGCTAATCATATTGTCTGCAAATAACAGTAATTTTGATTCTTCCTTTTCAATAATTTGACCTTTTATTTCTGCCTGATGTCTTACTCCATCAGATATAATTTACAGAAGAGTGCTATATACCAATGGGGACATCCAACATCTCTTTTTACTAATTTAATGGGAATATTTCTGGTATTTCAACAATAAGGATGATACAGGCTGTCAACATAAGATGTTATTTATATGTTAAAGGGAGTGTCAAAAAATTACTTTTCCTTTTATCCTCACCCAAGGATATGTTTATTGATCTTAGAGAGAAGAATGGAGAGAAAGAGAGAGAGAAAGAGAGAGAGAGAGAGAGAGAGAGAGAGAGAGAGAGGGAAATGTGAGAGAGAAACATTGTTTGCTTGCCTCCCATATGTGCCCTGATTGGGAATTGAACCTGTAACCTTTGGTGTATGGGACCACTTTCCATGCCACTGAGCTACCTGGCCAGGATGAAAAATCCTTTTTAATCAGGCAGAAATGTTGAAATTTATCTGAATTTTTGTCATTTATTGAGATTTCCATAGTTTTTCTTGTTGAATTGATGCAATTACATTAATAGATTTTTCTAACATGAAGCTATCTTTGCTTCCCTGGAGTAAACTTGATTTAGCTGTGTAGATAATGCTCTTAGTACTTCACTTTGCTCTTGTTATATTTTGTCCTTTTGCAACCCTGTAGTAAATGTGCATTGCATCAACTCAGCTTAGCTGGGACTGCTTCCAGAATGCCCTTCCCTGCATAGTGCTGGGTTAGTCCGGTCATGGGAAACAACAGTGTGAGATTGGGAAGGCGGAGGTGAAACAGAGCCAGGTTCTTGTTGCACTCACAGATTGGTACAGGGCATGTGGAGCTGATGTCACTGCTCTGCTAGCAAGCCTGGCTGTGGAGTGAGAGCAGCTGGGTCCATACCTCCAGCTTCACTGAATCCAGGATTGGACTAGATATATTTCATTGCCATGAGAAGACTACAATTTCTCCTGCAGATACTACCCCATCATCAAAATTGGAGACTTGGGAGCAGAGTGAGACTGACGTAGATTCTACTCCAGCTTTGCAGGCTCCAGTTCTTGCCGCCCCTACTACTTCCTGTTTATTTCTGTCCTCACTGCCTGCTTTGCTAACTTCAGGCTCCAGCCCCAGATGCAGAAGCAGCAACTATATAGAAACTTTAAGTAGCTCCCACAATTGTATGAGGTCCAATCCATATGCTACATCCCTTGTTATATATCTCCCATGGTTCTTCTCCAACCAAATCCTGATCAAAACACTGCTCGTAGGATTGATGGAAATGTGTTCTAATTATTCTTTGTTGATTTCTTTGACCCACTCAGCTCTGCTCTGTGCCCCAGGTCCCATCTTTGCAGACAGGTTCACTTGCCTTCTGGTTTCTGTTGGGCTTGGTTAGTGTATGCACTGGCAAAGGCTGAAGGCAGGAGGAAGTGAGGGATGAAGAGTGTAGAGGCCTTCTAGCTGCCACCTGAGCCCAGTGGTTCTGGCAAAGGCCACATCTGCTGTGTCTACAGTTCATGCCCAGAAGCCCCTCCTCCATAATTCAAACTTTCACCATTTCCAGGGACATTATTTTCTCCATGTATTAGTTCTCTGTTGCAATTCAATGAATTATCCCCAAATTTAACAACAATTTATTCTCTCGCACAGTTCCTGAGGGTGGGGAATCTAGGAGTGGCTTAGCTGGGTGGCTCTGGCTCAGGGTCCCTCCTGAGGGTGTAGCCAAGATGTCAGCAGGGGCTTCAGTCATGTGAAGGATTGACTCCAAGCTCTTGCTCATGGCAGAGGGCCTCTCTGACTCTGTGGGCCTCCCCAAAAGGTTTCTTGAGTGTCTTACAGCTATCCTGGCAGCTGGACTCCCCCAAAACAACTGACCAAAACAGAAAACAAGGAAGCATATCACACACCATCACTTCCACCACATTCTGATTTGAAGGGAGCCACTAGTCCAGCCCACACTCAAGTGGAGGGGAATTAAGCTCTGCCTCTTCAGGAGAGGAATACCAAAAAAACTAAGGACATATGTTAAAACTTCCACATCACCTTTGCCCCTTTCAGGGCCAGTATGATAATGGCTTCCCATTATTGCTAGTCTTGAATACCTTAATATACATGAACTTCTTAGACCCTCACCCACATCTCTATAAATAATCTCTCCATTAAATCATTTGTAGTTAAACCCATTTGAATGTAATTCTCCTTCCAGGATTTAAATACAATATGTTTTGGGGGAAGGGTATATACACTATTATATAGTATGAAGTTCTCATGGGATATATATTAATGTAATTATTTATTTATAATAATGTAATTATTTTATTTTATATAATTATATAATTATATAATTTACCATATTTTCCTGCATATAAGACGACTGGGCGTATAAGACGACCCCCAACTTTTCCAGTTAAAATATAGAGTTTGGGATATACTTGCCGTATAAGACTACCCCTCTTCCAACACACACCAAATAAAATTTTAAAAAAACATCAGATTTGATTTCACTGCAGTCCTCAGGAGCGAGATCTGAGAGGCAGAGAAGGAGGTACGGTAATAGGATACAAGGGCGGGACAGACGGGTGAAAGAGGCATGTTTTTCTGGGCACAGCACCGCTCTATCTGTTTTTTCCATCCCCCGGGCATCCCGAACACCTGCAGCTTGCTCCACTCTTCACTTACACCTTCCCGGTGAGGTGCCCCCTCACCTCGTCATTGGGACTGCGTTAAGTCACTTCTTTCCACGAATCCTGGTGAGTGGATTTTCTTCTACCGTACTTGTACAGTGCTGCCCTTGCTGCTTTCATATGGTCGCCGCAATGGCCAGGATGCGGCCGAGGCCGTTTTTGAGCTCCCCCCACCGTATGCAGCGAACGCAGATTCTCCAATCCAGCTCCAAAATTTCAGCACCCACCCTATGAGATGACACTCTGTGGATAAGATGACCCCTCACTTTTGAGAAGATTTTCCTGGGTTAAAAATTCATCTTATACGCCAGAAATACGGTATATATTATATATGTTATAGAGAATATTTTTTATTCTTTCTTAAATATGAAATATTCAAAAATAAAATAAATAAATGTGCCAGGATGGCTACTGGTATTTAATATAATTTATCTCTTGCCACCCCTTCTACCTTGTTTCTACATTACAAGGGCTGGAAGCCTAAGAACTACATTTCCCCAAATCCTTTGTGGGCAGGTTTCTGACTGTAGTCCATTATGAGAAGCACTCACTCGTTGTGAGTTTAAAAGGCAGAAGGACACATAACTATTATTTCTCCTTTGCAGTGCAGTAGCCTCAGGGCCTTCCCTCCCACACACACATCTTAGTCCTGTAAGCAATTGTGACCATTAGCAGTGGTTGGTTGCTTTTAGTTGCAGACTGGGAAGCCAGTAGTAACTTCCAATTTTTGAGAACCAGCAGGAAGCTGAACGCTGTCAGTCATCTTCCCTGACCTTTGCTTCTCAGCCTCTTTCAATGTTTTTCTGTGTGTCTCTTTTTCCCCAATGGTTTTTTAAGCATATGATTCCCTTTCCTACAGCATGTTCTATCTAAACTACCCAGAGTACTTTATTTTCCTGACCAACTCTATCTATACAATCATTAGAAGGGAATAAAAAGCCTAAATATACAAGAATTATTTTAATTTTTTTCAAAAGCAAAAGATCCATTTGAGACTAGCAATTTTGTTATTATAACATTCTTTAAAAATCTAAAAATGCCCTCTGTATTTATAATATACTGGCCTAAATCTTAATTTTGTATATTTGCTTTTTCATTCTTTTTAAAAATTAGTTTTGCCAGGGGTTTTGTTTTTATTTTTAGGATCAGTTCTTTGATTCGTATACCATGTAAGTTAGAAGCAATTACATGCATCAGAAAATGAAACTGACAGTGGCTTCAACAAATAGGCATTGATTTTTCTAGCTTAACACAGCTACTCAAGAGTGCCTTCAGATCCAGAGTCACTCTGTCCTTCAGATTCCCTATCCCAGCCCACTGGCTTTCCTCCTCATGTTTGTGGCTTATTGGTCATTGTGACATCAGATATCAGAGGTACATTCAAGGTAGAAAATGTGGCCAGGGAAAAGGAAGAGGGAAAGCACTGAACCAGCTCTGTGCTCTGTGATGTCATTAAAGCAAGAACGGTCCCAGAACCTTCTTTAATCATCTTCCATTGATATCTCAGAGATAAGATTTATTTCACATGGCCACTTCTAATTCCAAAGGGTCCTGAGAAGTGTATTGTTTCACTTTTCTCCATCCATAGAGGCAGATAAGAGAAAATGAAGTTTGTCTTGGAAACATTAAGAAAATCACCATACAGTCTTCACTACATCTATCAGTTCCCAAGTATTTGTTTCTGCCTCTTATTTACCTTGCTACTCGGTTTCTAAACTAGTAAGTCAAATAAAGTTTATTTTGTTGTTGTTAAGTAACAAGATTACTTTATGCTATAAATTTGCCTTTGGGTAGCTTTGATAATATTCCACGAATTTTGATATAATGTATTCTCATTGCAATTTTCTAAATATCCTACACTCGCAGCATTGATTTCCTCTCTTAGTGACAGTTTCTCATTGAATTTATTGGGGTGACATTGGTTAATAAAATTATATAGGCTTCAAGTGTATACACTTCTGTAATACATCATCTGTATATTGTATTGTGTGTTTACCATCCCAAGTCAACTCTCCTTCCATCACCATTTATACTCCCTTTATCCTCTTCTACCACTTCCCACCCCCCTTTCTCTCTGGTGCTCACTATCCTGTGAGATTGTTGTTGTTTTTAAATATATTTATACAAATAAATCATATTTATAAAAATAAATATATTTGTATTGATTTCAGAGAGGAAGGAAGAAGGAGAGAGAGATAGAAACATCCATGATGAGAGTGAATCATTGACTGGCTACCTCCTGCATGTCCCAGACCAGGAATCTAGCCCACAACTTGTGCATGTGCCCTGACCAGGAATCAAACTGTGATGTCTTGGTTCATAGATCAATGTTCAACCACTGATCCATGCCAGCTGGGCTCACCATGCTGTTTTAATGACAGGTTTTTTTTTTATTGGTCTTTTTTAATATATATTTTGTTGATTTTTTACAGAGAGGAAGGGAGAGAGATAGAAACATCGATGAGAGAAAAACATTGATCAGCCTCCTCTTACACAATCCCCAATGGGGATGTGCCTGAAACCAAGGTATGTGCCCTTGACCAGAATCAACCCAGGACCTTTCAGTCCACAGGCCGACGCTCTATTCACTGAGTTAAACCGGTTTCGGCTAAAGACAGTTTTTTAAGAAAAGAGTTCATTTCCATGAGGTTGGGGGCTTTGTTCTTCTTTAAAAAAAAAAAAAGCCTTTATTCTTGACTTCTAGATTTACTGCATTTTAGGCAGAGAATGTAGTCAGTGCGGCCATTATCAAAAGAAACTTAGGTTCTTTTTTTGAGATTTATTCAAGTTTTCATGCGGTCTAGTATATGATTTATTTTTATAAATGTTTCTTAAATCCTTTAATAAAAGGTATATTTTGTGCATAATGTTATTTGTTATAATATTTGTGTATTGCTCAAATTTTCTATAACATCAGTTTTGGGGGATCTAATTTTTCTGCAGAAGTCACCCAAATAATTTTGTCAGTTTTTTCTTACGTTTGTAATCATTTTTCTTCTTTGTCTGGTTTGATGTGTTGTAATTTAGGATAATACACTTTGTTATTGCTATACATTGTAGAGTTATGGCTGCATGGATTTCTGATAGGAAAACCTTGTATTTCTAAACAGGGTACACAATGAAAGAAGAACTAGATAAAGTATGTAAATTTTAATCTTGGCTTTATTACTAATTAGCTTTATGGCCCAGAACAAGAAACTTAGTATCTCTGTGCCTCAGCTTCTTCATCTGTGTAATGAGAGAAATAATGGTACCTACTTCATAGAGTTGTTGGGAGGGTTAAATGATTTATTTCATGCAAAATGCCTCATACATAGTCAGCACTGAGTAAGTGTTGTTAAAGTAATCAAAGAATCAGGTGATCCTAATGCCTTAGTAGCCAAGGTAAGAAAACTGAAACTTAAAACCAGAGTCAATTCCTGTAAATGCCTCAAGGGTAAGAACAACCAGTCACAAACAACTGAGTCTTTCCCAAATAATGCTACTGCTTGAGCTCTAGTCAATCAAGTGATTTCCTTGTTTCACTTCTGCATCTTCTCAATAAAACCCTTGCCACTATCTTCCATTGGTGGTTCACTCCTAATCACTATTGGTTTGGCACTGCCCAATTCCAATCAAGTTTTATCCAAATAAGTTTATAAGATGTTTAATATGCTTCAATACATCTTGTAACAGTGTTAACTATTTTTATTACTATTATCGTCTTCAATTTAGTAGACTTACTCTGTTTCTAATGTCAGAGCAAGAGTGGAAAAGAATCTGCATTTGAAGACCAATCTATTGGCATTAAAATTGGTGTTAATTAGTCCCAGATTCTAGCAGCCCTAGTCTGCAGTTTCTCAAATGCATTTTTGACATCTTCTCTATCATTATAGACTTTTACTGGGAGGTTGGAAGAGGTTGTGTCAAGGGGTTACTTGCCAGCCACCTTTTAAGCCAGAACACTTGTATCTAATTTTTAAAATAACCTGCTTCAATGTGATTCAAGTTAGGTGGAGATGGATGCTATAATTCAACTGCCATAAAGAAATAACCATTAATGCACTTTTCAGTCCTGGCTGGACACGTTTTTTAATGGCCTCAAAAGACTTTGTTGAAATACTAGTATTTCAGAGAATTTTTGTGTTCTTATCAGGAGTTCATTTGAGAATGTAGGCTCCTTTTTTTTTTTCACACAGCATGAATTTCAACACTATTTTTCTGAATCATATCTGATCTACTCTGTAAAATCAATCACAGAATTGTCTCTAAAATAGCATCCCTGCTCCAGTGAGAGTTCCCTTTTAAAAACAATAAGCCTGACAGGCATCCTGCGTTTAAATTGGATATAGACTGCAAAGCAGTCCTCATCCATTAGCTCAGACGACCTTTGAATAACCCATACCCGAAAAAGAATAGGCCATAAATCGAAGAAGACTCAGATCCTGGCTGGCGTTTGTTGATCCTGTCAGCCCAGGAGTGAAGACGGCAATCATACATGATGTGGGAATTGTTCTCACATAAAAGTCAACTTCTAATAATGGAAAGAGCACTTGAGTGGGAGACGGAAGTGCACTCCCAATTTCTAAATGCATAGATTATGTCATTTAACTTTCCAGAGTCTCCATTCTCCTTTTTTATAAAATGAGGATAATACCTCAGGAAGCTCGTAGAAGGGCAGTAGGACAAAGGGGCAGAGTGGGGGAACTTTAGAGGTTTGGGATTTGAACACCAGCTCCACTCACTCGTTAACTGTGTGCTAGTAACTTTGAGCAAATCATTTGTGTTCTTGGTGCCTCATTTTTCTTTCTGTAAAATGGAAGGTGATAATAGTACCTATGTGATAGGGTATTTTGAGGATTAAATGAAATAATATACATCAAGCTCTTAGTTCAGTTCCTACGCAATCAATAAAATGTCTCCACCTCAGCCAAAACCGGTTTGGCTCGGTGGACAGAGCATAGGCCTGCAGACTGAAAGGTCCCGGGTTCGATTCCGGTCAAGGGCATGTACCTTGGTTGCGGGTACATCCCCAGTGTGGGGAGTGCATCGATGTTTCTCTCTCATCGATGTTTCTAACTCTCTATCCTTCTCCCTTCCTCTCTGTAAAAAATCAAAATATATTAAAATGTCTATACCTTAAATGTAACTGGTTCTCTTTGAGCAGCCTTAGTAGTTTGCTCCTGATATCCTCCTTCCTTCCCAAAAAAATCCAGCTCCAAAAGAAGTAATGTTGATGTTAATGCCTATTTCATGGCAATTCAGGAGAAGGAGTGAAGTAACAATAATAATTTATAACAACTCAATTGTTTGATTCTTAATATATTTTAGATATGGTGCAGAATACTTCCCGTGGAAGATCTAATTTCATTCTGTACAATACAGCAACTCTTAAGCCAACTTTCTCCTGGGTATTTTGATTTTTTTTTTTTCTGTAGAGCCTCTTCCCTTTAGAAAAAGAATTACTTTTTGGGAAGTCTCTTTCTTCTGTCCTCTTTTGGCCAAGACACTAGCAATTCCTTCTATTGTCCCAAGCAATTCAATTTACCATCAAGCTGCACATTCCATTTAGTAAAACCAAGGAGAGACAGCCAGGCTGACTGCTATTCTCCCTTAATTTATGCTACCCAGGAACCTCTGGTCCATCCACCTGGCCTGCTAGGAGGGGTCAAGGAGCAATGGTCCTCATTACCCAAGTGGTCAAAAAGAATGTCTAGATTTCGATCTTGCTCCCCATTTTCTCTCCTGTGCTTGATGTAGTGCCTGGCACATAGAAGATTACTTGTAAATATTTATGGAATGAATAAATGCCTGATTAAATTAACATAATAGGTCAAAATGAATCAGTGCAGTAGCACTGTGCTGTGAGATATTGACTGAAAGGGAAAATTTCATGGGGAAGACTGGATTTTTTAAAAATATGTTTTTATTGATTTCAGAGAGGGAGGGAGAGGGAGAGAGATAGAAACATCAGTGATGAGAAAGAATTATTGATTGGCTGCCTCCTGCATGCCCTGCTGGGGATGGAGCAGCAACCTGGATATGTGTCCTGACTGGGAATTGAACTGTGACCTCCTGGTTCATAGGTCGACGCTCAACCACTGAGCCATGCCAGGCAGGAGAAAAGACAGGATTTGATCTTGAAGGCTGAGTAGGATTTTAATAAGGCAGGAACTAGGAATAAGAACATCTCAAATAAAGGGAGTTGTGTAATAAGCACAGAAACAAAATCATATATGGATTGCTTAGTGGAAAGAAGTCGTTTGAACTGTCAGCATTATGGAGGTTTGGTGCCTAAACCTCAAAAGTGGCTAAACCTTCAGGGAGTCCAGAAATTGGGCTGAGAAGCTTGTAGAAGCCAGATCAAAGGAAGAGCTTAATGTTCAAGAGTTTGACTTTATCTGTACATTGCAAGGGAAATCTACCACTGAGAGTCTCTGAGGAGGAAACTGGCTTGTTTAGATGTGTCCTTTATAAAGATGACTGATGGTGATGGATTAGGAAGGTGGGCAGAGACCAGAGACATGGACAGTGGGCAAGAGACAAGGATGACACACAGATGAGCACCCTCCTTCTACAAGTCTTGGAGGCCACCCCTCAAGGAAAGGTTATTTCAAGTGGCACTTCTGCTCCCAGCAGATCTGGGAATATTTGTCATATAAAATAGGGTTGTGTCTTTCCCATTCTTGTATTTTTTATACAGGTCACAGAGAAGACAGTAATAAACATAGAAAACATATCATAGATATTAAATCTTCTAATTAAGGTTCATAAGTCTCTTCTTATTAGGGTAAGGTGAGCATATTCATAAGTCCAAAGTCTGAGAAAACAAAAGGGAAGAGTACTTTTAGATCCTGGGAGCCTCTCTATTGCTATTATTAATTCTACTAAAGGCCTAGTGCATGAAATTCATGCACGGGTATAGTCCCTAGGCCTGGCCTGAGATCAAGACCATCTTCCCTGGCTGCCTGCAGTTGGCCCCATCCCCCAATGCCACCTACCCTTGGTTCCTCATTAATCATCGGGCAATCAGAGCCCGCTGGCCCAGAGAAGAGACTGAGAGGTTGGCCAGCAGGCCCCATTCAGGCAATTAGAGTATGAAGTCTGAAGGCAGCTCCAGCATTGAGCATTTGCCCCCTGGTGGTCAGTGCATTTCATAGTGACCAGTCAGTCCACCGTTCAGTCTATTTGCATTTTACCCTTTTATTATATAGGATGACCATCTCTAATATGTTCCCAGAATATGCAAGATTCCAGACAATAAAGTATCTCCGTTGCTCTGTGGTGCCAACCTCTCCTTCTGAAGCACTTGGCCACCATCCTGTTGTCTGCTCATTGCTGCCATCTTGTTTTCCTCCATAATTACTTTCTACTTACCATTACTCTGCACAAATTTAAATTTCTGATTAGTTTTGGTAATCATGTCATTACCAAGCAAATTCTTTCTCCCATTCCCACTGCAATTTAAAAAATTATTTCCTGCCCATTTGAATGTATTTTACAAAAACATCTAGAGTGGAGGATAGGAGAGGATGGATATTAAGACACAAAACAGCAATGGTGCCTAGAGCAATTAGGGAGATAACAGATCAGGAAGCAGTCAAAAATGATTTATATTTCCTAACTTGGGTCCTGGGAGGAGGGTGATATTATTTGTTAGAAAGTGTACAGGCATACCTTGTTTTATTGTGCTTTGTTACATTGAGTTTTGCAGATACTGCATTTTCATCAGCATCAAAGCAAGACCCTCTAACAGCAAAAGACAAGGACTCACTGAAGAGTCAGATGATGGTTAGCACTTCTTAGCAATAAAATATTTTTAACTAAGGTATGTACATTTTTTAGACAGAATGCTATTGCACATTTAATAGACTACAGTATAGTCTAAACATAACTTTTATATGCACTGGGAAACACTTTATTGAATATTCACTTTATTGCAGTGATCTGGAACTAAACCTGCAATATTACTGAGCTTTGCCTGTGCTGGGATATGAGATGCTATTATTTAGTATTTAGCCAGAAAACCAGAGTCTACCACATCCCTTCCCAAAGCATAGCCACCCACCATGAAGTTATCAAGAAAGAAGACATGTACATGCATGGCAAAAGAATAGGCTGAAGCAGGTAAACAAGTCTGTCCAATTTTGCTGCTCCTCTTCATTCAAAGGCCAAAGTCAAATTTCAGTTCTTACCATGCTCATCAAATAAGTGGAAAAAGCTTAAAAGAGATAGAATACAATATAGCCAAGCTGATCACTGGTCCTGATTTAGGCATGTAGAAATAAGAGACAGATGGTCGGATCTACCTAATTAGAGAAGGTCCTGGATTAGCAAATTACTCTTGTCACATGGAGTAAGAAAAATAGAGAAAGTCCCTTTAAAGTAAAGGTTGGCAAACTACAGCTGCATGGGCCAAATCTGGTGCATTGCTTGTTTTCTTCATATGACCCACAAGCGAAGAATGATTTTTAAATAATTGGAAAAAATTTGAAACAATTTTATTTCATGACAAATGATTATTATAAAAAATTGAATCTCAATGTCCATATTTAAAATTTTATTGGAACACAGTCAGGACCATCATTTATCTATTGTTGATGCCTGCTTTAGGTTTCAACAAAGAAGGTATAGCCCACAAAACCTAAAATAGTTACTATTAGGCCTTTTACAGAAAACGTTTTGCAGCCCTTATTCTAAAGCATAACAACATCACCCAAATAGGAAGTAAGTAGGACCTGATTCAATTTTTCAAATCTGGCACATTCGTATCAATTTCTCCTCTTTGGGAGAAGTAAGGACAAGCTGGGAAAGAGGAGCAAGCGGCGTGGTACTCCTGCCTCTTAAGATAACTGTGTATTGGGTGAGGGACACAGGAGGAGCAGCAGGTTTTGAGGAAACGGCACATTTAATTTGAGGTGTTTGGGGGATATCCAAGAGGTGACTGGACTTCTTAGCATGAGTGTCAGGAAACAGAGCTGGAGATACAGATTTTGAGACATGTCCACAGAGAGAATGGTGAAGCCATGGGTAAGCTTTCCCAGGGAGAATATAGATGGATAAGAAAAGAGTTGGCTGGGATTGCAAGAACAAATATTTATTTGCTAAATCTGGCAACTCAGTTGGGGACAGAACTTTGTAATTTGAAGTTTGAATAGAAAAAAAAGCCAACAAAGGACACACAAAAGAGAAAATCAGAGAGCAGAAGAATCCTAAACAGTAGGAGCCATTTGTAACCTTGGGGAGGGCAGTTTGATTGGGATGGTAGGAGAAGGAGCCAGTAGATTAAAAAGAAAGAGAAATGGTGAATATAAGTTTTCCTTCTGGAAATATACTTATGTTGCAAAGGACCCTATGATGGCAGGTTGAGTGGGGAATACTGGTTTAAGGCTGAGTTTAGGGTAATGGAGGCTACATGAGCCTGTCTATTGGTTGAAGATGTGGTGAATTAATATTTTTGCTGTTGTTACGTTAGGCTAGATTACTACTACACAAGTGTATTCTCTCCTCCTTCATGACCCCTACCATGCCCACTACCAGAGTGAACAAAGGAAGCTCTGAAGCAGAACTATCTTAGAAATTATATATCATCAGAGCTTATAATGTCCTGTGAAATGACTTTGTTAAATGTTTTTTAATTCCTCACAATTAGAACTAACTGGCTCATTGGGCATATGTCACTCTGGTAGTCAGTCACCTTAGGGGGAACACTTGGTAGAAATTTTACCCAGGTGGATATTAATAACAATAACAACAACAACAAGGAGGAGGAGGAGGAGGAGATGAAGGAGGACACTAAAAGCTAACATAATAGCACTTAGTGGCCATACTATTCTAAGTAGTGGAAGTTTGTAGACTAACCCATATGCGAAAATAGCTTACTGGCATCTTCTTGGTGATAATAATAATAGTAGTAGTAGCGAATATAAGTTGAATTCTTATGTCACACACTATGCAAAACTGTATATTTATATGATTGTTGAATGATAATTGGTGAAGCAAAAGTGCTAGAGATAGGAGGCAATTAAAAACACTGGTGGGAAAAAAAGAACCAGGTGAGAGAATGAGTTCTGCATAAGAGTCGGGACACCTATTCTTCTGTGAGAAGGAAGAATGGGCAGACCCACCATGGTGTGTCCACAGAGGAGAGGGGCACAGACAGTGTCAAGTTTAGTGGCTTCATTTCTCAGGAAATAAAGGTTTTCTCACGTACTGTGCATGAAGGAGCATTAGATAAACAACATGGTGATCGGCACAGATACTCATTAGATAAAGCTCTGGAATGCTAATATAGTCTAAGGCAGAACTACTGAATAAAGTTGATGTGTTTTGCTCCTATAGACTTTAGCCATGAGTATCACATAGACTGAAGGCAGGAATCTCTGGTTTTCAGTAACATTTTACAAAGCCAGGCTGCCACCATCCCTGCACTCAGAGTTCGCACCCAGCTCCTCATTGCTGCATTCACTGTCCTCTCCATGGACAATGCCTGACCCTCAGGTCAGGCCTGTCCTGTTACCCCTTTGACCCAGTCCAATATCCTGAAAGTTGGGCCTGAAGGTAGGACCGACCTAGCCTTGCAGTGGAGCAACACTAGAATGTGACCACAGACCCATGTTGGGTACCTGAAAGCTCTGGTCTCTCTGTCATGTGCATCATGAAGTCGTCTAGTATGAGACATCAGTACTTAGTAGCAAAATGGCCCAGGGAGCAGCAGGCCCAGCCTCCCCTTAGGAACAAACAGATGCCACTGAAACCCGTCTTTACATCATGCTGTTTTGTAGGGAGCCATGCTAGTGAGAGACAGCATGATGAATAACTGTTTATTTACAACAGAGGCATATTTCATGCACTGGCAACATAATGGGGTCAGGAACACAGCAAGCTGTCACTGTGTTTTCTATATCATTTAACCTCCTGGCAGGGTTCTACATGGGAAACAGAAATCTCCTTATGATAGATAACATCATATCCTTGGTCTTGCTCAGAAGCCATATTTTGGAAGCAAGGTTTGTAAGTATCTTAATATCAGGTGCCAAAGAGTACCTGTCAGCCTTGTCTTGTTTCTGCCCCACCTTCAGACTCTGCCCTGACCCAGGTCCCAGCCCAGCCCAGTTGTGAAGCACGTGGTCAATAATCAACCTTAACACTCTATCTGATGGGTCTCCAAGGAGGTAGGCAATAGGGTTATAATGGTTGAGTACACACACTGTTCACTGCATCCAGGACCTAAGAACAATTCCTTCCATGCTCAGAGGTTTTGAAAAAAACTGAGACCATATTATACAATAAAGCATATTAATAATGAATTTAAAGTTTAGGTCAGAAAATATAGAAACTACCATAATATTAATAGCTAACATTTACTGATTGCTTACTATGTGCCTGCTATTGATCTAAACACTTTCCATAGATTACTCCATGGATCCTTGCAAAAGCTTATGAGATAGATGTTATCATTATCTGTTGTATAGATAGGAAGTTATGGAACTTGCCTCAAAGTCATTCAATCAGTAAGTGGTTGAGCCAGAATTCAAACTCAAGGAGTGTGAGCCCAGGATGTGAGCTCTTTATCAGGAGGCCTGTTCCTCCTTGTAGTGATGCTGTGGTGCTGCTGGAACCTGCATGTCCAGGACTGAAACGCTCACTTCCGCAGTGGAGGGGGTGTCATGCCTCACCAGAGGTATATCACCCATCCAGTGCCCGGTCCATGTGGGAGTTATACAGGAGTATAAAGACCCAGCCACTTGCCCCAATTCAAGACAACTTTGAAGGGCCATCCAAGCTTCAGAGCTCTCTAAGCATTGGCTGAGACCTCTTCCTGTGACTACATTGTAGTTCACCCAGTCCCACTTCTTTCCCTCCCCAACAAGTCTCACTACCAAGGGTACACCCCAATACATTTCCTGCCTTAGAGTTTGCTTTCTCTGAGAACTTGGTCTGCAACACTCTCTTAGGTATGATTCAGCAGAAAAATTAAAACACAGATGTCCAAGCCGCAGGACGGCTATAGGATTATTAAGAGAAACTGCCAATTTACCTCTGACCTTTCAACAGGCAACGAAAAGATGAACATATGATGGGAATTGGATCAAGGACATTAGGATGATTTTATGTGCACAGAGGTACCTGGGAAATGTAGAGGATGGAAAGACGAAGAGGCTGACCAGTTGCCTCCCTGGTGGACCCAGGGGCGGCTGCTGCCTTCAGATCTCTTGCACTTGCAGAGACTGTCTGGACAAGGAACTCATGTGAGCTACACTCAAGGGCAGCCTGAGGTCTTAATATCTGACTGAGAAGTAGGGAGTTTACCACCCCAAAAAAGATGCAGGTGTTTGGGTGAAAAATTCAGGTGGAGGGGACACTTCAGAGAGTGTGAGAGAACAGCCCAGGGGAGAGAGAGTCAGCTCAAGTATCTACCAGAAAGCATGGTGTCAGATGAACTCACACCTTTTCTACCCCCACCATCTCCACCTCTCTGCCCTTCCTTATCCCCACCTCACTCCACCCCCCGGGACACTGGATAGTGGGGGAATCCGAGTGGGAGAAATGGGGACACCAACCACACTACCACTCTGTGTCTTATTGCAGTCTTCCCATCCTAAAGTTGGCCCAAGCTGGGGGAGAGGGAGAAGACAGCAAGCTAAATCATGTTTAGAGTTTGGGACTGAGCATTCTAATTACTAAATTAGAATGTGCTTGCAATTTAAAGTGACCTGGGAATGTCTATTACCTGAGAGCTAGCAGAATAATTGTGAGCCTGCTGGAGGTTTCATGCAGGGCGGAGGGAGATTTATCCCTACTGAATGAATTGCAGAAGGGTTGTGGGAGACAGAAATAAAATTGCATTTTGATTATAACACATGTGGAGCTTGTTCAATATCTAGTTACATTGCATACATGACCTCATCTGAGCTGGCTTCACATAGAAGCATGGAGGGACACTTGCATAATTCCTGGGGAACTGGTAAGTGCAGTGCGGGAGGCCAAGTGAGCAAAACTGAGGAATTGTGTCCCTGAGGAGAGGAGCCAGAGGGCCCAGGAATCCAGCTTTCCTGCAATGAAGGGCCAGTTGAGGGATGGTGCTGCTCCCTGCTCTGGTGATAAAAGCCAGCCTGGATCACGGAAGCATCTGAAGACACCAGGGGTTAGATCTCGCCAGCCAGCCCTGCAATGAGAGCTTGGGTGCACTCACTTTTGGTAGGTGATGGAAGGAAAAGCACAGTGGGAGCTGAGATGCCATACTCCTTCCCATCTATATCCTCCTCCCCCCCCCCACCCCGTCTCTCTCTCTCCAGCCATATAACCCTTAGCCCTCCTGCCTCTTTTAACATCTGCCTCCACCTTGCCTTCTATAACTAATGGCTTTCAGAAGAACTAAAACATATGAATAAAATAGTTTGTGAGTGTGTGTGTGTGTGTGTGTGTGTGTGTGTGTGTGTTTCATGTGCTGTGCACATACAGCTCTTTTTGCCTGAGACACCTGCTGAACCAGTCAGAGTCCTGACAAGAAACAGATGGCCACTCACAGTAGTGTATTTCAGGGGGAGTCTATGAACAGATGCCTTTGCACAGGTGTGGATATGGAGGAAGCACAGGAGATTTTGTGGTAGCCTGGGGCACCCCTCCCCCCTACCCAGGGGACAGGAATGAGAATGGGTAGTTAGTTACTGGAAGGCAGGCTCAACTCCCAAATTTGTGGGCTATGTTAAGAAAATAATCAGAGAACTCCCAAACCATGTGTCTAAATACTTGAAAGTTGTAACTTAAACTAACAAATTGCTCAGTGAAATATATTTTATTTGTTATCCTTGGCACATATACCTTTATAACAACCTGGAAGACAAAATTTAAATACAGAAGTTTTCAAGTGGTCAGACTTCTGTGCAAACACATGGCAGAGAGAAATGTCTGGGCCCTGGTCCTTGTCATAGCCCATCCCTTCTCTTCCCACCTTTACCTTTTCTTAAAATTGCAAGTGACCTCACTCATACAGTGGACATCCCAGCTCCCACACCCATGCTATGCCCAGAACCCATCACACATATGCTGTATACCCTCTGACCAACAACTCTCAGACCTGGGGTTAAAAACGTTGCTGGTATAATCCTCACTCTGAAAGAGATGGGGTGTGGGCACACAATGGAGGGATAGGCATGGGTGTAAGGACAGGACCTCTTACACATAGGCAGTGATGTGGCTGGAAGAGGACCAGTGTTCCAAAATATGGTGTCCATGGCAGTGGCTCTTTCTCATGGGTCAAAGGGTGCAGGATGTTAAAGGACCCAGCCAACCAAAGGCCACTCCACAGGGAAGACATGACTTGACCTCTTGCTCCTCTCTCCTTTTGATTCCATAGGCAGCTAGGGATCCCCAACAGGAAGCCAGAGAGGGCAGGAAAGCTGGTGATGTACTGCCAGATGGTTGGCCTCCAGGGGCAGAGAACCGGATGGAAGACGGAGAGTGGGCCTGAAAGACGTCCAGCTCTCTGTCCTCCCCATTTTCTCTAGCTGATTTTCACTGAAGCTTTAAATACTATCTCAAATGTAACTCTCCAAAGAAAACCCTCCCCAACCTGCAGATCAGCGTTTCTCAACCTGTGGGTCGCAACCCCTTTGGGAGTCCAACGACCCTTTCACAGAGGTTGCCTAAGACCATCGGAAAACGTAGGTATTTATATCACGATGCATAACAGTAGCAACATTTCATGGCTGGGGGTCACCACCACATGAGGAACTGTATGCAAGGGTTGCGGCCTTAGGAAGGTTGAGAACCACTGCTCCAGATCTAGAGCTGGTGGCGGTCATTAGGTGGTCCATGGCAACCCGTCCTGCACTTCACAGCATTCCTGAAATCTCTAATTGTGACATGTGTGGTTATTTTCTTAATGGCAGTATCCCTACCAGATCACAAGCTCCATGAGGGCAGGGACTGGGCTTATTTGCATCAATGCTGTGTGTAATGCTTGCCATGGGCCTGGCATGTGAGGGGTCCTTGCTGTTCTGTTTGAGGTCCTTCCCACTTTGCTGGGATCAAGGAGAGCTACAGTCAAGATATATATGACAGTAACACACACACACACAGGACTTGGAAGTAAGTGACAAAATCTGATATAATTGGTCAAAATCCCCAGCTTAAAGAAGTCAAAATGATTCCCAAACCTGGATAAGAATCTGAAAAAGTGTGGCCACATGTAAAGAATGTGTGCATGTGCCAAAGGACTGGTCAGCTATGGAAGCCCAGAGAAAAGAAGTACTGTCCAAATAGTGTCCAGAGAGAGAGTGCCCAGCCAGGCTGGGTAAGTGTCCAAGCCCTGGACAGGCCCATCCTTATGGGAAACATCAGTTTTTCAAGGCCCAATGGCATTAAATTTTGAAATTCTCTCACTCCCTTATTCTGCTTCCATAGCCACCAAGCACTGGCCTGATAACTTGGCTCTGTAAAGCTGGCTGGTCAGGTTCAGCAGTGACAGATTTGCCTGTCAAGTGTAGTGCTCATTATAAATGAATGAGATGATGTTCTGATTTCATTCCCACTTATTAAAGATTTTGTTAGCATGGGTGGGCAGCCCTACGTGTGATCTTCTGGAAAACTGATGAGTGTAGGTTCCTAAGTCTGCAAGGTTGAGGGTCTGATGGAGGCAGCACTGAACTCACAGGTAATACCCAACAGAGAACCCTCCCCCCTCCCCCCAAGCCTAGCCATGAAAGTTTTTTCTTTTGTGAAACTGGAATAATGGCATTCTCAAAAGGTCTCACATTTATCAGGGGAAAGAGAGAGGCATACTGAGTTGTGTACAAATAGAAATGGCTTTGATTTTTCATTTTTCCTTTGACTCCTCTACACCTAAATTGTCTTTTCAGCTAGAATACATAGTAGCAGAGAAATGCATGATGATTAGGTTCAGATCACATATTGGGGGTCTGGGATGATGGTGCCCCAAGGAAGCAGCACAGGATGAGGGGGTGCTAGGAGTAGAGCGGGAGAACAGAAAGGGTCATTACCCAAGGCCCCTGAGGCAGTACAGCACATGTGGAGAATAAAGTCATTACTAATAGAAGTTTTAGGGTCATAGTGTGCACAATCTGAGGAGCAAGGAGAGAACTCAGAAGGAATTGAAAATACCAGGGAAGTTGGGAATGAGGCAGGGTGAGGTGTAAGGCATCACTTCTGAGCAGCTCAAATCAATGGCTCAGTGTTATGATCTCCTACTGCAATTTCATTTTTGTAAAACATGTGAAGGCTAAATGCAAAGTGACATCCTGAATTGGATACTGAGACATTAACAGAATATTATTGAAAAACCTAGTGATTTTTTTAAGTTAATTATCATGTACAAATGCTAATTTTTTAGTTTTGACAAATTTTATGGAAGAGGTTAACATTAAGGGACACTTTGTACACTGTGTAAAGGGCATCCAGCAACTCTGTGTTTGCATCTTTTCTATAAATATAAAATTATTCAAAGTAAAAAATTTATTTAAAAATTATAAAGGTCTGTTTGTTTTGGTTTGTTTGTTGTTGTTTTTTTAATCCTCATCCAAGGATATCCTCTCATTGGCTTTAGAGAGAAAAGAGGGAAAAGAGAGAAACATTGATGTGATAGAAAAACATCCATCGGTTGCCTCCCATATGTGCCCTGACTGCAGTCTTTTCAGTACAAACAACTGAGCCACTGGGCCTGAGCAGGGTCCATTTGTTTTTAAGCCCAGGAAAGTTTTTTCTTCAGTGTGTCTCTGATTACTGTTTCTGTTCTCATTGTTTTTTAATTTAAAAAAATCTATAGTTCTTATATTGGATCTCTTTTCCCAGCTTTTCATGGCTATCATATTTATTCTTTGTTTCTTTTTCTCTGAATTCTGGAAGATGTTCTGCAATTCATTCTCCACATCACTAATCTGATTTTCAGCAATGCTGCTTCTGCTTGTAAGTCCTTCAGTGTAAATATTAATTCTGCTACTGCATTTTTGGTTTCTTTGTAATTTATTCTTATCTCAGTCATCGCTGTTTACCTCAGCTCCAGCTGTATTTTAATCACAGATGATCTTCTACTGTCACTTTATACTGTTGTTTCACAGAAGCCATGGCTACTTATGTTCTGGCAAGCATCCTGTGTGACTTTGTGAGGCAGAGTGAGTACTGTCTCTCATTACCCTTCAAGACCAGTCCTTTGCTACCAGGGCTTATGGAGCACATGAAAATACACTCAGAGTTTGAACACATACAGAGCTCATTATGTCTCCAGAACTGCCTGGGATATTTGCTGTGGAAATTGCATTACTGAGAGTTTGAAATTCCTGATCAAATTCCCTGAAAACTTGTATCTTCTAATTAAAGCACAAATCACAAAGAAGGGACCCACCACGACCTAGCTAAAGGATGACATTATGATGTTGTAACAAGGCCTATCAGTGATGGGATTTTATTGCTTAAAGGTACTTTCTAGGAAATGAGAATGTGATTATACATCACCAAGAATAGAATCAAGGAAAAAAAAGTCGTTGCTATGCTTATGATACCACTATTTAAAAAATAATATTTGTTACTCTGTGTCTACTAGAGGGAGAATTGTTTAACATTCCAGATATTATTCCATTGGAATCTACAGGGACAAAGCCTACCTTTGTGAGAGGATACAGGATTCTCATCTGAGGAGTAAGTTTCTTTTGTTTGCTCCCCAGCTTGGGGAGAGCAAGCCCACCCCTCAGACACATACAAAACGAAAGGGAATAGTGGAGAGGAAGCAGGCCATATTCCCTGAAGGGTCAAGAATGCCTCGGAGACAAGTTGGGTGTGGGAGGGAGACAGTCTGACACATGCAAAGGGGGAAGACAGACAGGGCATGTGACATGAAACAACCCTTTGGAGCCAGAAGCCACTGGAATAGAATAAAAGAAACAAACCATCATTTTCAAAGTCTATCTTTATGCTGCTTACACTTTCCCTCATTTTCCCCTTTTTGTTCTCATTACTTAGGCAAGTTTCTTTGGGAAGTCAGACTGTCTTAAAAGATATGTCCATTTCTGCAAGGCCAGTCTCCAAAGGCAGTGAGTGACATCCCCAGAGATTAGAAAATGGGAGCCCCTTGAGAGGAAACCAGATTTGGGAATGATGGGAGAGGTCCTCCCTCACCAGAGGCCTTCACTGCCCTTCCCGGGGGAGCTGTGTTTTGACAAGGGGCCAGTCCTGAGATGATTGCCATGTAGACTTGTCGTTCCCTGCCATACTTTACATGTGCTCTCACCTGCTGTTTCTGCCCTTTCCAGAACATCAGAGGAACCCATATGCCTGCCAAGAAATCGTCCTTTTGCTTCCTGAGTCATTCATTGTGGAAATCACTGAGGACACCTGAAAATCATGAACCTTACTGCCTTTTGCTGGATAAAATATTTGCTTAATTAAGGAAAGAGTTCAATACATTCTAGAACCTGTTTTGAATTTTTAAAGCACTTTAACACATGCATTCTGTTTTAGCAAAGTTGAACCTTAGTCTTTTATTTTGTTTAAGTGGATTGACAGGACACTACACCCTCTGAATAAGAAGTTCAGCCACAGGCTGGGAAATTTTCTTCACCCAGACACATTTCCTAGGATTCGGTATTTTTCTTCAACACAGTTGACTTTCTACAGTTCAGATTTAGGATTTGGTGCCCACTCCTGTCCTCAGAGTAAAATTCCAGGAGGTATTGTGTGGGAACCTCTTTCCACGTCCTGCATGGTTCAGGGTTCCGACAGTATTGGTAGTATTTATAGAGCAGTTGCTATTTGTCAGACATTATTTTAAGTACTTTATGTGCAACAATGAACAAGGAAGAGCATGTGTTAAAATGAAGAGGAAGACAAGAGATAAAACTCTGGAATTCAATACACCTTGTTCAAACCCCTACTCTGCCAATTTCTTAACTATTTTATGTCTTAGTTTCCTTCTCCCTATATAGGAACTAATAGTAATACCTACCTTCCAGGATGCTTTGTGAAGATGAAGAGAAAAAACGCGTGGAAAGACCGCTTGGCATGTAACCTTTACTGAGTAAAGGTCCTTTCCTTTACTCCTTCTGATGGAAACATAAGTGTAGCACAATGTGCGCAATTTGACCCACCAACACTACAAATGCAGGTTATAGTTTTCTACCTTCCAATAAATGGTCTCATTAATTTTATGGCAAAGAGGGAAGAGAAAGGCTGGAAGCTTGCCAGGGCTAATGGAGTCGTTTTGTAGGAATCTGTCTCTTGTTGTGGATGAATGAAACTATTACCCACCATTACTCGTTAGGGCAGCACAATCCAAATTAGGTGCAATAATGAGAGTGCAGCACCCAAGGGTGTGGGAAATGCTGTCCCAGAGCAGTGGTCCTCAAGCCAGACTGCACATTAGAAACCCCCAGGGAGCTTTGAAATGAACAGATGCGTGGGCTACACCCCTGGACACTCTGATTGAACCAGTTTGGAGTGAGGCCTGGGCGACAGTATTTTTTATAATGGTGCTGGCAATCAGACTCTGAGGTCACAGGTCTGGTTCTGTAAACATTGCCTCCAGATGTGGATATCAGCTGTTGTAGGAGTCGCCTTTCTGTCCTGTTGCTGCCACTGCCACTAATGACATTATGTTGTTGCTAGATCTCACATGCCTCCTCATGGCCAGTGATGGGTCATGTCTACCAGCAAACTTCCCTTAGACTTCCCTCAGTGTCTGGGCTCAGCTGCTCCTGGCTAGTACCATTGTGTGAGGAAAGGGAGATGTTCCTCTCCCCACTAGTCTATAAACACCCACCTGATGGACACTTCTCTCATCCAAGTACTAACCAGGCCCGACCCTGCTTAGCTTCTGAGATCAGACGAGATCGGGTGTGTTCAGGGTGGTATGGCTGTAGACTGATGGACACTTCTCAATGTGATGACTGTCTACTGGGACTAGAAGCCTGATTCATGAAGATTCGTGAAAGAATGGGCCTTCCTTCCCCTGGCTGCCAGCACCTCCTTCACTCTGGCCCGGAGCCGCCTTTCCATGTTGCCCAGAGGCCCAGAGCTGCTGGGGCGATCCAGAACACCTGCATCATGCCCCACCCCTGGCTGCTTGGCACCTGCGTATGCAAATTAATCCGCCATATTTGGTGGGCTAATTTGCATACTCACTTCTGATTGGCTGGTGGGCGTTGCAAGGGTATGGTCAATTTGCATCTTTATCTTTTATCAGTGTAAATATTTAACTCTTTGGAGAAAAATCCTACTCACCCATTAGATTGTCCCTTCAAGCTACTCACAGGAAAGCCATATGTAATGCATTTTCCAGAGTTACATTCAGTCTCACCCTAAGATCATCTTGAGCCCACACTCTGCAAGCAGTAAGAACCACATGTTGTTGATTATTATTGTATCAGCCAGTCTCTAAGGACCCACAGTCTCCAGGTCATGTTCACTGAGGAGCTGGTAATTAGGATATCCAATATGACTAAGGAAATAATTCTGGTCTGACTGGGATCTTTCTCTTGTGCTATATTCAAATGCCAAACTGGGAGGTTTCCGACTTTCCTTTAAATCTCAGGCTCTAATTATGCATTTGCTTAAAACTAAGTCTTTAGTATTGCTTTTAACAAAAAGCTTATCTTTTCCTTAGGGCAGTGGTTGGCAAACTCATTAGTCAACAGAGCCAAATATCAACAGTACAATGATTGAAATTTCTTTTGAGAGCCAACATATTTAAACTTAAACTTATTCTAACACCACTTTTTCAAAATAGACTTGCCCAGGCTGTGGTATTTTGTGGAAGAGCCACACTTAAGGGGCCAAAGAGTTGCATGTGGCTTGCTAGACGCAGTTTGCCAATCACTGCCTTAGGGCATTGCCATTTTATCATTTCATGCATCATGCAAGCTATTTCAAACATGATTTGCAAATATTATTACTGTATTGTAAGTTCTATAAAATATTCAAGCAAGACAAAAGTGAATACAGTACTTTCTCTTGCCCTACCCTCACAAGTGCCACTGTCTGGTATTAACTAACTTCAATTTGGTATACCTTGGAAATATTGCGGATTTGGTTCCAGACCATAGCAATAAAATTAGTATCACAATTATGTGAGTCATAATCATTTTACTAGTGGAGGGTATTGCTTTCAATATGTAAAGAATAAAATATCTGTGAAGCACAGTAAAGGGAAGCACAATAAAATGACAGGTATCCCTTTATATCCCTTCAGACCTTTTTTTAAGGGCTAGATTTTAATACTCATAATTAATGAGTGCACATGCTTTATTACATAAGACATTTCATTATAATTTTCCAGTCTCCTTGAACACTGTTTTAAATTTTTGCTTAATATTTTAATAAGTGGAAATACCATAATTAGCCACTTAGAAGTGCCAGTGAATTATCATTTTTAATTTTTCATATTTATAAATAATGCTGTGATAAACATCTTCAATGAATTATTTTTCATTGACAATAACTTATTTTGGTTCAATTCCCATAAATGAAATTACTTAGTGAAAGAGTATAATAAGCTAAAAAAGCACTTAATAATTTAATGATAGGTAAATAAGACTTATAGCCAAGCAATATATTCGGTTAAATAAATGATAGTTTATCTGTATAATTGAATGCTTTAAAGTCATTAAAAATAATGTTGCAGAAGAATATTTAATATCATGGAAAGATTTTCACTATATATTAAGTCATTTATAAATCAAGTTATAAAACTTTCTATGTAATTTGCATAAGAACATTTCTATAATCAAAATATATCTGAACGGAATTTATATGAGAATACCAAGGCCCAGAAATAGCCAAGATAATCTTGAAGAACAAAATTGGATGGCTTACTCTACAAAAATCAAGATTGATTGCAAAGCTACCAAGACACTATAGTTATTAGTGCAAGAATTTTTTTAAAAGGGGGCGGGGGACCGAGACCAGTTTGGCTCACAGCCTGCGAACTGAAAAGTCCCAGGTTTGATTCCGGTCGGGGGCATGTACCTTGCTTGCAGGCACATCTCCAGTGTGGGGCGTGCAGGAGGCGGCTGATCGATCTCTCTCTCTATTCGATGTTTCTGACTTTCTATCACTCTCCCTTCCTCTCTGTCAATAAAATATATTTAAAAAATAATAACAATAAAAAATAAATAAATAAAAGGGGGAGGGATGGGTAAGTGGTTGAGCATCGACCTATGAACCAGTAGGTCATGGTTCAATTCTTGGTCAGGGCCCATGCCCAAGTTGCAGGCTCCATCCCCAGTAGGGAGTGTGATTCTCTCTCATTGATTTTTTCTCTATCCCTCTTTCTTCCTCTCTGAAATAAAAAATATATACATTTTTTAAAAAGAGGGGGACAGAACACAGGAGTCAGACATTTTTTTCTGAAAAGATCCAGATGGTAAAAACTATTTAGGCTTTGCATGGTCTGTCACAACTCAACCCTGCTGTTGTAACATGAAAGCAAACAAGACAATGCACAAACAAATGGCCATGGTTGTGTTACAATACAACTTCATTTGCAAAAACAGGCAGCTGGTTTGTTTCCCTATCTCTGGGACAGATAATTCAGATCTGTGTGTGTGTGTGTGTGTGTGTGTGTGTGTGTGTGTGACTTGTGATAAAGGTGGTCCTGTAACGAAATGGGAAAGGATGGTTTTTTAAATAAATGATACAGATCCAATTGGCTCCCAGTTTGAAAAAGTGAGATTTGATTCCTACCTCACATCATTATAAAAACAAATTCCATTTCAATTATAAACATAAATGATAAAAATCAAATGATAAAGCTTCTAGAAAATATGATAGGAGAATATATTTATGACCTTATGCTAGAGAAAGATTCCTTAGATAAGACACAAAAGCACTAACAATAAAGGAAAGGACTAGCATAGGGACTGTGTTAAAATTATGAACTTTTTCTTTATCAAAAGGTGTTAGAAAGTACAGTCTCAGAGAAGAGATTTGCAACATATATAAATAAAAGGATGCTTGTATCCATAAAATATTAAAAATAACTCCATATCAGTGTTTTCAAAAAGAGGAAATCCAGTAATAAAATAGGCAAGACATTTAACAAAAAGAGCATATCCAAATAATCAATAGCTATCTAAAAAGATGTTAGACTTCATCATTATCAGGGAAATGTAAATTTGAAACATAATGATTTAATTGTTAGAGTATCAAGACTTAGTGAAGATGTGGGGCACTGCTGATACTCTCAAAGACTGATTGCTGAAAACTGGTATAATCCCTTTCAGACAATCTACTAAAGCAGAGGGTATAGATACCTATAACCAGAAATTCCCCTACTAGGAATATATATGCCTGTATACCGAAAGATATGTGCAAGAATGTTCTCAGTTACATTATTCGTAATAGTTTCAAACTTCAAACAACTCTAATGTCTCTAATTAATAGAATGGATAAATAAATGGTACTATAGTCATACAATGCAAACAATGCAGAAATACTACTACAATGAGTAAATTCTTTTTCTCAGAATAGAGATGAATCTCATATTCATAATTTGTATAAAAGAAGCCAGATACTAAAGACTGACAAAAACTACTCATGGTGATAGAAGAGGGGATATTGAGAAAGTAGTTAGTAACTGGGGGTGAGCATGAGAAAGAATTTGGATTCCTTGTAATATTCTCTTTATTGCTCTGGGGGGTAGTAAGATGAATTATTTACTTTGTGATAAGTCACTAAGATTTATGTTTATGACAGATATACTTTTCTGTATGTGTGATCTATTTTAATTTTTCTAAAAAGTGTGTATCTTAATAGAAACAGCATTAAGGCAACTGATACTGCCTAAAATAGATTAATCAATAAATAAATGTAAAAACATAATTTTATCTTGATTAGCACTGTCCAATAAAGGCTTTTGTGATGATGGAAATGTCTTCCATCTGCTTCTGGCCACATGTGGCTATTGAGCATCTGAATGTGGCTGGGGAGACTGAGAAACTGAATTTTTATTTTTACTGAATTTGAGTTCATTTTAATTAGAAGAGCCACATGTGGCTAGTGGCCAGCATATTAGGTAACATAGACATAAGCTCTGGGTGCAACCACCATGGGAAGCAGAATACACTAAAATATGTTCTCTCCGGGAAGTGGGACAGTATGGGGAAGCTGAGATGGAGCCAACCTACTTTTTATCATAAACTGTTCTGTACTAATTGATGTTTAACTTTCTGTGTGTGTTACTTGGATAGAAATTAAAATTTAATTTTAAGAAAAAAGAAAGCTTGAAGCAGATACATTGATGTGATCTATGGTATCTTTTCTTCCTTTAAAAAATTATTCATTTTCTAAAATGTTTACATAATGTTTTATGTGAAAAAAAAGAACAAATTAATAAATCAAGAACTAAAACTAGGTACTGATGACAAATCAGAAAATTCTCTAGGGGCCTATCTGTACTTGTACTATTAAAGCAATAATGTGTGTAATGAGAATTTATGGCAGTTCATATTTTTCTTTTCAACATTTAATATCTAAAGGTGCTGGCTAAGCAGAGATTTCACATAAAGCATGCCAGATTGCTGCTGCTCTCTGTTTCCTCATAGGTTACATGGGTGACTGAATTTGAGTTGAATGAACAATGTGGAAGTTGGTGTGGCGCACCTTCAGGATGGTTTGTCTTTGGGGAAATGGTTTCACTTTCCTGCTGCACTGTCTTACAGCTCATCATCAAGGTCTTCCAAGAGCTACATTTTTGGTGGACTTCATTAAAAGTTTGTTATGAAGATTATTACAGACTCCAAATTGTGTATCTTACTACCTACAGGACCTTCCACATCTAGATGTTCTCTAGGCCCCTTAAGCTCAGCATGCCCAAACCAGCACATCTGTCTTCCCTCCTGAAGTTACACCTCTTGTAGAGGCACAATCTCATTGTATTTCCAATGTGTGTCCACCCAAGTAGCCAACCTAGAAACCTGGAAGTCTACTTTCACCTATACCACCCTGCCTTCCCATCTAGGACCCTGTGCTCCAGGCTTTCCAAACTGCACTCTGTTCTCTGCTCATTCTTGCTTTGTGCACCTTTGCATTGGCACATGATGTTCCTTGATTGAACTGTCTGTCTTCCCTTTTGTTCTGCCTGGTGAATACTAAGCTGTCCTTCAGGACCCATATCAAATATCATCTCCTCTTAGAACCTTTCTGTATTAAACATGTCAACCACAGTGCTAAAGGTCCGCAGTGCTAAGTGAAACTGCTCTACCTTCAGCACCTGTTCAATGACCTGTCCTCTGGTCACAGCTATTGGACTTGAGGTGGGTACGTGACATAGGCATGAGTACCAACCCAGGGCAACTCATTCATAAACTAGCTCATACTCTGTTGCAAAATTTAAATTAGGAAATAGATGGATTTTGCAGCATGTGAATTATACCTAAGTAAAAATGTTTTTCAAAATTTTGAAATACTGAGGCATCTGCTGGTGAGCATTAAAGTTAAAAGCCTGGAGGTAGCTTGGGGCCCTGAGAAATCATGTTGACCATACACAGGTCAAAATTCTAATGAAATAGAATCTGTGACTAGGCAGAGGGGGGCAGCCAGTAGTGAGAAGAGAATGAATCAGACAAAGAAAGAAGAGGGGAGATGCCGAGAGACCACAAGACTCTGGGAGAGATGGAGAGAGCAGCACAGAGGGGCCTCAGTTCCCAACAGTCTTCCAGCTACAAATCTCAGTCCACAGGTTTTTCTTACAGTAACTCCACTCATTATATAATGAAGCAATTTGACTTGAAACTTAAAGAAGGTGATGATAACAATTTTGCTGATTACTGAGAATCGACCTCTTTCTCCGCTGTGTTCCCACAGCCTATTGCTGTTGCAATTTGTGTGTTTACGGAAAATGTGTTTTTATTGGAAAGAGCCTAGCTCTGGAGACAGACATGGGTTTTAACCTGGACCTATGAACTCTGAAACCTTAGGCACATGATTCTCTTTGGGCCTTAATCCTCTCACCTGTAAAATGGGAATTACCCCAATTGTGAGGACTTACTAAGATAACATATGAAACATTGATGACTGGGCCCAGATCCTAACAGGTGCTCAGTAAAAGTCAACTTAATTCCTTTCCCCTTCCTCCTTCACTGGCTTATGGATTGGTTGCAGAAATGGTGTCTTATTCTTTTGGGATCCAGCACTTTGCCTGGCAAATAGAAAATATACACTGAAGCCCAGCCAGATAGTTCAATGGTTGAGTGTTGACCTATAAACCAGTAGGTCACAGGCTCAGGTTGCAGGCTCAATCCACAGTGTGGGGCCTGCAGGAGGCAGCTGATCAATGATTCTCTCTCATCATTGATGTTTCGATCTTTCTCTCCCTCTCCCTCTCTTCCTCTCTGAAATCAATAAAAAAAATCTATTTTTTAAAGGAAGTATACACTGAATAATGTTTAATTTAATAATTAAATCCATAAAATTGTGTGTTCCATTTTGTTAGGATTGCCAGATTTAGGAAATAAAAATACAGGATGTCCAGTTATGTTTGAATTTCAATGAATAACTGCATACTTATACTGAAAATTATTAATGCTTATCTGAAATTTACACTTAACGAAACTTCCTGTATTTTCTCTGGCAATGCTACATCCTGCCCACTACCTTCTAATCTATTGACAGATTCTGTTTACAGGCATCAGGCATTTGTTTCTCCAGAACCCACCTTTTCTCAGAAGGAAAGGGTATTAGGTGAGTGCCTTTTCTAACTATGTGATTCCCATGAATGAATCCTAAGGAAAACCAATGTTTATTTGAAGAAATGACTATGTGTGGACCTGGAGAGTCCTGATTTGCCCTGCTGTTCTGATGCGAGTATATAATATGTAATATTTGTTCCCTTCACTCTCAGAAGTGACCCAGTTGGGGAGATAAGGGATATGGCCTCCTGTGTGCCAGGCACAGCATCTGAACATCAACCCATGTTGTCTGAAACCGGGAAGTAGATGCTGCAACTTCATAAAGCATTGACTACACCAAGGCCTCTCCCAGCCACCCTTCCCCACATTTTACCCCTAAGGCAGTGGTCGGCAAATTGCAGCTCGCGGGCCGTGGTTTGCCGCTCTGTTGACTAATGAGTTTGCCGACCACTGGGATAGGGGCTTAATCAAAAGGAACAACAACAGCCTGTAATTATTGGAATCGAGAGTCTCTAGGTCAGTGGTCCGCAAACTCATTTGTCAACAGAGTGGCAAACCTTGGCTCACGAGTCACATGTGGCTTGTGAGCAGGAGTTTGCCCACCACTGCTCTAAGGAAACTGAGGTGCAGGGAGCTGACACACCTCACTGACAGTGATTGTCCCTGTCCAGCGTTCCAGTGTGACCACCCATGTGGTACAGGGCTGCCTCTCACCCTCCCTTTAATGCCTGTTTGCCTCTCTTTTTCCTTCACTCTCTCATATTCTTTCATTTTCTCTGCACTTCTATTCTATGTGTGTTTCTCATTTTTGCTTTCTGGCTCCCCTAACATTCTCCCTGTGCTTTTGTCTTCAGTTTAAGTCCAACCCTTCCGCGTCTTTGTTAGCCCCCATTCCTGACACCACTGTGCTCTCCTCTCAAACACCTTAGTAACAGGACCTGCCATTTATTGGTTGTTCACTATGCTAAGATGCAAGAAAAACACTTCTAATGCATCACTTCCTTTAATCTCCATAAGAGCCTGCTCCCCACTGCCCAGGGTCAGGTTCAAACCCAAACCTGAGCTCTTACCCTCAGTGGGCAGCATGGTCCTACATTTCTAATGAGGTGGGTGCCCCTGGGGCTGTGCTGTTGTTTTGTGGAAATATGAATTCTTTGGTGATCTGTGAGTGCACTTGGAAAGTGTAGACTGCAGCTCTCAATGGGAACCTCACTTAATTCTCTCAGCCACCCCATGAGATAAGTAGCATCTGGATGCCCCTTTTATGAAAGAGAAAACAAGAACTCAGAGGGAGGAACATCTCAGGTCTTTTGTCACTAAAGCTTATGTACTTCCCAATGCACTGCATGTGACTCTACAAATCATGTTGTTTTTGGAGCATGCTCCCTTGGCAAGGAGGAATGATCCCCACCAGGTGAAAATGAAAAGGTCCTGATAAGGACACACAAAAGTTCCTTCAAGGCCCCTCTAGGCCTAGAACGACCTCAGGGAGGGGTGTATATGTAGAAAAGTGCTTTCATTTACCTGGAGGACTGCTCCCCAACCTAAGACTATCACAGATTGTCCACTTGCTCACTCAGCTTATTTCCCAGCTTTGTAAATATTCAGAGCAGGTGGACCTAAGTAAGGACAAATGCCATTTAATTTGAACCTGAGCTCCTGCCTCACAGCCCACTGCTTCAGTCAGTCCATGAGGAAAAACAGTATTACACTCCAACTAGCACGGACACTGGAGTATGAAATAGCATCGGTGGCACAATAGTTTATTGGCAAAGAGATGGGAGACTTGAAGAAAATCAATTTTTTTAAAAAAAATAAACAAACTATAATTCTACCTTCTTGACAAGAAACATTTCCAAGGCAAATGAAAATGGCACGGCATTTTCGTTTCTAGGAAGTATTGCAGAATCATCTTTACAACACGTTGCCCAATACCAAATGTCTTGGGGTGGCACTCAAGGCCCCCGGCCATCTGCCCCTGCCAATTCTTCCTCCCTCACTACCTGCTCCTTCCCTGCAAGGACCTTGGCTCCAGCAATGATGAGCCACTTCCTGGGTACACTTTCCCAATCATTCTTCCAAGATTTGGAGCAGCCACCACCATCTCCATGAGCTCTTCCAGATAGTCCTACTCCAAAGCCCCCATAGAACTGGGTACATCATTCCATCAATACTGGGTGCACTACATTAATCAAATGGTTTTATTCTCTAGACTATCTTAGTCTGTTCAAGCTACTAAAATAAAAAAAATAGCATAAACTGGGTAGCTTATCACAGCAAACATTTAGTTCCCACATTTCTGGAGGCTAGGAAGCCCAAGATTGTGGCACCAGCAGACTGGGTGTCTGGTGAGGACCCACTTCCTCATAGATGGCTATCTTTTTGTTACAATTGTACCTGGCAGAAGGACCAAGGGAGCCTTTCTGGGTCTCTCATAAGAGCACTAATTCTACTCATGATGACTCTGCCCTCTTGACCTCACCTTCCCACCCCCGACCCCTGCCAAAGGCCCTACCTTTTAATACCATCAGGTTGGGCATTGGGTTTGCAACAGACTAAAATCTGAGGGGACACACACATTCCAACTATAGTGCAACTAGCATTTATGCAGCATTGGCAGTGTGCCCAGGCTGTTCCTAAGAGCATTTGCATGTATCATACTCTCATGAAGTAAACATACTTTTTATATTCCCATTTTACAAATAAGGAAATTAAGGCACAAAGAAGAAAGGTAAGTCTTTCAAGGTTAACAGCTTGTAAGTGATGGGGCCAAGACTTAAACCCAAGCAATCTGACTATACATGGCTAAAACCACCCTCTATTTTCCCATCTCTTTTACGAAGCAATGGGACCCAGAGCCTGAGACATCGAAAGTGCTTAATAACTGCACACTAAATGGCCCTGGGCTGCCGATGTGTAACATCTGCTTTTCTACCGTGCCCACCACCATCCCAAGCCCTCAGGGGTTACCCAATTCCCCAGCTCCACACACCCCCCTCTCCCCCACCCTCCCACACCCCCCGTGGATTGCGCCTGGACACAAGCAGCTGGGGTTGGCACAGATGACCCGATCTTTAAAAGACCACCCGCTTCCTCTGAAACAGGTAAATTGCCTCAGGGAATGACGGGCCACTCCTCTTTCTCTGAAGATAGAAACTGTTCCTTCAGCCCAGAGTGATTTAGTTGGAAAAAACTGATTTCACGCTTTGCTGAGTGTGATTGTCCTTGAACACCAGAACGCATTATCTGCAGCCTGCGCACCTCGGAGCACGGCTGCTGTGGCTGCGGTTTAGGGGCACAGCAGGGCCCTCCATGGGAAGATCTTAGATCGCCAGCCTTTGCTGGTCCCCCGGGAGCTTGGGGAGGGCAAAGCCATCAGGTAATCAGCTTTTCTGTCTAAAACACTATTTTCTTGCCCTGTATTCCTCCTACCGCCTCCCCCCCCTCCCCAATTCCCACCTCACCCCCACTTTCCCTGTTTTCCCCCAAGGGCTGCAGGCCCACTGAGGGCCCCTCACCCTTGGTTGTTCCACAGGCTCCTCAGCATTTTCATGCCTGAAGGGGAATTTCCTTCCCAAATCTGTTTCTCTGTGTTCCCATTCATGTCACCTTCAGCAAGCCAGTCCCTAAGCCAAGCATCCCCTAGATTCTGCCCTCCTGTTAGGCATGTCCAGGTCCTCCCTGGTCCCCTCTCATGCTGACATTCTAATCTTAGATGGTGGCCCAGGGTCCCTGCCTCCACCCCCACTGCACAGGATGGCATAGGACTCCTCACTGCCTGGGACCTTTCCCGGAACTGTCAGGGGTCTTCTCCAGACAAGTGTGTGAAGCACAGGTAACGATGCCCCTCACCCCCCTGCCCTCAGGGCGCAGGGGCACTGCAGTGCCTGGGGCCTGGGCTGTGGCCTGTGTGGTCAAGGGCAGTGAGGCAGGGAAATGAAATCAGATCTAGGCAGCCTGGTGGTCAAGCCAGGGGTCAAGTAGAATATAGAAATCCAGCTAAAGTCAGGAGAAGGAAGCCAGAGACACAGATGGAGCTGGAAAAACAAACAAGTGCAGTAGCCATGGAGGGGGTGGGGGATGGTGGTACTCCGACAAAGGAGGAGGTCTTTTTAATGCATTTGACATGTTAAAGGGAAAACTGCTATTTCAGTGCTTCTTGGGGTGCCTTTGGATAAAGTTCATGGAAAGGTGGCCACGTTCAGCGGAGCCCCTGAGTGGCTTTTTGGATGTGCAAAGGGGGTGCCAGGTTTGGGGGCTGAAGGGGGAGAACTACAGAGCTCTGGGAATGGAACTAATATAAATCTGGTGGCTCAGGCAGGGAGCTGGCAGGAGAGGGGAGGAGAAGGTTTCCAAGGCTGAGCACAGAGAAGCTGACAGCAAGGCCGAATGAGAAAGCGGCCGGTGAGAGAGTTTCCAGCACAGGAAGCCATCATCAGTCATCCAGACACCAACAAGGAAGGTATGATCTTCAGTGTGATGTGCTCACATCTACCTGTTACCCCCAAAAAGGCTGTGATCTCCAGTGTGATATGCACAAACCTCTCTGTACCCCAAGTCTACTCAGGAAAGTCTACTCTGTAAGAGGCCTCATGTTAGAAGTAACCTAGGGAGAAATGAACAAAATTGGGGGGATGCATAAAATGAAGCAAGGAAGTATCAGAGGAAGTAAGTTACAGAGGGGGAATGGAGGATCCAGGAAAGGTAAGATAAGAGTGGGGTGCTATGCTCCCTCATATATAAAATGGAGTGGGAGTCATTTGTCCATGCCCATTAAAGGATGGAAATGGCCCAACAGATTGGAGAACGGGAGGCAGCCAGGTGGCTGACATCTGCATTAGGTTACTGACCAGAATAGGAAGGTTTGAAGCAGAGTACACCAGAGGGAAGTTAAGCCTGGAGGAGAATTTTTAAAATTATGCATCAGTGGCTGCAGGAGGGACTGGGGCTGGAGCTGTTACCGGCATTAACTGGAACAGCCTTAGGCAAAAAAAGAGAAGAAAGGAGGTTCCCAGAGAACCCAGCCAACGCTGAGGTTATGGACATGCATCAGAGACAAGTGAAGGAGGACAGCTCTGGGTTAAGAAAGTGGGATAAAGAGGGTTCATCTAGGACGAGCGTGCCAGAGGTGCCGAAGGAGGGCAGGTGGACAGAGACGTGGTGGGAATGTACATCCAGCTTCTCTGCATCTGTCCTGGGGGCTGAAGTAGCCTGCATCTCACTTGTCTACCAGCCGATGGGACAAATAGCCAGTGAACCCTACCCGGCTATGTTCCGTGTCACTGGGACCCCCAGGTTCGGGCAGAGTCCAATTCCCAGAAAGATCGGTGCTGGTGGAAGCACAGGTAATGATGCCCCTCACCCCCCTGTCCTCAGTAACTGCTGAGTTCTGCAAATTCTACTTCCCAAGCTCATTTCCTGCTTTTCCTTTAATGCTCTTTTCTCTGCTTATTCGTTGTGGGCCTATTGTCACAGAACCTGGTCTACTGTCCTTTCACTAGGTTAGTTCTCAGACTTCCCTTCAAGGGTTGGGTATATACCAGCAGGTGCTCTATGGATGCTTATTAAGTGAGTGATTTCCTTGTACCCACACACCCCACTACACATGTGCACATGCACACATACATACACATGTGCACACACACACTGTTTGATTACTAGGATCATTCCTTTTCTTTAAAAAAACTATATCCCAGGCAATTTCATATCCATTTAAGTGTACAAGTACAATTTTCCAACATGGGAGAACTGTGGGATCTTGCAGTGTGTTATGGAAATGTGACATATGCTATATGCTTACTCCTGCTCCATCACAGTGCTTGATATAGCTGTCTTTAAAGTTATTAGTTGTCCTTTCAGGGCTGCTTAGAAGTAGTCCTCCCTTTTGCCTTCTCTTCTCATCATCTTCCTCTCTTCCTACCCCTCCCCTCATCAATTCACCATTTATTTATATTTGCTATAATGTCACATAAATTAATTAGGCTCTGTAAATAAATTAACCCTCAACATCATCCTCTGATATGAGTACCAGTATTCCCATCCTATCTAATAAAAGAGTAATATGCAAATTGACCTCACCTCTGCTACACTTGCAAGCCATGCCCACCAGCCATGCCCATCGGCCAATCAGGGTGAGTATGCAAATTAACCAAACAAGATGGCTAAGGCCACAGAGAGAGCAAGAGGGAGGCTTGGGTTGCCCCTAGCAACGGAGGAAGCAAAGCACCCAGACCTCTGCTTAAGGCAACAAAGTTTCAATAGCTGTACAGCAGAAGGCTTGGCTCTGCTCCAGGCTACAAAGTTTCAATTGTAGAAGATAAATAAATGCCAGATACCAGGGCCTCTGCTTGGGCCACTGGGGGGTGTGGCCAGCCTGCAAACCACCACAGGCGCCTCGCCCAGGCCACCCCATGTCCCAGGTGAACACCCACCCTGATCCAGGACACCTTTCAGGGCAAACCAGCTGGCCCCCACCTGTGTAACAGGCCTCTATCTATCTAATAAAAGAGTAATATGCACACTGACCATCTCTCCAACACACAAGATGACTGCCCCCATGTGGTCAAAAGATCCTGCCCCCATGTGGACACAAGATGGTCACCACAAGATGGCCAGCAGGGAAGGGCAGTTGGCAGAGACCAGGCCAGCAAGGAAGGGCAGTTGGCAGGGACCAGGCCAGCAGGAGAGGGCAGTTGGGAGAGACTGGCCTGCAAGGGAGGGCAGTTAGGGGTGACCAGGCCCACAAGAAGGACAGTTAGGGGAAAACAGGCTGACAGGGGAGCAGTTAGGGGCAATCAGGAAGGCAGGCAAGTGAACAATTGGGAGCCAGCAGTCCTGGAACATCCCTCAAGGGGTCCCAGATTGGAGAGGGAGCAGGCTGGGCTGAAGAACACCCCACACACACACTGCTCATGCACAAATTTCGTGCACTGGGCCTCTAGTCTACACACACACACACACACACACACACACACACACACACACACACATACATATGGCTAATATGCAATGTATCTCCTCAGGAGTTCAACCGGGAGACCAGGAGTTTGATCGATCGCTATGATGTGCACTGATCACCAGGGAGCAGCATGGAACAAAGGAAGGCCTCAGCCGGCAGCCCCAATTAGCCCTGACCGCCAGGCAGGCCTAGGGACCCTACCCATGCGCAAATTTCTGCACAGGGCCTCTAGTTTTATATAAGCTAAGTTCAAAGCCCCAGGAGTAGGGAGCAGTACTTGTCTTTGTTTCCAAAGCCTCTGCTCTTTCTGCTCTCCTGAGCTGCCTTTCACTTGGATCAAGTTCATCTGGCCTGTCTCCTATCTTTATTCCCTTTAGCAACTCCATAAAGTCCTGCTCACTGGCTGCCTGTGTTGGTCCTCTCCCTTAATTTGGAATATGTTAAATCAAGTTCTTTTCATACTTTTGGTGTTGCTTATGGAAAACCCTGATCACTTTCTACAAGAATATGTAGTGTGGTCCTTAATAAATATATTACTTAGATTTGAAACCATTTCAAGGTCTTATACTGTTTAACAAATTTCACTTTGATTCTATGGCTGCCTCCACTGCTGCACTGTTAGCTAGGAGAACAGGGACCAGATCCAGTTTGATTATGTAACCATCTGAAGGAAACTTGACTTGGGGTGGTGAATACACAATACAATCTACGGATGACATATTATAAAACTGTAGCCATAAAACATATATATAGAAAAGGCTTTATCCAGAGACTGGGACACTTGGGATAGTCAGCTGATACTTTTGAGTAAAGGGCAACAGCAAAGTATAGAGTATGGGCTCCACAGTCAAATAGTCCCAGATCTGCTTCTACTCTATTATGTCCAACCTGTGACCTTAAGCAAGAAACTCAATTTTCTGAACCTTAACTTTCAAAATGGAGAGAATAATAGCATCCACTCAATATTATATGAGAAATGCACATAAAAGAAATGGCATATTAGTAAACAGAGGATGTGCTAAATAGATGATAGCCATTACATAATAACTAGAGGCCTGATGCACGACATTCGTACACTGCATGGGAAAGAGGGAAGGGGAGGCAGGTTCTTCAGCCCAGCCTGCACCCTTTCACAGTCCAGGATGGCTTGGGGGATGTCTGATGGGCCTAAGCCGGCAGTCATATATCCCTCTCACAGTCCAGGACCCTTTGCTCCTTATTGCCCACCTGCAGCGGAGGCAGGTGAGGCTCCCACCACTGCCACTGTGCTTGCGAGCCATGAACCCAGCTTCTGGCTGAGCGGCACTCCCCCTGTGGGAGCACAATGACCACCATGGGGCAGCTCCTATATTGAGCATCTGCCCCCTGGTGGTCAGTGCACATCATAGCAACTGTTTGGTCAATTTGCATATTAGGGTTTTATTACATAGGATGGTGATGAGTTACTGTATCCTTCATGTCTCTGACCCTTCAGGACTAGCCAACATATCTACCCAACCTCCCAGGCCTGTTCATGGCAATGCTCTTGGACCTTTCTGATTGTTACCACCCTGCTTTCACCCTGACCTCACTCCCCAACAGTAATCTCAGGTCTCTACATCCCGCCTTCTGATTCCAATCCTGTTCCATCCTTGGCACATGATTTTTGGATTTGGTTTCTAGTGTTTGACTTGTGGATGCTCCCTCCTGATTTTGGGCTTAGATGGGTCCTTGGTTCTTCCCAGAGCCTGGGATCTGACCTTGCCCTGGCTCCAACCAAAGGCCACCCAATATGCCTTAACTCTTCCCATTTCCTATTCACACTCCTCCTAGCAAAAAAAGAGAAAGAAAGAAGGAGTAAGAACAGGTGGGAAGGAAGCAAGGAAGAAGAAAGGGCTTCCATGAGGCTCTCTCGACTCTTCCCTGGGCTTTTTTCCTAATGCCTGAACTGGTATTGCTGTTTCTAACCTTATTTCCATTCAGTTCACCATTCACGTAATCACTGGAATAACAGCAACAACAACTGCGAGCATGTATTAATCATGCATGTGACAGGCACAATTCAAAGCACTTCACGAACATTAATTCCTTTCTCCCTCACTACCGACATGTTAAGTAAGCAATAACAGTAGCTTCATTTTAAAGATTGAGAAGCTGACATGCCCTTGCTCACTCCCTTGAGCACCTTGCCCAGGGCTGTGCAGCTAGTGAAGCAGCAGAGCTGAGATTCCCATCAGAACAGTCACCCAGGATGAAAGTGATTGCTGTCTTTGCATTAGACCATGAGCACATTCTTCAAGCCAGGTGGAGGTAGCTTTTGAATCAACCTATTCAGGTTTGGCTACTACTTGGGGCTGAACTTTGGAGAGAATTAATATTTGTGCAAAGATTTTCCCTACTCTGCTGCACAAAATTTCCCCTAAAAGGCAGCCAAAATTTAGGAATCCTTTGAGACTAGAGACAGAGTCAAATACCCTACTATCTTCCCCATCCTGATACAAATATATAACAGTAGGTTCCCCCAGATCAAGAACTGTCATCCATCTTTCTACTTTCCTTACACTCTGCCCCAGCACATGCTTTGAACACTTCCATATGCATCTCTCAAGGTGGTACTGAGCATTTCATGAAATCCAATATAATAAAAGCCTAATATGCAAATCAACTGAGTGGACAAATGACTGGTCACTATGACATGCACTGACCACCAGGAGGCAGACACTCAATGCAGGAGCTGTCCCCAGCCCTCAGGCCCCAGGCCAGCCAAGGCAGATGCCAGCAGGGGGCCTCCCTGATCTCCCCTCTGGTTGTCCCACAGATGGGCCCTGATCACCGGCCAGGCCTAGGGACCCTCCCTACCTGTGCACAAATTTCATGCACTGGGCCTCTAGTAATATTTATAAAAATGTTTAAGTGCTTTTCAAATAAAGTTCATCATTATCGTTACTGTTTTACTGCTATCGCAAAATTGTTTCTACTATTTGAGGAGCTGTTAAAGAAGTCTCATGCCATTGGAAAAGCTAAGGGGGAGGAAGCTGTCTGCATCCTCTAACTTGCTAGATAGAGGTAGAGCCACGCAGAGTTGCTCTTGAAGGAGTCGGATTGTGGCTTGAAGACATCTCTACTAGTAGAGTCTAAATTCTGCTTTTCTTGCTCAGACTCTATGGAGAAAGAGCAGCTTGTGGGTCACACCTTTGCCCTCCCCACGTGTGTGTGGCAGGGCCATCTGGAGCCCACCACCCTGTGGAGCGGGCACTCACTCCTTGACTTTGGTCGATAAACAAACCCGGAGACTGAGTAGTCAGTCCGGGTGTTTGCGTAGAGTAGTTGAGGGAACATTCCCAGCCCAGAGGACACAGCTGGGGAGGCTGTCAGAACAATCTGGGCCTCTGGGAAAAGGCAAGGCTTAGTCCCGCAAACATGGCCCTGGCCTGGGCTCGACCTCTGGATGCCACGTGTCACCTTCGGTGGGAAAATCAATAGACCCCTTGTCTGGAATGTGCACCCCTTCTCTTATGAAACATGGGAAACAGCCAGCAATTGTGTGAAAGGAAAAGCCTGTCTGTGAGCTCTCCGCAGAGCAGGCGAACAAGGCCTGCCTCCCGCCAGCAGGTCAATACTGTTATTGTCTCACTTCCCGGGCGGTGATCGTCACTCAGCCTCCCAACATTCAGGCTCTAGGTTTCCGGATGAGCCAGGGCTGCTGTCTACACAGCTCTTTAAAGGAAGAAGGACAAAGGGGCACTTCAGTTTGGTTAGGGGAAGCTTGGCGCTTCTTGGCTTGCATGAAGACTGCACAGAAGAGAGCCCAGGTTAGGGTGATGCAATACCTCCCTTTAGATCTTGGCTGCTCAGACCTGTTGCCCGGAGCCCTCAGAGATGCAGAGACAAGGCAGAGTCTCAAGGTGGGAGTGAGGAAGCTGGCCTGGGTACAGTGAATTTGCTAAGCAGGCCCTAAGCCAGGGGCACCGAGTTCTTACCCAGAAGCTGTGCTCCTAAACCTCTGGGATTATAAAAGGAAGCAAACAGCTTTAATCCTCAGAACTAAATTCAATTAACTGATAATGACTTCCAGGAACCATTATGTCGAAAATGTTCTGATGCTGGGTTCCAGCTTAGTGGGAAAGAGTGGCACAATAGATCAGGTCCAATTGTGCCAAATTGGGACTGTCAGAACGAATGCCCCTCTCTGCCCTCCTGCCCTGGTCTTCCTTCTACATATGTTCTAATGGCTGTCAGAGTTACTCCCTCCTAAGAACCCCTCCCAGGCTGTCTACTGTCCACCTTCATCCTCCTCTATCCCCACCAGTGAATGTATACCATGGCTCAAGCCAGAAACCTAGATCTTATCATGAAAGACTCCTTTTCCTTTCCATCCAGATATGGGTAATCTACAAATCTTACCAGTTCTACTTTCTCAAGATCTTTTAAAAAACAAACGAACACAAAACCTTTTTAATCCATCCTCCTGGAGTTCCCATTCACAAAGCTTTGTCTTATCTCATCTCTCATCTCTATGAGCTCGCCCTTCCAAACAGGTGTGTCTGACTTTGATATCTTCCCATCTGGGTCAGCATCTGCCTATCACACCCACCACAAAATTGGGCCTAGGAAAGTTTATGTCAAGAATTAGAGGCTACAAGACTTCAACACAGAGAGGAGGAAGTGTTCAAAAGGTGAAAGATCCATCTGAGATAGCTCCCAGCAAGTTGTAACTCCCTGGACTCCCAGTGGATAATGTTCAGCATAGCTCTCTTGTTTCCTTGCTCCTTGCCCTGTCCTTTCCCCCTCCCCTTCCTCCTGTCTCTTTTCTTCCCCTTCCCTCTCACCAGCCTCCCCCTCCCCCTCCCTCCTTTGCCTCTCTTTCTCATTTGCCTTATTACTGATCTCCTAAATGCTTTCAAAAGCATTGTTATTTGAGTATGTGAATAACCAATTCAAAAATATTTATTCTTTGAGCTTCAAAGTCTGAAAGAGCTAATAATTTTACCTTGTTCTTTCAGTAACCTCATTATCTGTTTATTCCTGTCTCCAGAGGAGTCAGGTGTCCAGAGGAAAGCTTGAGGCAAAGTGTGGGTGACTGCTGTCCAATGAGTGGGAAGCAAGATATGGCAGCTCCTGGGGCTCAGGGAATTCCTATCTTGGAGAGCCAGTCCCCGGCAGAGGGTCTGCCAGGCTAACAGAAAGCAGTTTAATTTGTTCCCACCAGCTACAAGGGGATGATTTATTCCCTGGAGCAGTAGAATGGGCTTTATAGGCTTGTAAGAGAAAGACGGCATTTTGTAATAAAGCTAGCAGATGCCCTTGACAGGGAGGCAGGAAAGTTCATGACTCGGACATTAAGCTGTCAGAGTATGGCTGGACAGGTCAAATGCAGATAACCCTTGCACAGAGCCTGGTCCCAGATTCTGGGGAAGGCTTGAGCCACCTACTGGTGACGGATAAATAAGACAATTTCCAGAGAACCTAGTGGGGAGAGAGCCAAGGAGCCAATAAATCACTTTTAATTACAAAATCCAAGATGTTCCTTTTTATTTTAATTGGAAAATATGCAAGTGTGCTTTTGTATTGCACATGGAAGGAAAGGTAACACTTATTTTCAGGATTTCCAAGGGACTTATTACCTGTTTTCATCATTTTGATGATATCTCCACCAACATCCTAAGGCATGGGAAAGAGACAGAAAATAGAGACAACACAAGATACCTAAGAAGGGTAATATGCCCAGGAGGGTGTTGAGATTAGAAATATTGAGATTCATTAGAAATCTTCAGTGCTTTTTCTAGGTCAAAGTTGAGTGGGATTTTTAAGATAACTAAAAATTAACATTTAAACTGCAGAAATACTTCACACACACACACCCTTTTAAAAAAAATAGGAAGTTCTAGATCAGTGGTTCTCAACCTTTCTAATGCCGCAACCCTTTAATATAGTTCCTCATGTTGTGGTGACCCCCAACCATACTTCATAACTGTAATTTTGCTATTGTTATGAATTATAATGTAAATACCTGTGTTTTCCGATGGTCTTAGGCGACCCCTGTGAAAGTGTCCTTCGACCCCCAAAGGGGTCGGGACCCATAGGTTGAGAACCACTGTCCTAGATGGATCTGGAGAACATTATGCTGAGTGAAATAAGCCAGTCAGAGAAAGACAAGTACCATATGATTTCACTCATATGTGGAATCTAATTAACAAACTGAACTAACAAGGAAAATAGAGATAGACTCATAGATAAAGGGAAGGCTGAGAGCTGTCAGGCATGGGGGAAGCTGGGTGTGGGTAGAGGGATTGAGCAAGAAAGAAAGAAAAAAGACAGAAAAGTCATGGACACGGATAACTGTGTGAGGACTGCCAGAGCATGAGGGAGGCGGAGAGGTGTAGGAGGCTATACGGGAAATAAATGGTGACTGAAGGAGACTTGACTTAGGGTGGGGAGCACACAATGCAATGTACAGATGAGGTCAGATGTTGTGGAACAGTACACCTGGAACCTATATAATTTTGTTAACCAGTGTCACCCCAATAAATTTAATAAAAAGGAATAAATTTAAAGGAAACTCTTAATATTCTTCAGGGAAGTCTTTCCTTTCCCCAGAGACTAGATTAGATTGTCTTATTATGCAAATTCCTTGCCTCCTGTACTTTTCCTTCCAAGTACTTCTCATAATTTTTAACAGTACAGCTGTATGTTCCCCCATGTCTTTAATATCTATCCTCCCACTAGACTATAAATTCTGGGCATCCAGAGCCAGGTTGTCTTTTCTTCCCTGCTCTATCCCTTAACACTTGCCCAGGACATAATCTAGATTCAAAGGGACTGATGATAATGATGGACTGTAAGATAGACAGGGAGGAAGATGCAGACATAAGGGAGTAATAAAGAGTAAAAAATGGTGGAGTGTATAAATTGAAGGTTCAAATGAGGATGAAAAATTATTACAGTGTAGGATCTAGGTTGTTGGCAGGAGAGTATGAGAGGCATGGAATTGCAATTTTTAAGAGGAGATGTAGCTATTAGTGATGACAAGACCTGGACTAGGGTATCAGATAGGAGTTGGTAGCTGAAGTGGGGTGAGAAAATTCATCATGAGGGATGAGGAGCTGAATGTCTGAGACCAGTACTTGGCTGTGTCTTCTCCACAGATGTTGGCATTAACAAAATGATGGCTAATGTCTGGAGTGGTATAAAGAACTGAAGCCTTCAGTGAGTGATGGGAGACAGGGAAATCAGGAGCTGACAACAACAAGGAGAGGTGCCAGGTGGCATAGTCTGATGGCATATGTTTCCTCTATCCTTTTTTAAACAAATATTTGCAAAGTGTATACTATATATGAAGCCAAATGCATGCTATATGTGATACAAATAAGAGTAAAATATTGTCCCTTCTTCAAGGAACTTGTAATTTACTGCTTATAAATATAAATATTATTGAAAGGCATTTATTGAATTCAAACATTATCAATGATATTAGTCTGTGCCATGCATAATGATAGGCCTTTAAAAATAAAAAGACTCAGCTGGCCAGCGTGGCTCAGTGGTTGAGCCTCAGCCTCTGAACCAGGAGGTCATGGTTCAGTTCTCGGTCAGGGCACATGTTAGGGTTGTGGGCTTGATCCCCAGTATCAGGTGTGCAGGAGGCAGATGATCAATGATTTTCTCTTATCATTGATGTGTCTATCTCTCTCTCCCTCTCCCTTCTTCTCTAAAATCAATAAAAATCTGTGGGGGCTTTTTAAATAGGAAGACTCAGAGTTCTGCCTTCAAGATAATAGTGAGGATTACACATGTTATCCAAGGGACATGAGGTTTCCTAATCTAACCTATCAAAAGGAAATCAAAGAAGTTTCCTGGAAGAGAATATGACTGATTTCAATTCTGAAGAAAAAATAAGAGGAAGTAGTGAGAAGAATAGAGATCATTCTAGAGAGAGGCAATTGTGAGTGCAATGCATGATGGTGAATGGAAGAGGTGACAAATTCTGAGACCCGGAAGCTCCGAGTGACAGAAACCCAAGAGCAGATATGAGGGGGTGGCAGAAAGGTAAGCAGGTCCTAAATCATAGAGACTTCTATGACAGGCTAGGGACTTTGAATTTCATCCTGAAGAACACAGGAAATCGTGAAGTAGAAGAACAGCATGAGTCTAGATTATTAGTAACAAATGCTGAAAATATAAAACTCAAACAAGCTACACACACACACATAGACACACAACTAAACTTTTTGGTCACATTACTAAAAAGTATAAGAATTAAAGGAGACTTCAATCAAATCTTGATACAGGGCTTAAATTATGTTATTAGGTCCTTTTTCATCTTTGGGCTCTGCTCTCTTAAATGTTGATTTCATTCTCCAGCTCTTTGAGGTGACAGTTTAGGGTCTATTAATACCCAGAGTAATGTCAGTAGAAAGACGTTTCTTCCTGGTACTTCTCGCTTAAGTCCCAGTACTCTTTCTAATGAGAACAGTTTGGTCACATGCCCTCTCTGAACCAATCATTGTGGCAGGGGCTTTGTGTTGATTGGCTAGGCTGCTCTTATGCTCCACCCCTAGATCCAGGATCAGTGCTCTATTTAAACTCCCTGGAGAGAGAAAGGGGTTAAATGGTTCCTCCTCAGAAGTATGCTATCAGTAGAATCAGGGTAAATGGATACTGAGCAGGTAACAATCACTGTGTGCTTCAGTTTTAATAAAGGTCACTTTGGGTAACTATATGGAAAACTGATTTGACAGGGAAGCTTGGAAGTAAGGATATTTGCTAGTCAGTTAGTGCCAACTAAAACAATAGAATATGAGAAAATGTTAAGTAAAAGCAATCGAATTTGTTGAATGGCTGGGAGACGAGGAAGTAAGGAGTCTGGTCACTTTTAGGTTTCTAGCGTAGACAATAGAGCCATTCAACACAGAGAGAAACTATTGGAAGAGGAACAATTTGGGTGGTGGTTGAGATTAATAAAATGTAAAGATTAACATAGTTTTGCCATAGTAAGTTTAAAGTGCCTGTACCATATTCCAGTAGGGGTTTCCTGGGAGGTAGCTAGATTTAAAAGTCTGGAAGTCAAGAAAGAAGTCTGAACTAGAAACATGGATTTGAGAGTTTTCAGGTTATAGATGAAGACTGAGTCTATCAGGGTAAATTAGATAATCCAGAAGTGTGTAAAGTGGGAAGGCAAAGGGGATCTAGGAAAGAGTCCCAAGCACCCCATAAAACTTAAAGGGGCAGGCAGAGGAAAGGGAACTAATGAAAATGACTTGGAAGAAACTATCAGAAAGATACTTCTAAACAAGAATAGAGCATCCTCAAACAGTGTGAGCAAGCAACTGTGTGGAGAAAAGAGGATGCCCACCTTCTACCTCATACCTTTAGTGGGACACACTGCTGATGCTCAGAAGAACTGTAGCTAAGCAGTACCTTCAAGGTCTGTCTTGTGTTTCACTTAAGACAAATAAGTAAAGGAAATACATGAGGATGTTGAGAAGAAAGGGGGGTTGTTTACTCCACAGTGGGCATTCTTGGAGACACAGTAGAACTATTTTGAGGGAAAGGAGTAGAATATGGGGAGATAAAGCCCCAGAAGAGGGATAGACTGCAGGAGCTTAAACCTGGAGGCTCAGCAAAGGTTCACAGGGATATGAGTATGGTGGACATCAGTGATCTCAAGGTTCTAAATAAAAATCTGCCTAAAGTTGTTTCAGTCCTGTACCAGCCTGGATCCTACCACTCTCCTCATACAACCTTTGGATGATCTCCCATTGTCCCTGGAATAAATTACAGCTCTTTACCCCAGCCAAGACCCCACCTGGCCTGGCCCCTGACTGCCTCTCTAGTTTCATACCTTCCCTTATTCCTCATACAGGCATACAAACATCCTTTCTGTACCTGGAAAATTTTAAGCTTGCTCCCATCTCAGAGCCTTTGCACCTGCTGGTCCTTCTTCCTATAATCTTTTCCTCTTACTCCAGGCTGGCTCCTTCAATGTATTTGGATTTCAGTTCAAGCATTAACTCCTCAGAGAGGCCTCTATTCTCCTACCACCTTTTTTCTCTTTCATGCTTTATTTCCCTTAGAGCATTTCTTATTCTCTGAGATGTTCTTGTTTATTTCTTTCCTATTCCTTTCCACCAGAGTGTAAGATCCAAGAGATACTGGACCTCTTTTGTCTTTCGTCACCCATTATCTCCAAGTATAGGAACAAAGTCTGACACAAAGTAGGTGTTCCATAAGTATTTACTGCATGAATAAATATTTACTGCCTGAATAAATGAATATTTACAGTTGCAGCCTCCTTTGTAGGCCCTGGCTAAAGCTGTGGCCATATTCCTTTGAGTTTTTAGGAATAGACAGGCTGACATATTTCGAAGGGAGAAGTCACTCAAAGTTCTTTTAACAAGACATTCTTCTCTAATGTAAATCATTCTGAATATCATATAACATCTTCAAAACACCAAAGTTGGCTGATGAAAGATAGTATATTGAAAGGCAGTTCCCCAAACAAACCTCTATTTAAGTAAAATGTGGCAAACAATGGTCCACCTACAAATAGATTTCCATAAGGAACTCTTGCACAAACCAGAAAGCCACCTACTCGTACCTAAAATACATTGGGAGTTTTCATTTAAATGGAAATTATACAGTGCCACATTCTCAGACACTAATAAGGCTTAATGAGATTACTGAACTTGGCAGAGACTGTCAAAGTCCGTATCCTGACTATATTTTTGTTATAAACCAGTATTGCCTAAAATAGAATTTCTAGAGTAGAATAGTTGGGTGATATCTGAGTAAGTCTTCCCAGAAAATTGAGACTGTGAGAAGGGCTAGAGCCATAAGGGTGGTATTCTGCCAAAATAAATCTGCTCAAAATAATTCTGTCAAAATAAATATGTAAGTATTAAAACAATTCCAACAGGCTGCTTTACTGCATGACTCATACATTTGGAGATGTTCCTAAACTTCGAGGTGGTACATGATCCTAATTTCTTTGGCCTCAACACTTCCTAAGAAACAACCACTAACATGGGTCATAATATCAAATGATGGTTGTATAATGATTTCATGATAAACTTGGCTTTGACATATTGGAGCATCAGAACTCAGTGATGATTTGAGAAAGTGATAAAAGATGGATCGACAACATAGAAGAGGGAAAGTGAACAGCAAAGACATGGCTTTGGTGATCTGCTATCTTGAAAAACACAGGCTACAATAGTTGAAGTAGCAATATGGGAAGTGCTGGGATTCTAAGCAGATTTCATTCTAACTGAGCCAACCCAGTTCACAGAGGCTTTTGAGCCTTCCTCTCCACCCTTACATTCATTTAGCTAAAAGCCAGCTCTGAGACAGCATTTCCTTATCTAAGGTCTGGAGTCATCATTTGCATTCTATTTTGGTTTGAAGCTTATTACTGCTTCTCCTTTGATTAGCATAAATTTAGGTAGAAAAGATCCTTTCCCTTTTTATGTAATTCTAAAACAAACATGTTCAGAGAGGCAGGGTTAAGCACCAGTTTGGTGTTAGAAAATATAAGATACAGCCAGTCTGCTGTGGTGGCTCAGTGGTTGAGGATCAATCTATGAAACAGGCATCATGGTTCAGTTTCTGGTCAGGGGACATGCCCCAGATGTGGTTGCAGGCTCAATCCTCACTGGGGGATGTGTAGGAAGCAGCTGCTCCATTATTCTCTCATCATTGATGTTTTTATCTCTCTCTCCCCATCCCTTCCTCTCTGAAATCAATATATATTAAAAATAAAATGTAAATTACAAATATAAAGATAGATCATATGCATATCTTGTCTCATTAATGTCACACTGAAACATTTCCTAAAGTTGTTTTGAATGGCCCATTGTTCTTCTGTGTGTTGACTGGAGTAGCATTGGGTTGGAAGTATACAGATTAATAAGACATACCAGCTCTGGAAGAAGGTGTGGAAGGGCTTGGCTGCCAGTGGCTCATGTGACTTAAATGTTGCTATGGCTGGGAAGAAAGACCTATCATGTATTGGTACTTCTGACAAGTGCTTTTTAAAGGGTCTATAAAACCATGGACACTGATATCATGGAATGCTGCTCTTATGGCCTCCTATAAACTATAAGGGGAAATAAGACAATTGGGTAATGTAAGAAAGAATATAAAGGAGAACCAAAATGTACATTGAGTGGCCAGATTATTACGCCCACCCCATCAGTTCTTTGTTGGGCCACCCTTTGCCTTCAATACTGTGGCGATTCTTCTTGGCATTGACTCCACGAGACATTGAAAGGTGATGCAAGGAATCTGACACCATGCCTGATGACTAGCACTGTCCAGTTCTATGAGATTTGATGGTTGTGGAACCAACTGCCTGATGGCTCTTTTAACTTTGTCCCACAAATGCTCAATTGGATTGAGATCTGGTGATTGTGGGGGTCACCTAAGCAAGGTAAAGTCTCCCTCATGTTTTTGAAACCACTCCTGCATAATACGAGCACCCTGGCATGGCACATTGTCTTGTTGGAAGAAGCCATCTCCATTGGGATACGCCATCAACATGATAGGATGAACTTGATCAGCAACAATACTTAGATATCTAAGTTGTGCTATTCAGACATTGTTCCACACCAATTAAAGGGCCCATATCATGCCAGGAAAACATGCCCCAAACCATAACACTGCCCACATCAGCTTGAAGGGTTATACTCACGCATGTGGGGTGCATGCTTTCATGCTGTTTCCATGAAATTCTCCCTCTGCCATCTGCATGATGCAACTGGATACGTGATTCATTGGACCACATGACTTTTTTTCAATGCTCGACTGTCCAATCCTTGTGTTTCTGTGCAAATTGGAGACATTTTATCTTGGTCACTGCAGATAGAAAAGGTGTTCAAACAGGCCTTCGGCTTTCATATCCCATACGATGCAGTGTACAGCTAATTTGCCTACAAATGTCAGGTGGTCATAATAATCTGGCCACTCGGTGTATGTGGTTGTAAAGAGGAAAGAAACAACAAATGATTGGGCAAATTGTGCTATTGACTTTAAGGGCCCTAAGGATGGAAAATTCACTCCTGAGGTCAAAGAGAGGTATAGAAAGAGGCACCAGGTCTGAGGATTTCTGTACCAGGACACTAGATAGTGCACCCTGATCAAAACAGATTAGGATAAAGGGGCAGCAAAGTATAGAATGGTTTGTCAGTGATGGAATTCTAATTTGGAGAGTTCCAAGGACCCATTCATTCTTCATTGAATTGCAGAGATAGACAACCACAACTGAAGATTTCCTCTTTGAGCTCATGGATTTCTGAAGCAGTCAAGTCTGTGTTTGAAATCTTGCTATGTGACTTCAAACAAATTATAAAACTTATTTTTTGTTTGTCTGTTAATCCTTATCTGAAGATACTTTTTCCATTGATTTTCAGAGGGAGTGGAAGGTTGAGTGAGAGACAGAGAGAAAGAAACATCAATGTGAGAAAGACACATGGATTAGTTGCCTCTTGCTCACATCCTGACCAGAGCTGGAAATCCAGACTGCAACTAGGTACATGCCCTTGATGGGAATTAAACTTGAGACCTTTCAGTCCAAGAGCCAATACCCTAACCACTTAGCCAAACTGGTGAGGGAAAATCACATAACTTCTTCACCTTCCATGTCTTCAGCTATAGAAAGAGTGTAATAATACCTTTCAGGTCATTGTAAAATATAAATGAAATGGTAGATAGAAGGTATCAGCCCAATGCCTGGCACACAGTAGGTGCACAGTGGTTCACTTCTACTCTGGAAGGAAGGGCACAGTAAAGTGGTTCATAGAAATCAGAGGTCAAGATGCTATTTGTCATTTTGGGTGGTGTCCCACACACACCAGAAGGGATTTTCAGCTACTGCTCAGCCGTGAGAGCACTTATTTAAGCTATGTATCTTGGATATAGGAAAGAGCTTTTTGGCGCATCTCTTTTAACTCTCTTTACTTAATAAAACCAATTTAATTTCTAGTCATTCTGTGGGGGAAAAGTCCACAGTAGCCTAATAAGAAATGCATGCAAGGGTTTTTATATGAGTCAAATGATATTGCCAGTCTTAAAAGAAATAAAGAGGTCCCAGAAGTCAAAAGCATGATTTGTGAAAAATCAATTTATCATGTGATGATAAGCATCGCTGCAAATGACCAACAATAATACAGGAAAAAATTTGAACTTAACATTCTAAAAAAGCTTAGACTCAAGACTAGATGGTATTAGTATAAAAAAAAGAACTATATAATTATATGATGAGTAGAGATTAAAAATGTGTAGTGTTTGTAGAAATTTTAAAATGTAGTGTTTGTTTTCCCTGAATTGTGTGTAAATTAATGGCATTTTATAATTCAAGGTGTCATAGGATCTGGGAAATCTGATCTTTTCTGGGGTATGTTCAGATCCTTTCCATTCCTGCCTCTGTCATGTTCCCTGTCCCCATGCTGATCTACACCTGTTTACATGACTCTAGTCACACCCAGTATCAATGTCAATTCTCTCTCGCTCACTCCTCTTTTCTTTTTCTCTCATTACTCAAAGTTTAGTTTTCAGTCCAGCCAGTGTGGCTTGGTGCCTGAGCATGGACCCATGAACCAGGAGGTCACAGTTCACTTCCCAAAGTACATGCCCAGGTTGCAGGCTCAATCCCCAGTGAGGGGTGTTCAGGGGGGAGCCAATCAATGATTCTCTTTCATCATTAATGTTTCTCTCTCTCTTTTCCTCTCCCTTCCTTTCTCTGGAATCAATAAAAATATATATTTTTAAAAGTTTAGCTGTCAAAGAATAAAGTTGCCACTAACTGCATCGTTGAATTCTAGCTTTTGAGATACCTTTTGGCTATTTTACTCATCTGTGTATATTATGTGACTGGACTATATAAAAACATTTACTATAAAATGTCTTTTCTTCCCATAGTACTATCAATATTGGCTTCCATGTTCATTGGATTGTGGAGGGGAAATAATCTTTTCTGTGTTAATTATAGCTAGGATGAGATTTTCCCCAGTGCTTAGGAGTCCTTTTTTTGTTTGTTTATATTTACCTTCTATGTCTTGCTTTCAAATATCTCTTAATGGAACATGGGGTTAAAATATCCTTTATATTTACCCCAAAAAGGAATAAAAGTATGGTTTGCTCAGATGTTTTCTCAGAAGTTTCCATATATAAAATGAATTTCCTGTTTTAATAATAAGAAAAAAAAGGAGTTTGTTTTTTTAAGGCGTGTACATTCATCTATGCCCATGTGGACTTCTTTATATTTACAATGCAACTGTATATGTGTGTATATTATATATATATACATATATATACATATATATACATATATATACATATATATATATATAATATACACACACACACACACACGCATATATATATATACAGAACTATACATTGTTTGTGAAACTGTAGCTACCTGACGTATGAACTGAACACCATTTATAAAAAGGGCTATATCTTATTCATTCTGTACCTCCAACACCTAGTAGAATGTTCTTATAATGAGGCGCTTAGTAAGTATTTGCTTATTATGGCTGAAAAAGAAACAAATTTATTTCCAATTCTGTATGCAAGGTGTGTTTTTTTGTTAAAAGGCTACACTTGGCATAAGTCTGAGTTCCTACAGGAGGCTTTTTAGAAGATGCCAATTTAGGAACTCAAGTTGTTCCAAAGGAGTACTGTTCTTACACCAGTTTGAGTCACATTTAGGACATTTAATATGCCTCTAGGGAGCATGCTTCTCCCTGCTTCACTGTGTCATAGAGTCCATGGGGATAATTGATACAGTTATCACAGGCATCATCAAGCCAAGGAGCCCAGGGGATAATCACTCCCTTTTAGACTGGGAGTTTGAGTGACTGGAAAGTCACAGAATTCCTCCTACTTCCAGAACCATCCCAATTCGACACAGTTTAATTTTTCATTCCTGCCATGTAGGAAAAACAACCCAGGAAACCATAGAAAGGCAAACCCACGCATTCCAGTGTGTAGGTTTAAGCACACCTGGTAAATAGTTACACCCAGTTCAGAAAAAGGAAAGACCTTCATGGTTTTGATGCAGTGAAGTTAGAATGCCGGGTAAGTGTGGCAAAAGGAGAGGGTACTTGGAGAATAAGAGGTGATTTTGTTTTTAAAAGGCTGACACAAGTACTGACCCATAGAGACGCGTTATGTTCACATCATTTGTTTCAATAAAACTTCTGTTTCTATAAAATAAGTGGAAAATTGCACTGGCAATCAAAATATGACATAAAGCACAGGCCTTGCAGTTCAAGTCCAAGAAACCTATTACCAACCAGGAGCCGGAGGTCTAAATTACGGGAAAAGTTTTTTAGGCAGAAGGTAAGGAGGAAAAACAGAGAATATTTAATTAGCAAGCTAATTACAGCGTCATGGAAAGCATCAAAATAGCAATGGACATATTTCCACAGGGGCATAAGCCAATGTGCTATAAGTAACTTCATGTAAGTACCCCCATAAAATTAAGTTCATAGCATCATCCTTTTGACTTACTTCTACCCCCTTCCGCACCACCCTCGGGCTGTCCATGACGTCCTTTCCTTCCGGTGAATTCTGCACATCTCAGAAGCCCTAGCACAGGCCCCTGAAATACCCCGTATCATGCGCATTATGGTCATGAAGGTATGTGTGTTCATCGCCTCTTAGCCTAAGGGAAGTCAAGGCTTCTCTTTTGCCTCTAAACTCTCAGAACTCAGGCTGAAGCTTGGATCAGTATGGCTGCTCAATCAGTATTTGCCGACTTAGACTGAATTCTGGGAAAGACAGAGGAGGAAGGAATTATTAAAAGCAAGTCTCTACAGCTGCATGAAAGTAAGAAGGTCTATGAATTCATTCTTTCAGTAAGCATTTATTGAGTACCTTTTATGTTAAAAACTCTTCCAGCCATAAGTGCCTTTTATGTTAAAAAACTCTTCCGGAACACCACAACCCCTCGCCCAGGCTACTCTCCCCGCCCCCTCCCCCGCCCCAGGTCCTAAAGGAGCAGTCAGGGGCGCCCCTAGGCAACCCGATAGGGTGCAAGTTTGAGTCGAAGGTCTTAAGGGTCTGCGGGGTTGGGGTGGTGGCCCGGAGTGGGTTTGGAGGGTGCTGCGGAAGGAAGAGGAAGCTCTGAGTGGAAAAGGCTCAGCCCCAGTACCGTTCTCATTGCCAACCAGGACGGAGCCAGCTGGGGACTCAATGGGCGGCTGTTTCATGAGTGCGCTTGGGGCCGTCCTGCTCATGGCAGCGGCAGTCCTCCCCAACTTCACGGATCCCAAATAATACGCAGCCATCAACGTCAAAGAACAGAAAAATCCGTGGTTCTCAACCTGTGGGTCGCGACCCCGACGGGGGGGGGTGTCCAACAACCAAAACACAGGGGTCGCCGAAAGCCATCGGAAAATACATCATGCACCTATCAGGTACGTATTTACACTCCGAATCGTAACTGTTGTAGCAAAACTACAGTTGTGAAGTAGCCACCGAAATTATGTTTTTGGTTTGGGGGTCACCGCAACATGAGGCACTGTACTGCGGGGGTCACAGCATTAGAAAGGTTGAGAACCACTGAGCTAGAGGCCCTGGACTGGCCATGCGCGACTGAAGGACATGGCACCGGAGGAGGAGCTAGCAGCACCGGAAGCTGCGACCAGAGGATTGTGGGATGGTGGAGGCCGCCTGGGCGCCTGTGGCGGGAACGGAGCCTGTTACTGCGCATGTTCAGAGTCAGCCCTCTAGTCCGCAGTCTCGCAGTACTGGGACGTGACTTCTCGCGGGAAATCATTTCTGTTGCGGCGTGCGCCGTTCCCTTGCAGCGAGGAAGATCAGCTTTGAAGGTTTCGTTCCTCACCTGGGTTGGAAGCGGAGGACAAGAGCCGCGAGGACGACCCCCTCCAGGAGGAGTACACACACGCACCTCCCCGGACTGCAGAGGAGGCGCGCCGCCATGGAAGCCTTCAGTGAGACCCTCACGACCTTCCAAGAGCAGGGCCAGACTCCAGGGAAGTGCCTCCAGGAGTATGCGGAGCGCCTCCGGCGTGAGGGCGGTGAAAGAGAGACGCAGAGGATCCTGCTGAACTCGGAACGCTCAAGCCTCGCATCGCGGAGCTCCAGAGAGCGGAGAGCCGCACCGAGCCGGACCGGGAGCTGCGGACACAGGCCCGGGACAGCTGAGATGGATAAGCGCACCAACAGCCCGAAGCCAGGCCTCATGCCGCGGCGCAAGATCCGAGCCCAGTTCCTGGCCTGGCTCACCCAGAAAGGCTCGAGGCAGAAGAAAATCAAGGAGTGGTTGGGAATCAAAAATGAAACTGAAGCCGAGACCGGTTTGGCTCAGTGGATAGAGCGTCGGCCTGCGGACTGAGGGGTCCCGGGTTCGATTCCGGTCGGGGGCGTGTACCTTGCTTGCGGGCACATCTCCACTGTGGGGCGTGCAGGAGGCGGCTGATCGATGTCTCTCTCTCATCGATGTTTCTGACTTTCTATCCCTCCACCTTCCTTTCTGTAAAAAATCAATAAAGTATATTTTTTTAAAAATGACACTGAAGACCCATATGCACTCACGGAGGATACGGATGACCTCCGCCACCATGAGGAACGCACCTGGTAGGTGGGCAAGATCAACCACACGCAGGCTGAGGAAATGCTGAACGGCAAGCGGATGGTACCTTCCTCACCCCTGAGAGCAGCCAACAGGGCTGCTATGCCTGCTCTGTGGTGGTGGACGGCGATACCAAGCACTGTGTCATCTACCCACGGCCAGTGGCTTGGGGTTTGCTGAGCCCTACAACCTGTGCGGGTCTCTGAAGGAGCTGGTGCTGCATTACCAGCACACTTCCCTCGTGCAACAGAGATGCACTTACCATCCTACTGGCACCTCCCATCGGAGCCCCGGGCCTTGTGTGATCCCACAGCCCAGCCCGTCAACTCATACAGAGCAGGACTCCATCTTTCTGTCTGTCTCTCTTCTTTGTGAATCTTTCTCTGTCTCAATCTCTCTCTTGCTTTCTCTGAGTCTTTCTCTTCCTGTCACTTTTTCTATCCCCATTTCTGTCCTCTCTGTCTCTCTTATCTCTGTACCTCTGAGTCTCTGTTAGAGGAGCATACCTCCCCATTCCATGCTCCCTTTCCCCAAGGGCACTGCCCTCCCCTGGCTCTGGCTGCTCCCACCAGAGTTCCTACAGTTCCCCCAAAGTCCCCCTGCCTGTACCTGCCTGTACAAAGGCCCCTGGGTACTTAGCCCCAGCCTGGTGCCCTGATTTTTAAGCCATAGACCTGGGATCAGAGTAGAAAGAAAGCAAGAAGTAACTTCGCTGGGTCACTTCCAAGAACGTCAGCTGTCACATTTGGGGCCGGGCAGATCGTGGGTCCTGTTCCACAGACCCAACTTCCCCTCCAAACCCTGAAATGAAACATGTACTGGTTACCCCCACATGGAGCTGCTGCCCAGAGGCCCTCCTCCCCAAATGCAAAATTAATAAAAATAACTTCAAGACCTGAGTCCTATCTGACCCCAAGCTTCCCAGAAACCGAGGCTGCTGCAGATACTGCTGGGCCAGCAGAGATGCACTGCTGCCCACAGCACCTTCGCTTGATGCAGTTTCAAGACTTCTCTTTGATCACGTTGGGTTCTGATTTTGTTTCCTTGTCTGTAAACCCATTTTCTTCTCTTTTAGAGAACCTCTGTTTTCTGTGCTGCCATGAACACCCCTCTTGCCTGCCCAGCTAGACTGGCAGGTGGATTTTGTATGGTACATTGATACTGATGTGTATATAAAACATTGCATAAAAAGGGGGAGAAGGGGAGAAAAAGGGCAGTGATGAATAAGATACTTTGGAGAGAGGGAAGGGTAGTTTGTCCAGACTGTTGAGAGCTAAGAATTACAGTTTAATTGGGATAGAAATCCTGCTAATAGCACCTGATGCCTGAAATATGAGCACTCTACTTTTAGGATTTCCAGTTCAAGTTTTTGGAGATTGCCTATTAAAACATTCCTTTTGGAATGTGTTTGTATAGAAGCCCATAAGTAGTAAGTATTTGCTGTGTTCACCATGCTTAGTTCTCTGTAAGGAATATGGAATAATGTTAAATGCCTCATGTTCTCAAAAAGCTTGACTTTTAAAATAAAAAATAAAGAAGAAATATAAATATTAAAAATAAAAAAGAAAGGAGAATCCAAGATGGCGGTATAGGTAAACACCTACACTGCTGCCTCACACAACAATTTCAAACTACAACTAAAAGACAGAACAGACATCATCCAGAACCACAGGAAAGCTGGCTGAGTGGAAATTCTACAACTAGAAGGAAAGAGAGGGGCTCACAGAGACCCAGAGGAGCTGCAAAAAGCTGAGATACAGAGATGTGCTTGTGGAGAGAGCAGGTGCCAGATTACCTGGCTGGCTTTCTTTGGCGGGAGGGAGACAGAGACTCCCAACGGCATTGAACCCCTTATCCTACAACACTAAACCCCAGATCCAGCCGAAACTCATACAGAGGGTGAGGGGGGGGGAGGGGAGTTTGGACTGTGAAGGGGGAGAAGTGCACGGAAATTTAGGGGAGTCGCAAAAGATCAAAAGCCTGGTGGCGCTCATGGCACTGCACACAGAGGACAGACTGCTGATTGTGCTGCTGGCTTTCACAAGTAGCTGGGAGACAGACCCTCCCAACTGTGCCACTTCTAACTCCACTAAACCCCAGTTTCGGGCAAAACCCTGGGGACCCAGACTCGTGTGGTCCCGGAGCGCAGGGGAGCTGGAGGGACTGTTCCAGCAATTACCTAGTCATGTGAGACTCAGGGGCTGTGGAAGGCGGGGCCAACTGGAAGGCAAGGTGGTCCCTTAAGCCCTGAGACTCCACCCATCCCAAGCTCAACAGAAAGGCTTTTGCAGTTTTGCAACTCTTGTATCACAAGGCTGAATCCAACACAGAAGTTCTCCCAGCATAGTGAAAATGCCGAGACAAGGGAAGGGATCACAAACAAAAGAAATGGAGGAAAACAAATGATTGGATATAGAGTTCAAAACACTTATAAGATTTTTCAAGAATATCCTAGAAAAGTTGGGTAAAGTTTAGCAAGACCCAAGAGGAGATGAAAACGGATCAACTAGAGATGAAAAAGGACCAACTAGAAATGGAAAAGATCCAACTAGAAATGTAAAAGGACCAACTAGAAATTAAACATACACTGACTGAAATAAAAAATATTATACAGAGACCTAACAGCAGACTAGAGGAAGGCATGAATCAAGTCAAAAATTTAAAATATACCAAATCAAAAAACACTCAACTGGAAAAGCAAGAAGAGAAAAGAATCCAAAAATGTGAAGATAATGTAAGGAGCCTTTGGGACAGCTTCAAGCGTACCAATATCAGAATTGTGGGGGTGCCGGAAGAAGAGAGGAAGGAAGTTACTGAAAATCTATTTAAAGAAATAATGACTGAAAACTTCCCACATCTGGTAAAAGAAATAGACTTACAAGTCCAGGAAGCACACAGAACCGCATATAAAAGGGATCCAAAGAGGATTACACCAAGACACATCATAATTAAAATACCAGGAGTAAAAGACAAAGAGAATATTAAAAGCAGCAAGAGAAAAACAGTTCATTACCTACAAGGGAGCACCCATACGACTGTTAGCTGATTTCTCAACAGAAACGATGCAGGTCAGACGGGAGTGGCAAGAAATACTCAACGTGATGAATAGCAAGAACCTACAACCAAGAATACTCTATCCAGCAAAGCAATCAATCAGAATTGAAGGGCAGATAAAGAGCTTCACAGATAAGAAAAAGCTAAAGGAGTTCATCAACTCCAAACCAGTATTATATGAAATGCTAAAAGGTACTCTTTAAGAAGAAGAAGAAGAAAAAGGTAAAAGACAAAAAATTATGAACAAGAAATACATACCTATCAACAAGTGAATCTAAAAATTAAGTGAATTAAAAATTTGATCAACAGAATAAACTGGTGAATATAATAGAATCAGGAGCACAGAAAGGGAGTGGACTGATAATTCTCAGGGGGAAAGGGGTGAGGGGTGTACAGGGAGAGACTGGACAAAAATCATACACCTATGGATGAGATCAATGGGAGG
>JAAGEH010000135.1:3702017-3736258 GCA_011751065.1 Lasiurus cinereus
GGAGGGGAAAAAGAAACAAATGTAATAATCTGAATAATAAATATTTAATTAAAAATAAATAAAATAAAATAAGAAAGAAGAAGCAATATAAATATTAAAAATAAAAAAAGAAGAAGCTTGAGTTTTAGGGGTGAAATCAGACAGCCAGGCAAGCAGTTAGGGGCAATCAGGCAGCAGGCAGACTGGTTAGGGGCAATTAGGCAGGCAAGGGGAGCCATTAGGAGCCAACAGTCCTGGATTGTGAGGGATGTCCGACTGCCAGTTTAGGCCTGATCCTACAGTCGGACATCCCCCAAAAGTTCCCAGATTGCTAGAGGGTGCAGGCCAGGCTGAGGGACTTCGCCCCATGTATAAATTTCATGCACCAGGTCGCTAGTAACTAAACAAATTGCATAGTATTTTGAAGGTGATGCATGATTTGGAAAAAGAAAACAGGATGCCAGGGAGCTCTTTTGCCCCTTAGAAGCAGAGACAGCCTGACAGTGCAGACCCCATGGCAGTCCAGAAAGGTTGTGTGGGGAGACTTGGTGTGGCCATGCTCTGCCTACACTCTATAAAGCTGGCCCTTTACCTTCTGACCTCACGTCTCCCTGGAGCCCTGCCTTCTCCCATCAGTGCCACATTCCACTTTGTGCCTGCTTCTCTCATTTCTTCATTTAAATTTTGAACAGGTCATAGACTTGTGTCATGTGACCAAACCCACCTATATTTCATTGAGTTAGCCAGTGTTTTAAAACTTAGATGTTTTAAATAAAAAGATTTCCTGCTATTTTTTAAAAATGGGAAGATTTGGCAATACTCAGCCTACATTTTTCATGGCCACAACCCATTGAATCTGAGGAGAGTCAGCATCCTGCAGACAGAGGCACTTGGCTTTTAGTTTGACACAGTCCCCCCCACTCCCTATTGTCACACATACACACCCCTCTGTCCTCATTTAAGATATCAGCTGGACCTTTACAGGCATTGAACCTTACTTACTTTATTGTATGACCTTACTCTATTGGCCTAACAATACCCACCTTACACTACTCCCATTCTGATAGCTCTTTGATTTCCATTTCCTCCCTGGATAGTTTATTTCTTCCATTGACCTTGGCATGCCTTAGCCCTACCTGCCTCAACCTGAGCTAATTCCTGCTTTCCAGCCATCCTAGGCTTTGCCATCAACTCAGTCTTGCTGGCTCCATACTATTGAGACTCTCTGTTTCCAAGTACAATCATGTGTCATTTAGAGATAGGGATGCATTCTAAGAAGTGCATCATTATAGATTTTCTCGTTTTTCAAATAGTATCCTATCTAATAGAAGAGTAATATGCAAATTGACTGTACCTCCACTACACCCATAAGCCACTCCCACCAGCCAATTAGGAGCAACTATGCAAATTAAACCAACCAAGATGGCTGTGGCCACAGAGCGAGCAGGAGGCTTGGCTTTCCCTGCCAAGCTTCCTACATACCCTGGCCGGCCCAGGCCTCTGCTCAAGGCTACAAAGTTTCAATTATAAAAGATAAATAAATTCCAACAAAATGGCTGCGGCCATGGAGCGAGCAGGAGGCTTGGGTTTCCCTGGCAATGGAAGAAGCCAAACTTCTTGGCCGGCCCTGGCCTCCACTTAAGGCTATAAAGTTGCAATTATAGAAAATAAATAAATTCCAGATACTAGGGCCTCTGCTTGGGTCACTTGGGGGTGTGGCTGGCCTGCAAACCATCACAGGACCCTCACCTAAGCTTCCCCACACCTCAAGGGAACCCCCATTCTGATCCAGGACACCCTTCAGGGCAAACCAGCTGGCCCCACCTGTGCACCAGGCCTCTATCCTATCCAATAAAAGAGTAATATGAAAATTGACCATCACTCCAACACACAAGATGGCTGACCCCATGTGGACACAAGATGGCTGCCACAAGATGGCCAGCAGAGGAGGGCAGTTGGGAAGGACCAGACCTGCAAGGGAGGGCAGTTGGGGGTGACCAGGCCAGCAGAAAAGGGAAGTTGGGGGCAACTGGGCCTGCAGGGAAGGGCAGTTGTGGGGGATCCAGGTCTGCAGGGGAAAGCAGTTGTGGGGGGACTAGGACTGCAGGGAAGGGCAGTTAGGGGTGACCAGGCTGACAGGGGAGCAGTTAAGCATCAGTCAGGCTGGCAGGGGAATGATTAGGGGGTGATCAGGCTGGTAGGCAGAAGCAGTTAGGGGCAATCAGGAAGGGCATGCAGGCGAGTAATTGGGAGTCAGCAGTCCTGGATTGTGAGAGGGATGTCCAACTGCCCATTCAGGCCTGAACGGGCAGTCGGACATCCCTTGAGGGGTCTCACATTGGAGAGGGTTCAGGCTGGCTGAGGGACACACACCCCCATGCACGAATTGTGTACACCGGGCCTCTAGTAGACTATACTTACACAAACCTAGTTGGTGTAGCCCAGTGGTCGGCAAACTGCAGCTCTATTGTCTAATGAGTTTGCTGACCACTGGTGTAGCCTAGTACATATCCAGGCTGCATGGCACAGTCTATTGCCCCTAGGCAACAAATCTATAGAGCATGTTACTGTACAAAGTCACACAAGATTAAATCAAACACAAGAGGAAATGATGCAATCAAGAGACATGGTAAATATGAGACATACTAGAGGCCAGTGCAAACAATTTGTGCATGGGTGGGGTCCCTAGGCTTGGCGGGTGATCAGGGACAATCAGATTCCCTGCCTCCCTGCCTCTCCACCTCCTCCTTCCCTTGCCACCTGTGTGCCACCATCGCGCTGTTCCCCACCTGCGCACCTCCCCCTTCCTTCTTCCCTCATTCACATCTGCCACTATCCAACTCCCGTGCCCCATCCCAGCCCTGGGCCCAGCCCCAGTTGGGTGATCGGGGCCTGCAGGCTAGGGGCAGCTCCTGCGTTGAGTGTCTGCCCCCGGTAGTCAATGAGCATCATAGCAACTGGTTGTTCCATTCGTTCCATCCTAACTGTCACTTAGGCCTTTGTAGATGAGGCTGCTGCCAATGTAATACTGCATACTGTTTTCCAGCAAACTTTTCTGTAAGTAGAAAAGGTGCACTGTAAAGTAATGATAGTAAGTACAGTATAGGAAATGCATTAGCCTGAAGTAGTCCTTTATTATCCTTATCAAGTAGTATGTCCTGTACATCATTGTATGTGCTATGCTTTCATACAACTGGCAGCACAGCAGGTTGCTTCACCCCAGCATCACCACAAACCTGTGAGTAATGCATGTGCTACACTGTCACCGGGTGATAGGGCTTTTTCAGCTCCTTTAGGATGTTGTGGGTTGACCACCATCCATGTGGTCAGGTGGTATGCAGGACCTGACTGTCCCTGGGCTGCAAGACCTCTGGGAAGTCTGCCAGCTGAGAGCACCCAGATCTCCTGTTTGAGCACAAAAACAGCAGTGGGGAAGACGGGCTTTCAGCTTCCTTACAGAAGCACTTTTCATTCCGCTGTCTTCTAAGTCAGCACGGGGATGAAAGGCTGCTACACTCTGCTCCCGTTTAATGCTCCCGGGGTTCCACGTGGGGCTTCTTCATTGTTCCAAAAGGAAACATTGCAGAAGAGCCAGGTTTTCTATTTCTTTCTTCATAGTTCAAGGGTCCTTTTGCAACTGTGAATCTGTGAGAATGGAATGACTAATCAAAGCAAGGTTGTTTCTGAAACGGTGTGGAAGCCCTCGGATCTTTCATTTATTTTACTCGTAGCTACTTAGACTTTATAAAGGAAGTGGAAGGAATGAGGAAGGAAGGAAGGAAGGAAAGAAGGAAGGAAAGGAGGGAGAAAGAGAGGGAGGGAGGAAAAGGGGGAGGGAAGGAGGAGATGGCCAATCTCCCTCTGCCTCTGCCCCTACCCATGTGCTGTACTCATTCTCAGTGACCCTTCCAGGTGCGTATTAAAAAAACCTCAGGTGTGGGCAGGAGGACATGGTAATATCCTCCGCACCCCCTTTCCAGTCCCCCTCCTCCTCACCATTTATGGTGCTTCGTCGGACAGGAATCTGGGGATGCCTCCTGCATGAGAGGTCCCTAGAGCGGGCAGGTGTCCTGCAAGGCCCACAGAGGAGCAGGAGTTGGCTGTGTAAAGTCTAAAGCTGCTCTAGGCTCCACAGGGTGTGAATGGAGACTTACAGCCCAGAGAAAGGGCAGGAAAGCAGGGGTGGCAGTGAGGGGGGGGCATTTCAGGCTGATTCCAAGTCAGAACTAAAGAGTGAGAATTTGGTTCTGTGCCCGCTAGACTGGACTTCCCAATACCTGAGAGGGTATAAAGGTGTGGGGGAGGAGAGCACAGCCTAACACCAGGGTACCCTAATGATTTCCAGTTCCTGGATGGGTGGTGAGTGAATAACGGACTAATCCTCTAGTAGCCCTTCAGCAGCTAGACGACAATCCAGGAGGCTTTATCTGTGATGCTCTTTTAAAAATTGCTTTAATTAACGAGCCATTATAAAGCCCATAATGCTGACTGGGCCTCCCTTACAGGAGAGAACTGGCCTTCTTCAAAGAAGCAAAGACAAAGAAAAAGAAAATCTTTTCTCTTTTGATTTGTGAGCCCCAGGTTGCTCCAAAGCTTCTCTTCAAAGACTGTTTTTCCCATTTCATGCCCGTCGTTTTTATTTTCTGATACCTGCTTAGAAATAACCTTGTCTTTCAGGTACTTAGTTATCGCACATAAATCCTTTTGCCATTGCTAAGAAACCCCAAAACCGCTCTGATGGCCCTTCCGGGAGCCCGGCCGCCCCACATGGCACAGCACTGCCACCTAGCCTGGCTTGGTGGGAAAAGATTTAATGAGCTTTCTCCTGTTGAGGAGTCAGGTGGCATTTGTAAAACGGGATTTAATTGGGGCTGAATAAACTTCACTTTAAAATTCCTCACACAGCGGCCTCTGCTCATGGGTGACAACAGCCTGCATTTGCTCTGATTTGTCACAGAATCCAGGTCCCGCAGCACTGTGCCCCAAATAGAAAATAGCAATGGGAACCCCACATGCCTTCCGGAGCTGTCAGTCATCAGCCAGCTCAGCTCCTCACCCCTGGGAGAAGCTCCAAGCAGTGAGCTCTCTCTCTCTCTCTCTCTCCCAACAATGGAAGCTGGAAACTACCAAGGAAGCCCAGACGGAACTTATGGGCAGAATCATAAGCTTTCATCTAATGAAAAGCTGTCCTCGTTAAGGGCTGCACAAAGCCCATTGACCTCATGTTGCCTTTATGCAACCTTAGAGAATGGGGCATTACGACTGTAAGTGGAGGGAGGAAGCAAAATGAGACCCTGATTAGGAAGAGTCTGCGAGAGCTCTGAGGGAAAGCATTCCTTCTTCTACCCAGAGGTGCGCTATTGCCTGGGGCCTCTGAGAAAGCCACAGATATTTGGAATTTTTAGAGTGGATTGAGGGTTCAATCTTTAGGGCAAGACTGGGGGATGGGAAGGGGTGGGGCATGTGACTAACTCAGAGCGTTATTTGTATAAGGATCTCTGGAGAAAGGAAGGGAGGGGAAGGAACAGAATGGAATGGGGTGACCTGGATGTCAGGATCTTTCTCTCTCCACTACAGAAATAGGGGGCTTGCCTAGATTCAAGTTGGCACACAGATTTCATCTCATGTGACAATTTGGTGCTTTGGTAATGGCTGCCTGGAAGGTACTGAAAAAGAATATCAGTTCTCTGTCTAGGCCCCAGGGAGGAAAAGGTACTGTGGTTTATTATCAGTCCAATAGCATGATTCAGTTTAGAAAAGAAACTTTGCCCCATCCATGGATGGTGAGTTAAAAAATTTGGAGGTGATACCCAATAAACTAGTCGCATTCAGAGATAGTATAATGACTTAACATGACACATAAAACCCTTCGTGATATGGTCCTAGGAGCTTCTAGGACCATACCTTAGCCCTGTCTCTCACTTTAGCATCATTTTCTGAACAGTCTTGGGCAGACAGTGGCAGGGACCCTTGGCACTCTGCCCCTTCAGAAACCAGGGCAGAGGCCTGGGGGGCACCCTGAAGATGCTGGAGGCCCAGGTGTTTGGAGCTGCCCATCCCAGGAGCAAGCAGCAGCAGCAGGGAGAGGACTGGTGATGGTAGCCCGAGGCAGTAATTCACCAGGAGTCCCATTGATTGGATCAGGGCCCAGCAGAGGCTTTGGGCCTGAAAAAACATACATGCCAAAAACACCAGGAGAAAAGGTTACTAGGCAATAACGATGCCCAACTCAAATTGTGAGAAAAGCCACCAGTCAGAAGGGATATGGCTAGATAGGGTTTCCTTGGTGAAGGAATGGAGGAAACCAGGCATTTCCCTGAGCAATGCCTCTGATAGAGGGAATGAGGTTCCTGGACTTGTTACAAAAGAAGACATGACCCCGCGCATCATGGTAATCAGCCAAAAGACTAAGGTATAATGAAGGTGGGCAAGACTCCGCAGTTGCATCTTAGCTGTGGGAGCCACAAGCACATCAGTTAAGTTCAAGTGGACCTGAGTTTCCGTTTCCTCATCTGGAAAATGGGAACAATAAGATCAAGGCCACTGGATTACTGTCCACTTGTTTATTCTCATATGGCTTATTTCTTATATGTTGTCCAAGAGCCGGGCTCTAAAATAGTTTCTGAATGAACAAGACACAGTCCCAGCCCTCTAGCCAGGAATTTAGGCACAAAAACAAAAAGTCATAAAGCAGAGGAAATGCGTGGCTGTTTTGTTTTCCATTTGAAGTGTCTACTTTCTAATACACAACTACATGACTATGAAGGAGATTAACACTGCGCCTGGAACTTAGTAGGCATTCGAGAAATAGTGCCTGAATCTGAATCTGACAAGGGCAGCTGGAGAGACTTTGCCCATGCTGCCTTGGGGTGAAAGGCTTTGGGGCCCCACACTTGTCTTTGAGCCCCACATTGGCTTGTAAACAGTTTCCCCGCCCCACCAGCTGTCTCCCTGAGACCACAGCAGTTCTGCGGCCACCACCGTCCTCCTTCCAAGTTACCCACCAAAGGAACAGCTCAGGTCTTGCTTACACCCCAAATTTGCCAGTTTGTATCCATTTTGCTCTTCCTTCTCCTTCATACAGCAGTTCCCCCTTACCCGTGGGGGATACATGCCAAGACCCCCAGTGGATGCCTCAAATGACGGGTCATGCCACACCCTATAAATACTACATTTTCTCTTATACATGTTACCTATGATAGTTTAATTTCTAACTTAGGCACAGTAAGAGATGAACAATGATAACCAATAATCAAATAGAAAAATATATATAACAATTTACTATAATAAAGGTTAGAAAGTATGCAGCCTGATTAAGTAAAATGACGGTTACCTGAATACAACATTGTGATTTTGAGACAGTTGATCTGATAACCGAGACAGCTTGCAGGTGGCTAATGGACAGTGTAGATACGCTGGGCAGCGGGATGATCCATGTTCTGAGGGCACGAAGAAGGATGGGAAGAGATTTCATCATGCTATTCGGAATGGCGTGCCATTTAAAACATGAATTTTTTTGTTTCTGGAAGTGTCCATTTAATATTTCGGACCATGATTAACTGAGGGCAATGGCCATGGAAAGCAAACCTGTGGCTGAGGGGGGACTACTGTATTCTCTAGTAGATTCCTCTTAGGGGTGTGCTCAGGTGTGATGGCTCTGAAGCTGAGCCGAACCTACAAATGGTAAATTCCTCTTCCAATCACTGCTTGGCTGCTGTTGTTATTAACCCAAGACCCAAAATAATCCAATGACATGGAAATAAAAGGGAAAGTGTTCAAATTAACCACCCAGACAGGAATGATGATTTAATTTTTTCACTAGCAGAAGGAACAATACGCAGCGTCTCTAACGCCTACTACATGTTCATGAAACCATGTTGCCAATAGGTGGATAATCAAATTGTTCTGCATAATCTAATCTGGTGTTTCCCTGCTTCTTCTTCATGCTAATTTATGCTGGCATGGCTTTCCAATAATGAAAATCTGTTCTTACGGAATCCATTTCATCGAGATTTTCCATATTAAAATAAAGATGGGAGTGTCGTGGAGAATTAGATTACTTGCCCTCATTCCCGCGCCTGGCACTGCTTGGGAGGGGCCTTTGTCTCACAGTGGCTAAGCAGATGGCATTAATTGAAGAGACCAGTAAGTGTACCTATCGTAGCAGGCTGGGTGATTGTTTTTAAAGTGTGGTTTCCATCTAATCAAAGCTTCTTGCCTGCACAGACTTAATTTGTTCCTTTCCTCATGAAATTTGTTCATTTTCAAAGCATTTTCAGCCCTAATCATTACCACCAGGGTGAAACGCTAGTTTAAATAAACGCCCCAGTGACTACAACATGTGTTGGTGTCTCATACCCAAGAAATAATTTCCGGGCAACCCAAATCCTTAGCATCCAAAACAAAAGGACAGATAAATAAATAAACACTCCTTTGGAGAGCACCTCCTGAGCACAGGTCCTGTGCTGGGGCTGGGTATGGAGTACAGCAGTGAACAAGGTGCAATCCCCCTCTGCCAGGAGCCAGGTTTCATGTGGGGCTCTCTGACTTCAGTGTGTGGAGAATCACCGGGGGGACGTGTTAAAGGTGTGGGTTACTGAGGCCTGTTCACAGGGATTCTGAATCCACTGGTGCTTAAGAGATGTGAGTTGCCAAAGACAGCACATATGTATGACGTTCTTCATAAATGTCCTCAAGTAGTTTCCTTCAGTCATGAAATAGTGTCTGGTTGGCACCAGCCTCTTTTCTTAAGCGCTCCAGGGGAGATCTTACTAATAGATACAGGCCAGGCACTCTTTCCAGCAGTTATGTGAACAATGCATAATTCTCACCAAATACTGTTTGTTTGGTTATTGCTGTAGAAAGTAGGCATCTCCCTGGCCCAAAATTCTGATCTTATTCATTCATCTTGTGTAATATTAGTTCCCATTGATTCCTCAGCGCCATTTCCTCAACTCTCCTATAGGGTTATACTAATTTAGCTCTTTTAGAATGAGTTTCTAAATAATAATATTAATAACAATAATACATAGTTACTGGCATGCAGTAAGTACATTGCATGCTCTTTCTCATTGAATTCTCACAACCGATATAAATTTTTGGAGGCTGGCAGGACAGAGGTGAGAAAGAGGAAGTGGGTGAGGGGATGAAAGGAGAGTGTATGGATGTGTGTAGTGTGTGTGTAAGTGAGTAAGGGACAGTTAAATCTCGCAGGAGCAGCAGGGGCTAGCATTCCAGGCTCTCTTGGACAAGGAGAGACTACCACACCTGGGAGCACTCCCTGGACTGCGGGACTTAGGCACGGAGCCCATCCCATCTTGAAGGTGAAAACGGCCTTTTTTTAGGAACTCATCAGCACTACCACCCAGACAGACTCTGGAACTGCTCCTCGACCCAGTAGCCACTCCAGCCAAAATCCTGCTGCCTCAGCTACAGACCAGCAGACCCTGAGACCTCCTCCTCCAAAGGTGCACCACTCAGCACCAGTAAGTGCAACCTCCCTCTCCCCAGCAACAGAACTCGGGTCCACATTAGTGCGTTTCCAGTGGGCAGACAGCCAAGGCACTCCACTCCCTAGGCAGCTCCTGGGAGCCCCTGGGAGCCCCTGTGGGTGTGATTTTTGTACAGACAAGGGTGCACGGTCCCGCAGTAGAAATTCTGAATTTCCTATTCCTGAGTAACTGCCCACATTTACCCCAGCGGTTCAACCTCAGTGCCAGGACCCCTCAGAGCATGTCAGAGCTCTGCACCAGCAGAGGCTCCTCCACAAAAGAACAGGATGCCTGGGCCCATCTATCCACAGTGCACTCTGGGAGCAGCTGTGAGACTCTGATGGGTGTGATTTGGTACAAACCAGGGCACCCTGCCCACAGTAGAAATTCTGAATTTCCTATTCCTGAATAACTGCCCTCATTCAACCTCAGTGCCAGGACCCCTCGGAGAGCTTCAGAGCGCTGTACCCGGCAAACACACCTCCCCATATGCAAAGTTCCAACAGGCAGGCACCCTGAGCCCATCTACTCACAGGGCACTCTTGGGAGCCACTCTGAGCTCTCCCTGGATGTGACCTTGAACAAACAGGGGCGCACCCTCTTCCCCTCCCTCCCCCAATCAGTAGAAATTTTGAATTCACTCATCCTGGATACCTGCCCACAGACACTTCAATTATGTGGCTACACTGCCAGGGCCCTTCAGAGAGCTTCAATGTGCCTTGCTGGCAAACTTACTGCGGGTGCTCCTGTGAGCCACCACTGGGAGTAAGTGCCTATCCACCACAGGTGCACCAGCAAAAAAAAAGCTGAGTCTGCCCACCCCACAGCTGCAGAACTCTGGGCACCACAGTCACACGTTTCCAGAGTGTAGGCCCCTTGAGCCACATCACCCCAACAGATGGTGCCTTGGTGCCACTGTGAGTCCCCACTGGGTACACATGATTTCAATTAAGGGGGAAAAACAGTAAAAATAGGGACACTCCACCCCCTGGCTGCTGACTTCTAGACACCAGAGTTGTGCCTCTCAAGCTCTCAGGCCTACATCAACAGAACCCAAATAGCTCAAGTAGGGAACTACAATAGATTAACAAACTGAGGAAAACGGAGAGAATACACTAGTAGCACCATCCCCAAAAGAACCTGGGTAGAAAAGCAATTATATCTACAATTAAAACATTACAGGAAAACATGGGAAGACAAAAAAAGCAATCCCCAAAAGAAAGAAAAAAAGGAATCACCAGAAAGGGAGTTAAATGAAATTGAGGCTAGCAGCTTATCAGAGAAAGAATTCAGAGTAATGGTTTTAAGGATTTTTTAAACGGCTAGAGGACAAATACACACAACTCAACAACAAATACATACAACTCAATGAGAACTGTAAGGAGCTGAATGAGAATGTCACCAACATGAAAAGAAACCAAGAGGAGATAAAGAATGACATAGCTGCAATAAAGAACACAATGGAAGGCTTAAACAGTAGACTAGTAGAGGCTGAGGACCCCATCAACGAATTAGAAGACAGGGTAGGAAAAAACACGCAAACACAGCAGCAACTGGAAAGATTATTTAAAAAGCAAGAAGAGAGCCTAAGGAAGCTTTGGGACAACACAAAATGAAACAACATTCGCATAATAGGAATATCAGAAGGAGAGGAAGAGAAGCAAGCAATAGAAAACCTGTTTGAAGAAATAATGACAGAAAACTTCCCAGATATTGGCATGAATTCTCACAACCACCCTAGGAATAACCATATGCTATGGTTATTCCTCATCTCATACATGAGCTGCCTCATTGATGTGGGTTTCTCCAGATGCATGTGGGGGAGAGGGAGTTAGCCAGTCCATTTGGGATTTCTGGGGATCTCCTACCATTCCAGTTTGTCCAGGAATGAAGGGACTTTCCATTTTAAAATTAGGCAAATTGAGTTGAGTTGGTCCCCTTCCTCCTATATGGGGTTTGAAGGAGGACACCAAAATCCAAAAAAAGATGGGTTCAAATTCTCTATGCAGAAAGCTGAGTCCTGTGATCTAGGGAATCTAAATGGTTCATCTCAACCTAAGAGAGAAGAAGCAGCCGAAAGCCATGACATGGAGATCAGGCAACCGAATGCAAACGCTGTGTTTGAAAACTTGGCTGGGGTCTGGGACAGTTACTTAAAACAAGTAGACTTGACTTGCCAGCTACAGTGCAGTTTTTCTCCTCAGCCAACGTGCAGACACCTTTACCTACCTTCATTTTATATTTATTATCTGCTTACTATTTCAGTTATTTATGGCTAGTAGCAATCCATCCCCAAACTTAGCAGTCTAAGACAACAACCTTTTATTTGCTCATGATTCAGTGGGTCAGCCAGGCAATTCTTCTGGTCTGTTTATTTGTGGGGGAGGGGGTCTCTGCAGACAGCTGGTGGCCCAACTGGGACTGGACAGCCTAGCCTGGCCTCATCTACATTCCAGCAGTGGGCAGGCTGGCTGAGGTCTAGAGGACCTTTGCTGGGAAAGTCCATCTGTGCTCCCTTGGGTCTGTCAGCCTCTAGGAAACTAGCCTGAGATTTTCACATGATGATAGATGTATTTTCAGCACAGGCCATGTTAAGCCTCAGTGCTCCCAATTTAAAGCCTTATGTGCCAATGGGGGCAAATCAAGTCATGCATTCAAGCTCAGTCAGGGGAGAAGAAATAGACAAGAGGAGCTACACAGAACTTGTGCCTATTTTTGCAATTTAGCACACCTTCTCTATGCCAGGCACTGTTCAAGGTAACACAATGTCACCATCTAAAAGACTGACACAGGTCCCTGAGGGGTGTGAATGTGATCAGGAATCACTTGGAGCTGAGTGTTGACTGCTTAGCTGTGTTGAAAGCCCTGCTAAAGCTTGAAGTGTGACGGTTTGAAAAGTGGCGCCATTGGCCTGGTGGTGTGACTCTCCTCCCGTAAGACCTAGTTGCTGATGGGGCAAAAGGGAAACTGATTGGCAAGGTGGGTGCAATCAACACACAACAGGCTGAGGACCTAGGAGATGTTAGGGAGGTCATACAGTAGGCATTGTGAGTCCAAAAGTGGGAAGTGGATGGAGATAAGAATGTCATTCATAATGTTACACTTTCTACAGAAGCTGTCATAGGGTATAACGAGATGGGGACCTGCTGTTCAGTGGGGATAGCACCCTAGCCTCTCTGTAATGAGCCAGGAAATCAGTTACAATGTGGGTTGTTTATGAAGACAGCATCTTAATTGTGTAAAAGGTTTGCAATTTTTCTTTCTTTTTTTTTTTTTTTTTTTTGTTACCCAAGGATATTTTTCCACTGATTTTTAGGGAGAGTGGGGGAGGGAAAGACAGAGAAAAACATTAATATGAGAGAAACATATCCATTGGTTGCCTCCTGCACAAGCCCCAACGAGGATCCAGGTGGGGGAGAAACTTGTAACCAAAGTTACATGCCCTTGACTGAAATCGAACCCGGGACCCTTGGGTCCGCAGGCTGATGCTCTACCCACTGACCCAAACTGGCTATGGCAGGCTTGCAATTTGTCTCTGCCATGAAACACAGACATAACTCAGGCTGCTGCTTAAACAGCCTTGGACTCGGGACAACTGCAGGGAGGAATTGCTCTCTGGTTTCTCCCTATGCGCAGTAACCAGTGGCGAGGGTCTGAGCAGAGATCCAGAAAGAGCCAGCAAGACCGCAGGGTCCTGTGATCAGTTGCCAACCAAGGAGACTGCAACTTGACGTTCTGCAAAGGGTAGAGAGAAGGAGTTTTCTGCTTGAAAGGCAATGACTCTGACTTTGATAGCTATTAACCATTTGGAGGTGAAGGATGGGGGACCGACTGCCAAATGCCTAGTGAACAAGAATATCATCCAGGCAGGAATGAATTACTTCAGAACGTGTCAAGGTGGAGCCTTCCTTACCTTCCTGAGGGCTGTGTGGGGGCACATGGCATGACTCACTTGTGGCACCTTCTCACCCACAGCTGAGATGATCACAGAGAACTGTTAACGACAAAAAACCATTGAAACCTACGAAGAATTTTTGTGAGATTTTTTGTTTTGTTTTGTTTTGTTTTTGTTTTGTTTTGTTTTTTGAGCCAAACTGTCAACATATGCCGGGAAGCAGAACCTCAAGGAATTGAGATAATGCTCCAGAGAATGGCGGGTTACATCTGTATTTATACATTGCAATCAAAGGAAAGGGACTTAGATGGGTTACATGAAATCCACTGGTGATAGACTAGAGAGATGGGAGAAAGCGAAGTGGGGGAAACCTTTGGGATTGAATAAAAAGTAAAATGATAGACACGTACTCAGGTGAGTGCAGGAACAGCGAACATGATAATGAAGGAATTTGTGGTATCTGTCCTGGCGCCCAGCACATTAGGTTGTGCCCCAAGGGATCCAGAAAAAGGGAAGTTACAAGTTGCTCAGACATTTCAAAGGGTATGTTATTATAAATGCAAAAAGACAGATAGGCTCAGTTAAGATAAAGGTTGTCCTTGTCAGTGCAGATACCAGCCTAGGATGTAACTACTCACCATAACCGCTTTTAGTTAAAGTTTAATTTCAGACCATTCTTTGTGGTTCCTTTAGATCTCTGAGTTTGCAAGACTTCCATGCAGGCCTCCCCTGAGCTTGTCAGATTAGCATGTGGCCCCTTTCGTCAGCAGAACGAACAGCTGCTGAGACTTCTGGGCTAACTGTGAGCTGCATGAAGGCACAGTCTGTGGGAACTGGTGATCTGCAGAACTCTTCATCCTCCACGCTGCACACACTTGAAAGGCTCTGGCTGCTTGGGGCATCCTTTTCTTGCTTTCTTTGACTGTTTTTTGAGGAGTGTCTTGGAAGAATCTGAGAAGTGTTTGGAGTAAGACCTGGCTCATACTTGTAGTAAGGCCAGTTTGCCAGTTTACTGGGCTCTCTGAGCTTTCTATTCCTCCACTGGAAAGTGGAGATAACAAAAAGCTCTCAGAATTTCTGAGAGTGTTGAGTGACCACAGGAGGATCACAGTAAGTGCTGATTCGCTCTGTCTTTGGGGGGTTTCCGGAGGGCCTACCTCTTTAAGGAAGAAGCAGCATGATTTCCCATACCCCAGGCACAGACAAGAATAGTGTTAATCAACAAGGCAAACAGAAGGAGGGGATTGATTTGTTCCCCTTCTCACACAAAGCTGAGCGCACGGCAGGTTATGGGTTTGCATATTAATGCATGTGAAGTGAGAAGAACCACTTATAACAGAAACTGTCTTGCTTGCAAAGATTTATTCCCCATGTAGTTTTTCATGGCTCATAAAAGGTGATGGATGAACGTAATTTTTAGTTTAATTTCTTGCCGCGCAGTTCAGTAATTTTTGAGATAAACTCAAATTACTAAGGGTCTGGAACTGTTAAAAAGCAATGAGGAGCCACGCACATCAGGTTGTACACGGAAGAAGGAGCTACTCGGAATCCCAGCACACATGTAAACCATGTTACCTTGAAAGTTCACTTTTGGCCCAACCAACGTGGCTCAGTGGTTGAGCGACGACCTATGAACCAAGAGGTCACGGTTCGATTCCCTGTCAGGGCACATGCCCGAGTTGCAGGCTCGATCCCCAGTGGAGGGTGGGCACAAGGCAGTCAATCAATGATTCTCTCTCATCATTGATGTATCTCTCTCTCTCTTTCTCTCTCTCTCTCTCTCCCTCTCCTTTCTTCTCTGAAATAATTTTTAAAATATTTTTTAAAATGTATAAAATTCACTTCTGCTGTCTCCAAATTCAGACCAAACATCTGTTTAAGAAAATTTTTGTTGGCTTTTTGTGGGGAGAGGGCAGAAGCATGGATAGATAGGAGAAGCACACAACATTTTTCCCCTTAGGTATTTTGTATTTTTTTATCAAAAGATACAACCCATAAGGGCTTAATTTCCAAAATACATAAAGAATTTATACAACTCAACACCAAGAAGACAAGCAATCGAATTAAAAAAAAATGGTTGAAGGACCTGAGTAGACACTTCTCCAAAGAGGACATACAGATGGCCAAAATACATATAAAAAAATGCTCAAGGTCACAAATTATCTGAGAGATGCAACAAAAACTACAATGAGGTATTACCTCACACCTGACAGCATGGTTACTAAACCAAACAACGACAAGTGCTGGTGAGAATGTGGAGAAAAGGGAACCCTTGTGCACTGCTGGTGGGAATGCAGATTGGTGTAGCCACTGTGGAGAACAGTATGGAGTTTCCTCAAAAGGAACTGCCTTTTGACCCAGTGATCTTAGTGTCACAATTTACAATAGTCAAGATCTGGAAACAGCTCAAGGGCCCATCAGCAGATGTGTGGATAAAGAAACTAGTACATTTACACAATGGAATACTATGAGACTTTAAAAAAGAAGGAAGCCTTACCATTTGCGACATCATGGATGGACATGGAGAGTATTGTGCTAAGTGAAATATGACAGTCAGAGAAAAATAAATACCACATGATCTCACTAATATGTGGAACAACATAAACTGACAAACAAAACGGAACCAGAAGCATGGATACATTGACGGTGCCCAAGGGGAGGGAGTCACTTGATAAAGAAGGTGAAGAAAATAAAGAATATATATATGCATAACCCATGGACACGGACAATAATTTGGTAAAGGCCAAGGACGTGTGGTGGGGGTGGGTAGAGCAGGGGAGGATGAAGATTGGCAAAGGATAGGGAGGGGGACTCCTGCAATAATGTCAACATTAAAAATTTTTTTTTTTTAAATGGGAAAGTAGTGCTTACAATTAGGAGAAAATCTGTTTGGGTTTTAAATTTTATTTGGCTTTGATTTTTCCTACAGATTTTAAATGGTCATAAGGCAGTTGAAAGCATGGGTCCTTTAAGAAATTAGTAATTTGGTCTAGTGGGGGAAATCGGAGTTTTAGGATTAATCAGAGCTAAGAACACACAAGGCTAGGTGATCGATGGGTGCAAACTGGCGCCTGAAGAGAAAAGCTGATTGCTAGAGGCTTTAATGGGCCAAAGGCAAATCTTTACAGACCAGATTTATCTGCAAGGAGTAAATAAATAGATAAAAAATTAAATAAAAGTAAGACTGTGGTTAAGTAATAACGGAAGGCAATTAACATTGCGACAGAAGTTACATTTTTAGAAAAGATTTATGTTTCTTTCTTTAAAAACAAATCTTGTTCTATGTTATATCTTGCCTTAGACGTGTTCTTATTTATTAACCAATGTTGGGTTAGATAAAATATGGGACGTTCCTCACGAAGATCTTTTCATTCTTATAATCTTCCTGAAAACAAAGAGAAAAAGATAGATGTTCCAACAAGCACATGTTTCACCCTCTACCATTGACAATAACCTACACAGAATTCTTCTGTATCAGCAATTTAACTGTGGTGACACCGTACACACCCAGAATTATAATTTCAGTCTGGATGAGAGAAGGAAAAAGAAATCTCAGCGCTGTGATCATTCTGGTTCTATGGCTAGAACAGCCTTCAGAGGTCAGAAAATGATGCCTATAAGACAAATGAGAAAGACAGAAGGTAACACTTTAGCAGAGATGATTGTGATTGTTTAAAGTATCTGTGGATCCGAAGGATAGCCATCATTTCGGACTATGGTGGATGCTCTCTAAAACTCCTATTGATAGAGGAAAGCTTCACACTGCAAAGTTGCCAAAGGCTGAGATAAACAAGAGGATAAGGCAAAATAAAATTAGCTAGTTTACCAATTTCTATTTACTTATTTATCACTCACATACATGCTACTGGCTTAGGAAAAGAATTGACAGTAGCTTTTAATGAATGATTCAAAGGCATTCTTATCCTAAAATAAAATAGCAAAGACAAAAGGCCAGGTAACACAGGGAAAGATATTTTGTCCTTGGTGGGTACTTGAATCTCTCCGGCTTGCCCTTACACTGCACAGCAGAACCACCTAAAAACATGCCTTCAACACTGTCAAGCTCTTTCCCAGAAGCCCCAGCCCTGACCTGCTTCTGATTCTCCAGGCTTCCGACCTCCCTGTCCTTCTCGTTCACTTTGCACTCCCCTCACCTCGGTCTCTTCTGTTCGGCACCACTTCTTGGATTTGACCTTCAGTTTATCTCTCAGATTATCCCTCTGGCTTATTATGCAGGAGGAGATTGACCCAAGATCAAGGAGAGATGTAATATAAATTGCTACTGACATAGTTACCAATTGAAACATTTATTGACTCTAACAAACTATGTGCAGCCGAGCCAGTACTGCCCAGGCATCTAAACCGCCCCCTCTTGTCTGCATGCCCGCCTCCAGCTACTGGAAAGTCAGTGGGACTACCTCTGCCTTCACTCTCGCCTAAGGCATCCTTTCCTCAGCAATATCTAGTTTTCGCCCATCTTTAGGTATATCCACTTTGCGTCTCTCGCTGGTGCTGGTCTGTCCAATCCTCAGAATAAATTCCTGCTCCCATAGGCTCTGAACCAGTGGTTTTCAAATTGTTTTGACCCAGAACCTTCAGTAAGAAATATATTATTGATTGCAACCCAGGATACACACATACACACCAGAAACAAAAGTCTCATTTTAAAAACCCACAACCTTACCTTTACCACATGGGATGCATGCTGATGTTTTCTATCCTATTTTCAATATAAACTCAGTTTCACAATCCACTAAAAGCATGTGACCCGCAGTTCCGAAGGCTCTGATCTTATGTGATGGTAAACAGTTCTGATCTTACCTGCTGGGAACAAGGCCCTTACGGACATTGTTTTCCCTCTTTAGACTATCCAACTGTCACTGAACGATTCTCAAGATATTGCTGCATTTTGCTAGTTAAGTGATTCCTGGTTTGCAGCCATCCTTTTTCAAATAGACAAACACACATACACAAATTCCTTCCTTCTTGGCTCCTCTATGCTCCCATTGCATTTCTGATGGGTCACCCTCACTCCGGAAGTCTGGCTTACAGAGACTTCATACCTGGAAAGTTCTGGGTCAGAACACTGGTCCAGAGCCTATTATAAAATATCCCAAGTTGTCTTCGACATAATCAGTAACAGAGCCTTTGCTGCCTTGGCCACCCTGGGTTGTCTGAGTCCTGTAGCTTGGCCAACATGACCCCATGCCTGGCCCCCTGCTGCATGAGCTAGAGCCGAAGAGGAGAAAGCTGTACCGAACCATCTAGTGAAAGAAAAATCTCTTAACCCCTAGCAATCAAGACAAGAGAACAGGAAATGGGGGGTTTGTAGGAATGTAGACATAATTCTCATTAACTAATAAAAGGAAAGGTCTTTCACCTGCAGAAACATGTTTTTCCCCTAGAAGTAAACACAGAGGAATTTATTGTGTGATATTCTTGTATATTCAGTACACACTGAGATACATAAAAGCTGCTGGAATCTTTATCTATAAAGAATTCTACAATATGTGTCTTGGTTTTGTCATTATTTACGCAGTTAATGTTTCTAGGGTTATTTTTAAAGTGTTCTAGAATTATTCCTAGATTTTCCCAAGGAATATGTATTTAACTAATTGGCAGAACTGGGTTCTGAAAGCCCCTAAGCAAACTTGAAGAAATTCAACACTTGCTACTTACACTTCCTCACGGCACACATCCTCTTTAACGCCCTGAGCTATAATCTGATGACTCTTTACCCTTTTAAGGTCAGACATCAGTATCTCTCAACTGAACCTCTTTTCTAGGTGACTGTGTCAGTCAGGATGGGCTACATGGTGCTACAGTAACAAATAACTGTAAAACCTTAGTGGTTTAAAACAAGGTTTATAGCTCTCTTGTGCTACATGCGTCCATTTCGCATTGGCTGGGAGGTAAGGGGACGCTGCCATGTGTCACCCTCACTCTGGAAGTTTGGCTTACAGAGGCTTCATACCTGGAATATTACTTGTCACTATGCTAGGGAGAAAGAGACGTGGCAAATGAGGACCATCTCGACAAGTCTTCTACCTCATAGTGGCACCTGTCAGTTCTGCACTCGTTTCACTCACTAGAACAGACACATGACCAAGCCTAACATAAAAGGAATGGAAAAGCACCATCTTACCCTGTGCCTAGCAGAGGCATAAGAAATTTTTAAATAGCCCTCCTCCCCTTCAACCAAAGGGATCTCCTCTGATTCTCTGCAGCATTAATGCTGCCAACCACCCCTTTTTCTTTAAGATCTCTTCATCTTTGGCACTGATCATTTTTTTTTCTCTGACTCTCTCTATTACCATCTTTTCTTCCTCAAAATATATGTGTCCCTCATCTTCTGATCTAAAATTTCATCCAGAATGGAACAAGATGAGGCCTGAAAGAAGCCAACTTCAAACTTTTATCTTTGGTTCTACAAAGAACGATCATCTCACAAAACTAGGGCAAAAGTAAATATGCATGAATTTGCAAAAAAAGAAAAATACCTTTTTTATCCAAGTCCTTTCTTTTTTAATAAACAATTCAACTCACTGTCTAGAAATCCCACTTTAAAAAGTCTATCTAACAGAAATAAAACTCCAGTTTATAAGAATGTATATCCTAGAGTATTTATTATATTATTGTTTATAGAAGCAAAAATCTGGAAAGGTCTTAAATATCCCAGAAAAAGTGATGTTCTTAACACAATTATGATATACCCATGAACTATTATGCAACTGTTAAAAAGATTGAAATAGATCTATTTATTATTGTCTGTGGTGTATTGTTAATTAGGAAAAACAATTTACAGTTACATTTATACTATTTTATTTCTATGAAAACAAACACAAACAACAACTCCAAAAGTCCTAAATATATGGGTTTATGTTTGAGCATAAAGAAAATTATGGAAAGATATACATCAGGAAAGAAACCAAGATGGTGGCTTAGGTAAACACCACCTTGCTCAACAACTTCAAAACTACAACTAAAAGACAAAACGGACATCATCCAGAACCACAGAAAGGCTAGCTAAGTGAAGATTCTAGGTAAACTTGCCACCTTGCTCAACAACTTCAAAACTACAACTAAAAGACAAAAAAAAACATCATTCAGAACCACAGAAAGACTAGTTAAGTAGAGATTCTATAACTAAAAGGGAAAAGAAAAGCAAACTGAGACTCAAAGGAGGTACTGAGGCGTGTGTGTGCAGAGAGGGCTGGGAACTGAGTAAGTGGCTGGCTTTTCAACCCGCAGGAAGACACAAGCTCCCAACTGCTCTGAACTCCCATTCCGGGCAAGATTCTGGGGACCCAGACTCATATGGATGTCTGGCATCAGGTGGAACTCAAGGACGGCTTTCTCTCAGAGGTGCTTACAGCAATTACCAAGGGACGCTGAGACCCGGGGGCCTCTTAGAGCAGAGCTGATGGGAAGCCATTGCTGTTTGCTTCATACTGAGACTCCACCTCATCCAAACTGTGCACAGAGGCTTTTGTATATGAATGGTTCTTTGAAATCTAAACTTACCTAACAAATTGCAGCTTAGTCAGAGAGGCCCAGAATATCCAAAAGAAGGCCCAAGACTCCATAGCAGCTTGCATTGCTTCACAACTGGGCCTCATCTAGGCACCCAAATAAAGTAGCAGAATCTACAGATCTCTACATAGCTCCTGCTGGATGGCCTCAGGATCAGTGTACCCAAAGGTCAGAGTAGTACCATCCAGATAACGACTCCTCAGATCCATAAAGGACACACTCAGGGAGAAAACTCAGTTGGCACCAAAGCCCCACTGAAGCAAGTCTTGTCTCATAAGGGTGTCTCCAGCACAGACGTTCTCTCAGTGTAGACACAAGCTGATCCTCACAGCCAATTGGCCAAAAGGTCAATTCCTCCCAGTGATACCAACAACAATCAAGGCTTAATTACAAGAAGACTGTCCACATAGCCCACAAAGTGGTGCACCAAGAGGGTCCACCTCAAGTAACTCAGGAGGTTGAGCCATTAGACCCTCTAGGACACCTAGCACACAAAGCTACTCTATCAACTCAGGGAAGCAGCCAAAATGTGGAGACAAAAATACAGGTCACAAATGAAAGAAATGGAGGAAAGCAAACTACTGGATATAGAGTTCAAAACCATAGTTATAAGGTTTTTTCAAGAATATTCTAGAAAAGGCCAATAAATTTAGTGAGACACTCCAGGATGTGAAAAAGGACCAACTAGAAATTAAGCCTACACTGACTAAAATAAAGAATAATATACAGAGCTCTAAGAGCAGACTAGAGAACCACAAGAATCAAATCAAAGATTTGAAATACAAAGAAGCAAAAAACACCCAACTGGAAAAGAATAAAAAAAAGATAGCATAAGGAGCCTCTAGGACAACTTCAAGCATACCAACATCAGAATTATGGGGGTGCCAGAAGAAGAGAGAGGCAAGATACTGAAAACCTATTTGAAGAAATAATGAACAAAAACTTCCCCCATCTGGTGAAAGAAATAGATTTACAAGTCCAGGAAGTGCAGAGAACCCCAAACAAAAGAAATCCAAAGAGGACCACACCAAGACACATCATAATTAAAATGCCAAGAGCAAAAGACAAAGAGAGAATATTAAAAGCAGCAAGAGAAAAACAGTTAGTGACCTACAAGGGAGCATCCATTTGATTGTCAGCTGATTTCTCAACAGAAACTGTGCAGGCCAGATGGGAATGGCAAGAAATATTCAAGGTGATGAATAGTAAGAACCTATAACCAACATTACCCTACCCAGCAAAGCTATCATTCAGAATTGAAGGGCAGATAAAGAGCTTCAAAGATAAGAAAAAGCTAAAGGAGTTCAGCACCACCAAACCAGTATTATATGAAATGCTGAAAGGTATTCTTTAAGAAGAGGAAGAAGAAGAAAAAAGGTAAAGATAAAAATTAGGAACAACAAATACCTATCTATCAACAAGTGAATTTAAAAATCAAGTGAATAAAAAATCTGATGAACAGAATAAACTGGTGAATATAATAGAATCAGGAGCACAGAAAGGGAGTGGATTGACAATTCTCAGGGGGAAAGGATTGTGGGAAGTTCGGACAAAGGATTGTGAGAAGAGACTGGACAAAAATCGTACACCTATGGATGAGGACAGTGTGGAGGTGGTAAGGGCAGAAGATGGCGTGGGAACTGGGTGAAGGGGAGCTATGGGGGATAAAAAGAGGAACAATTGTAATAATCTGAATAATAAAGATTTATTTTTAAAAAAAGACATACATCAGGTTGTTAATATTGATAATCTCAGAAGGATTAGAATAGGAGACAGTGGGAAGAGATTTTTAACCTAAGAGATTTTTAGGATGGTTTCATAAATTATAATCCTTAATACTACAGTTTAATAAAGAAAAAGCTAATACAAAAACAAAACTAAAAGAAATTTTAATTAATAAAAATAAGAACAAAAATGAATCCTGTCATTTCCACACTTCCACCCTACCATATGGCTCTCCACCTGCCAGATTTATTTCATAATGTCAGTCCTAATACACACAGTTTTTCACTTCATATCTTAAATGCTTTTCATTCTCTCTCATTCCTTACAAAGATTTTCCCTTCATCCTCACCACCCTCCAAATGGCCAATAAACTATAATTTATCAAACCACTATTTCAAATTAAATAGCCTTATAATTGTTGGAATACTAGCTCTATCATCCTAGTGTATGTATTAAACATTACTTTTCCTTGAGGTCCCTTATTAATATGGATTTTTGATGTGAAAGCAACATTTGTTTCTTTTTTATTTTAGTACTAGAGGCCGGCTACACAAAATTTGTGCACTGGGGATGAGGGAGGGAGGAGAGATCCCTCAGTCTGGCCTGCGCCCTCTTCCACTCCTAGAGTCCCATGATCGATTGACTCTGCAGAGGGAGGCCCTGCCCACCACCCACCTGCTGCAGCACTGCCACCAGGTAGCCTGGGCCTCCCTCTGTGGGGTGATCATGGGGTGATAGCAGGGCCCCTGACCAATCGTATCACACCTACTGTGGCTGGCCTGGTGCCAGTGGGTGTCATAGCATGGTCATCAGGATGGTCATTCTGCTGTTCGGCCATTCAGTCGATTTGCATATTATGCTTTTATTATTATAGGTGACTTAGAAGGTAAATACTCTTAACTTTACTCATCAACTGTAGACCTTCCATAAATACCTGTGTATTATAACCAGCATTTATATCTTTTTATTCCAGCATAAGTTCAGACCTTCTTTTATGGCAGATAAGGAATGATGTCTTCTTTGGATACTCTGACTTCCTTCCTGCTTTCTCACTAATCATTAGCTTACTCTGAGAGCTAATATACCTCTTTGTGTGTCTTCTGTACCCTGCTTTTATTCCAATCAAGTTAAAATCATTATCTTCATTCCTTCTCTCTTCTTTTATGAAGAGAGAAAATAGAATATATTTATTGTTGGTGCATAAAAAACATTCTCCAGTGGTAAGATCTATTAGCTAGATGTAGTAGTCATTTCCTGTGGTGAGGTGGTAGTGGAAACCAGTAGGTGAGGGAAAGAATTGGTTTTGTTAGAAACCACCTTTCCACCTATGAGGATAATTTCACATTTCTCTACTACAACTTACAGTGCCTGAAGACAATGTATTCTATTTTCAGAATTTAAAAAAAAAAAAGGAGAGGGATATAAGAAAGCAATGGCCATTCATCCTATTATTTTTTCATGAAAGAAATTCTAAGACCTGAAGTTTTTCAAAAGCCTATACAGTACAACTCAACTAGTTATTCTGCTGAAATCAATGAAGGGTCTTATCTAGAACAATGTGTATAAAGAGAACTTTTGAGGCTATAGAAATGCATAAATAATGAGCAATAAAACTAATTTCACATACAAAATATAACTATTATTTCAACCACCAATTTGAAGATAAGTAAAAATAACATAGGTGGAAAAGTGGTTTCTAACAGAACCAAGAGTAAATGATAAAGGAGCAGATGGGGCAGATGGGGCTGAATACTGTTGGTGTAATTTCTTGTTTACAGAGTGTCCATCAGGCCTTGGTGGAAAGCAGAATGTATCCTGATATCTCCTTAAGCACTTTGTTGTTGGGAGCTATGGATAATCAGATTGTATGTACCCTGTACCCATTATAATATTCTTGAGTACCTATTTTACCTTTTTGAAAATCGATTTGAGAGAGAGAGGAAGAGAGAAACTGTGAATGTTACCTTACCTGACAAAAGCAATTTTTTCCTGTGTGCTTAAGGATCTTGAGATGGGAGATCATCCTAGATTGTAATCACAAAAGCAAGAGTCCTTACAAGAGCAACCAGGCAGGAGAGTCAATGTCAGAAGTGAGAGACACTCAGCTGGCTATTGCTGGCTTTGAAGGTGGAAGGAGACATCAAGCCAAGGAATGAAAGCTGGCGGCCTCTAGACACTGGAAAGGGGAGAAGCGCGCACGCACACGCGACAGACACACACACACACACACACACACACACACACACACACACACACATTCTATCCTAAAGCCTCCACAAAGTATACATCCCTGCTGATACCTTAATCTTAGCCCAATGAGACCCATTTCAGACTTCTTGCCCCTAGAACTGGAAGGTAATCAATTTATGCTGTTTTAAGCTACCAAGTTTGTGGCAATTTGATATAGCAGCCATAGGAAACTAATAGGGTAAGTCGAAATTTTTGTTTGGGAAAGAGAAACACTTCAAGACAGCGATTTGATTTGGCAAAGATAATGCCTCTTCTACCATTGTTGAATGTTGACACGTGGAGGCATTGCACCACTGTTTATGTAATAACAGCTGTCTCTATGGGGAGAAGGGACATGGATGAGACAGGGAGGAAATGGAAAGAAGGCAGGTGCAGGCTTCCCACTTGTGGGGCCTGAAGGGTGTCAGAGCCTGAACGTGACAGAAGGATGGCCGAACGCATGTCTGTGTACAAGGGATGATAGCCTGCGAGGCCTGCAGCAGGCGGCAGCAGGAGGCCAAGGAGAGGTCGGCCTCTGTGGAAGAGACATGTTTTCTGGTGGTTAGGGGTTAAATGCCTGTGATCCCGTCTAAGATTTATTTTCCATATGTTGAAGCTGTCACCACTAAACCTTTAATTAAGTCTCGTTGAAATTTATGACTTGAGTTTAGCTGTGTTCTAGACAAAGAGGAAAGGACCGGTGCAGAGGCAGCAGAAAAAAAATCTGAAAAACCTGTAGAAAGGTTATAAAGTGGCAAAGGATGACCTAGAGACCGGGGGTAGCCTTTTGGAGAAAGATGGCTGACTGAGGTGACAAGGAATAGTCACACCTATTTCTGCCTCATACAAACTTTCTGAGGGAAACTCAAAAATACTTTTATTTTAAATAAATCTTTATTGTTCAAATTATTACATGTGTTTCTCTTTTTTCCCCCCATAGCTCCCCTCCACCTGGCTCCCACCCCTCCCTCTGCTCTTACCTCCCCCCCATTGTCCTCATCCATAGGTGTACGAGTTTTGTCCAGTCTCTTCCTGCACCTCCTCTCACCCCTTTCCCCCTGAGAATTTTCAGTCCCCTCCCTTTTTATGCCCCTGATTCTATTATATTCACCAGTTTATTCTGTTCATCAGATTTTTTATTCACTTGATTTTTAGATTCTCTTGTTGATAGTTACATATTTGTTGTTCCTAATTTTTATCTTTACCTTTTACTTCTTCTTCCTCTTCTTAAAGAGTACCTTCAGCATTTCATATAATTCTGGTTTGGTGGTGATGAACTCCTTTAGCTTTTTCTTATCTGTGAAGCTCTTTAAATGATCTTCAGTTCTGAATGATAGCTTTGCTGGGTAGAGTAATCTTGGTTATAGGTTTTTTCCTATTCATCACTTTAAATATTTCTTGCCACTCCTGTCTGGCCTGCATAGTTTCTGTTGAGAAATCAGCTGACAATCGTATGGGTGTTGCCTTGTATGTAATTAACTGTTTTTCTCTTGCTGCTTTTAATATTCTCTTTGTCTTTTGCTCTTAGTATTTTAATTATGATGTGTCTTGATGTGGTCCTCTTTGGATTCATTTTGTTTGGGGTTCTGTGTGCTTCCTGGACTTGTAAGTCTATTTCTTTCACCAGGTTGGGGGAGTTGCCAGTCATTATTTCTTCAAATAGCTTTTCAATATCTTGCTCTCTCTCTTCTTCTGGCACCCCCATAATTCAAATGTTGTTATGCTTAAAGTTGTCCCAGAGGCTTCTTACACTATCTTAACATTTTTGGATTCTTTTTTCTTTTTGCTTTTTCAGTGGAGTGTTTTCTGCTTCTTTGTAATTTAAATCTTTGACTTGATTCTTGCATTCCTCTAGTTTGCTGTTAGGTCTCTGTATAATATTTCTATTTTAGTCAGTGTATGTTTAATTTCTAGTTGGTCCTTTTTCATCTCCTCTTGGGTCTCACTAAATTTATCCATCTTTCCTAGCAAATTATTGAAAAGCCTTATAACTGTGGTTTTGAACTCTATATCCAGTCGTTTGTTTTCCTCCATTTCTTTCGTTTGTGATATGTTCCTTTGTCTCTGCATTTTTGCTGTTCCCTATTGGTAGAGTAGCTTTGCGTGCTAGGTGTACTATATGGCCCAGTAGCTCTGCCTCCCTAGTTACCTGAGGTGGACTCTCTTGGTGCACTCCTTTGTGGACTGTGTGTACAGTCTTGTTGTAGTTTAGTCTTGATTGTTGTTGGTATCAGTGGGGGAAATTGACCTCCAAGCCAATTGGTTGTGAGGATCAGCTGTGTCTCCGGCGCCAGGAGAACTTTTATGCTGGAGTCAGCTTTATGATACAAGACTTGCAAAATTGCAAAAGCCTCTGTGTTCAGCTTGGATGAGGCAGAGTCTCAGGGCTGAGCAGAGACAGCCTTAGCTTCCCATCAACCCTGCCCGACATGGCCCCTGAGTCTCAGTGTCCCTCGGTAATTGCTGCAGCCCTCTCTGTGCGCACATGCACAAGAGCCTCCAGACCTCTGCCTTCCTGGCTCCCTGAGTTTCCTTGTGCTCTGGGGACCTATATGGGTCTGGGTCCCCAGGGTCTCACCCAAAACTGGGGTGCAGGGCAGTCAGAAGTAGATTTCAGCACAGTTGGGAGGTTCTGTCTTCCTCCCGCTGGAGAAAGCCAGCGGCACAATCAGCAATCAGCCCTCTGTGTGCACCCTGGCATTCACGCACCTCCAGACCTCTGCCTTTTCACAGCTCCCCTAAGTTTCCGTATACTCCTCCCTGTTCACGACAATGCAGACTCCTCCCGTATGAGTTTCTCCCAGAACTGAAGCTCAGTGCAGTCAGATCTAGGGTTCAGTGCAGTTGGAAGTTTCAGTCTCCCTCCCACTAGAGGAAGCCAGCCAGGCACTCCCTGCCTGTCCTCTTCACGTGCATGTCTCCATACCTCAGCTTTTTGCAGCTCTTCTGAGTCTCCGTGAGCCCCTCTCTTTCTTTCTAGTTGTAGAATTTCCACTCAGTCAGGTTTCCTGTGGTTCTGGATGATGCCTGTTCTATCTTTTAGTTGTAGTTTTGAAATCGTGCGAGACAGCAGTTTAGGTGTTCACCTATGCCGCCATCTTGGTTTCTCAAGTCAAAAACACTTCTTGAGAAAACCCTACAGAAAACACAAATTCTGTAACTATCAAAAAAGGAATCTTGAACCATTCTGGGTCAATATTTTTTTAAAAGGGAACTGTAGGGTAGAGAGCTTAGGGAAATCTGGGAGACACACACAGAGATATGTATGTGTGTGTGTGTGTGTTTGTTATTCAATAACTTATTGTATATTACTTAAATATAAAGGGTGGTGCAAAAGTAGATTTATAGTTATGAGTACACAAAACATAGAGTTTATTCTTGTATTATTATTTATTAATTATTGTATTATTTTTCCATACAGACAACTGTTTTTAAAGTCTTGTTTTTAAAAACAAGCATGAGTGAAAAGAATTTTCATGTGGATAACTTGGTATCTCAGTTAAATTGTACTAGAAGAGTTCCTAAGTCAGACACGCATGTATTTATTTATTCATTCAGAACATTTATTGAATATTATAAAGAATTAAAACAGCCCTAGCTGGTTTGGCTCAATGAATAGAGTGTGGGCCTGCAGACTGAAGAGTCCTGGGTTCAATTCTGGTCAAGGGCACATACCCAGTTTGTGGGTTCAATACCCAGTATGGGGTGTGCAGGAGGCAGCCGATCAATGATTCTCTCTCATTATTGATGTCTCTCTCTCTCTCTCTCTCTCTCTCTCTCTCTCTCTCTCTCTCTCTTTCTCTCTTTCTCTCTCTCTCCCTTCTTCCTCTCTGAAATCAATAAAAAATAAAGTAAATAAATAAAAAGAATTAAAACAGACATGATGAGGCCCCCAAGTTTCCTTACTTCAATCATTGTTCTCTTTTCTCTTTTTTCCCCTTTTGCCTCTTTTTCCCTTTTTCATCTTCCCCTCCCTCCTCCCTTTGGTTATTTCCTCCTCCCTGAACCTAGCAGACAAGCTGCAAAGTTAAAAAAACAAAAAAAAGATCTTGAAAGAACTGTTCCAGGGTTGCACCAGTGGTCTTGAACAAGAGGTGCAGTTCCAAGCCTAAGTTTCATGATAATTAGTGATGGTCATAACTATCTAAGCCAAACACAAGGATGCATACCCGTTCTTCTTTTCACCCCCCTAAAATTACAATCCTGCTTTGACTAAGAGTCTTCTGGCCTTCAGTTGCTCTCTGATGCACTTCAGCTGAATAAAGCCTTTCACCTCTATTGAGTCACTTAAACTATGTTGTCCTTGACCATATCTTGTGTAAGTTAGATACTTCATTAGGTGCTTTATATATACTATTTTGTTTAACCTTTGCAAAAAACCCTTAAGTAGAAATAGTATTTCTGGCTTTCAGGTGTGAAGACCGAGGCTTGGGTAGATTGGATAACCTATTTAAAGTCAATACATGGTATAGCCATGGTTTAAAGCCTGACCCCAGTCACAGGAGCCTTGGAACCCAGCAGACAATGGACAGTGATGTCAGGAAGCTGAGAGAGAAGGAGGGAAGTAAGGAGTGACTGCCCCCATGTATCAGGCCTATCTCATTTAACCCTTACAAGCCAGTGGAGTGGGCACTGTGATATATAGTTTATAAATAAAGTCAAGGAGGTTCAAAAAGGTGAGTAACTTGTCTGAGTTCATACAACCAGACCATGCTCTTGACTCCTTCCCCATCCACTCCCTGGAGACCATGTCTCACCAACTGCCCACACTTTTAGTCACTCCTTCTCAACTTGTGGGCAGTGTCTACTCTGCCCTGGAACTCATAAATTCTCAAAGGAAATGCTCTCTAAAACATATGCTCCTCAAAGAGGGAAGGGCGGAGTGAGTGCCCCTAGGTACCAGGCCCAATGCTATCAAATTACTTCCTTATATCCATTCTAGACAGAATACCACCTTCACTTCCTCCCCTCTCACCAACTCATTTCTGCCTGGCTTCTGTCCCCACCATACCTCTGTAACTAACTGAAGGTCATGTATCAGTCAAGGTTCTAGAATTAAGAGGACTGATGGCCCAGCTTAGCAGTTAGGCAGAGACCTAACTCTCCTCTCCTCTCCCCTTTGTTCTATTCAGGCACTCCACAGATGGATGATGTCCACCCACACTGGGAATGTCAATGTGCTTCAATCAGACTACAAATCCAAGTGTTCATCTCATCCAAAACCCTCTCACAGACATACATCCAGAATAACATCTAATCAAATATTTGGGCACATGGTGGCCTGGTCAAGTTGGGCTCTGGTTGGAAAGGAAGGTGGGTAGGTCAAGGGAGACTGATGGACAAAGGAAGAAGAGATTTTGGGGGCTGACACCACCACAAACTTAGTACAAGAAACCAAGTTAAAAAATGTCTTTAGACAGAATGAACAAAAAAGCATTTAGATTTTCCCTCCACCCCAAAACACTTCAGGAAAGAAAACACACCAGACTAACTTGCAGTGCTCTGGGCTATGAGCTCTTCAAGGGCAAGGACAAATCATAGTCTTTTCTGTGTCCCCACCAAACCCAGCCCTGAAGTGAATTTTTAGAGGAAACTCCATAAACACTTGATGGGTGGCATAAAATTAAAATCCACCCACATATCACGTCCATTTTCCTTCCTCTATGAAAGCACACTTAGCTTTGAGCCCACAGCTCCCCATGGGTCCAAGGAGCAGCTGGTGGTGGTACTTATATATTTTCTAGAGGCCTGGTGCATGAAAATTCATGCACTGAAGTGGTGAATTCCTGCACCCCTCTCACAGTCTAGGAACCCTCAAGGGCAGAAGGTGACCTAGCGATCAGGGAGAAGGTGATGCCCCATCACATTACTGCTGCTGCCACTGCTGGCAGCGCAAGCCACGCCAGGCCCTGGTTACTTGAGCCTTGGGTGGCCCTGAGTGGCTGGGCAGCTAGACAACCACCATTCAAGGCTGGTCTGTGCCTTGGGCCATCCCTGGGCAACTGGAGGGCTGAAGGGACTGGAGGACTCTGGAGGCAGACACGCAGAGTGGTCGGGCCTTCCTGGGAGTGGGCCTGGCCTTGCAGCACCTGCAGCCCTGGCAGGGCTGAGGGGACTGAGTGCTACCATCTTGTGGCTGTAGAGGCTGCCATCTTTGAGGGCGTGGCAGTCAATTAGCATATTGGCTGTGGGTACTGCCATTTTTGCAACAGCGTGAGGGTCAATTAGCCTATTTCCTCTTTATTAGATAGGATATTAGCCATTTCCTGCCAGTCGCCATGGATATCTAAAAGGTAAGCAAGGTACCAGCATAGAGTGATAGGTGAGGGAGGTACTTTCTCTCAATTTGACAAAATTTTTGACAATTATATCAATTTCTGGTCATATTAGCACAACACCCTTTTTTTCACTTGCCTTTTGTTATGTAGATCTATAGGAGATTTTAATACTATTGTCCTTGTCTTTATTAAACCCATACCCTCTGCTGGATTAAATTGGGTCATAAAAATCATATCATGTTATTTTATGTAGCATAAATACAATGTCGAGTGCTCACTGTACTGTCAAGTCTTGGTGGTAATGAATAACCGACTTTCATTGCCCGCTGAGAATGCTGACTTTCCCTCCCACTTCACAGCTGTGACTGATATGAGACTATTTTCAAGCTACACCATCTCTGCTATCCCCTAAAACCCACCTGGTGAGACAATCATCTATTCTATTCCAACCTCATTGTATCATCTCTCCACTGAAATAAAAAAGAAAGGAAATAAAACCACAGCAGTCCCCCTCTTTGTGTTTGACTCAGATTCCCTTAGAAAATTGTTCTTAGGCTATAAGAAATTGAAAGCTTTAAATTTTGAGAAAATATGTGATCTCCTGGTGAGTGACATGGCTGATGGGATTTCTCTAAACTTCGGTGTCCTGTGAGGCCTTCTGAGACCAGTGTCCTAATAATCAGCTGGAGTCTCCCTGGCCTCAAGGGATCCAGGCCAAGTCATAGTGAAACAGCGCCTCCAGAGGACACGTTGGGAATGGCAGAAGTCAGGAAATGAAATGATTCAGTCTGGAAGGCTCCAGTGAGGCAAAATGCCCAAGTGAGGCAAGAAATCTCTAGTATCCAGCTAGGCTAGAGTCTTTTCCCTGGAGAGAAGCATGCCCATTTTCATCCTTAAGCTGGGGGACAGTGGGAAGATAAGAAAGCCAGTGAGTTCTACTTTCTGAAATAAAAATGAACGTTTGATACTCATCAAGATTTTTGTTGTGGGGCGACTTCCACAACCAGTTGCAAATGACCACAGAGGCTGCTAAGTTGGTAATAAGCAAGCAAGAATTTATTGAGCTGGCCGGCAACTGCTCTGCCTTTCTCCATGTAGGGAGTCCAGAGACCAGCAGCGACCCTTTGTGTAGGACCACTTTTAAGTACATTTACCATATCCTGTTTTTGCAAAGCGAGCAACCCAAGACAAAACAGTTTTTCCCAAGCAACGTCAGAGTTGATGACCATGTTATTACAGGGTCATCTTGTTCTTCAGAAAGCTGACAGTGTTCTATGAAAGAAGGCCTATGTGCTGGGAAGGGGCCATGAGACTGTATCTCAAGGTCTGGCCTGATGTCAGCACTGACAACTCTATCTGGGAGATACTCTACAGCCTCTCTGGAATGGGTCATGCTCACAAATTTCCACTCTCTAACAATTTTCCTTATCCCTCTCACTAGAGGTGAAACACTATAGATGGGAGATGACTCTGCAGAGGTCTTATTTCTGTCACTCTCTCTCTGCGTCCCTGTAGAAACCTGCAATGAAATCCTTAAAACACAAAGGTTTATGTGCTTGTCTTGAGCAGGAGGAAGCAGGTAACTGGATAATATGCAGCCCATTGTGCATCTACTATTGTGGGCAAAAGACTGGGAGTGATGGAAGCTCCAGAGGTTAAAAACTGTGGCAGCCAGCCTAGAGTATGCTGGATGTTCAAGGCCACTCTGAGCATGGGAATCCTAATCTGGGTGTTCAAGGCTAAGTTGCTTTAGGTAAGTGCAAGAAGCAAGGACCCAGCTATCTTACTGATCTTACTGTATGTACACTGCACAATCATGCCCTTTTATAACCCAAAATAGTGATGTCGTTATTTGGCAAGAAGCCTCTTCTGTCTGAGTTAGTATTAATTTAATGTATGTTACTGACCAGCAGACAACTTATTGGGATGTGGCTGCTTAGTGAGGCTGTAGCTCTAAGGATGGCTCCTGTATAGCTCCTATGTTGCTACTTTGTAGGAAAGATGTTACCTAGCCAGTGTACGGCCACTATATGGGACTTCATTTTGAAGAACTGCTTTGTCTAATAGCTCCTGTTATAGCAATGGCTACTTAGATTACAATAAAGACTCTCTTATATACCCACAACTTCTCATGGCTTCTCCGTCAAATACCTGGCGTCCTTGGGGGTCCAGTCCCTGGCAGAGGGGCTCGAACCCAACAAAAATAAATATAAGTAAGCCAGGTCACTGGGCTTGTATTAGGAGAGAGTGAGGAGCTGAGCACACCTGAGAAAGCATCCTGGGCTGAGCAGCTAAAATGCCAGCCTGGACTCCTCATAGCTCTCTCATGGCTGGCAAACTCCTCATCAGAGAAGGAGGCCATCTAGGGCCAAAGAGTCCTGGATTCCAATCTGCCAAGGTTAGCTATGTGCACATGGACCAGTGCCTGCATCTCCCATGCCTTTGTAAAATAGGCATGATGGTAATTTCAACCCCTTAAAGCATGGTGATTCTTTATCTCCATTTGCCCCCTGGCTTTTGATACCCAAATTTCTCAGAAATGTTTAGTTCTCAAAATATATTGGGAGGAATATAAACACACACACACACACACACACACACACACACACACACACACACACACACACATGCACATATACACACACACAAAAAAAAATTGGAGCTCCTAGATATGAAGTCATCTTGGTCCTGCCTCCTCTCTGAACAGACTATTCCAAAAGCAACAGTGACATCCTGCCAAGCTTGGACCCCTGACAGGGAGGGGTCTTTGGGAGCTCATAGTTTATGCTGTCACTTTCCAAATTAACCTGTTTCATTAAAGGCAACAGCAATGTATCATTTGTCCTTAGACTGGATGCGGTGGCATCTGGATTCTGAAGTTGCCATGTGTTCCCAGACACGCCCCCCTCTGACTTAGCAGGGGCTGTTTTCGATGGTGATAATGAAAGAAGGCAGCTCCCAGGCAGGGGTGTCAGTGCCCTGAAAAAGTGCAGGGATCCGGCAGAATGGGAAAATAAGCTGCTGTGCAAAGCAGAAACTGAGCCACCTTGGCCCAGGCAGGGGATGTGTGTGTGTGTGTGTGTGTGTGTGTGTGTGTGTGTGAGAGAGAGA
>JAAGEH010000135.1:3736658-3754945 GCA_011751065.1 Lasiurus cinereus
AGTGACATCCTGCCAAGCTTGGACCCCTGACAGGGAGGGGTCTTTGGGAGCTCATAGTTTATGCTGTCACTTTCCAAATTAACCTGTTTCATTAAAGGCAACAGCAATGTATCATTTGTCCTTAGACTGGATGTGGTGGCATCTGGATTCTGAAGTTGCCATGTGTTCCCAGACACGCCACCCTCTGACTTAGCAGGGGCTGTTTTCGATGGTGATAATGAAAGAAGGCAGCTCCCAGGCAGGGGTGTCAGTGCCCTGAAAAAGTGCAGGGATCCGGCAGAACGGGAAAATAAGCTGCTGTGCAAAGCAGAAACTGAGCCACCTTGGCCCAGGCAGGGGATGTGTGTGTGTGTGTGTGTGTGTGTGTGTGTGTGTGTGAGAGAGAGAGAGTGAGTGTGAGAGAGAGAGCCGCGGGGGGGGGGTGATCAGCGCTTCATTATAAACCTGTGAGCTAAGAGAAAGGTGGAGGGTGGACATGTACAGAGATGCCTGGCCATTCCTTTCCAATGCACTAGCTTAGTTCGAGACTTCTGCCTTGCCCCACTTCCCCGAACTTTGGCAACAGTCTCCCGTAATGAAATGAAAGTAAAATGCAGAGTGTGAGAAGAAGAGGGGGAGACTCTGCCAAGCAAAGGTGGCTGGCCAAGGAGCCCCCACCAAAGTCTCATATTTCCCATGAGGAACACTCCCCCTGCTCTTTTTTCTACTGCCTCCATATAGACCTTGACAATGGAGTGGAAGACAGGAGCATAGCTACCACTTTATGGTTCTGGCCCAAGTATGGGCTTAAATCTCTTCCCTTAGCTACACTTAGCACAGCTGAGAAAGAAAGGAATTCCAAGGAAACATCACTACTTACAGAAAGAGAACAGTAAAGAAGTAATGCCCCCAAATGCAAATAACATAGGAATAGCACGATTTCCAGAGTTTCGAGGCTCCTGAAATGAGCTGCTAGTCCCATAGGAAGAGAGATAGACAAATTTCTGGAGTCCATGTTCCCATAAAAGCAGCAGGAAGCTCCTGGTCCCAGAGAACTGGCAGGCCTCACCAGCCATGCCACTTCACTTCCTGCTCCCCTCCCATCCTGGCTCCTTCAACAAGTACCATTTTTGTTTTTTCTCGTATAAATTGAGTTCTTAATATATCCTGTATTCTCTACAGATCCTCTCCAGGTGATTTCAAAATAGGCCAAGTGTTCATCATTCTTTGCGAGCCCATAGGAACCTTTCCCTCAGTGTGTTCCTGAGGGACATACCACTTTCGCAAGTATTAACAAGTTGGGTATTGACTGGGGTATGTCACAATGGAAGAAAAAAAAAGGAAATGCCAGAAACATGGAGAGACAAATTGTGGGTCAGGCTAATCAAAAGATTAGTATTGACAAAAGATTATTACATCTCAAATAACTACTCTGTATGTCTTATCCACATGCCAGAAGTGAACCATGCTTGGTTCTCTGGGCAATGCGGTGGGAAATGATAAGAATTGGTGGGGGTGGGAAGTCTTCATTCCTAGAGGCCAGAAGAATAAGTGGTGATTTATGCTTGAACAACTTTTTCTTGGCCAGTTCTTTACAATGCTTTGCCTGACCTTTGCTCCATTGTCACCTCCAAAACTGGCTACCATAAATGCTTTCCATCCATGCCCCTTCATGGCACTCTATTTATCAAGAAGTGAGTTCTTTTGTCTCTTTCTTATGAGTTGATGCCGGTCTTGTGACCTATTTTGACAACAGAATGTGGTGATCATGACATTGTAGGATTTTAAAGCCCGACCTGAAGACAACTAGAAGCTTCTGTGTCTTCCCTCTTGGAAACTACCTGCCAAAAAAAGGCCAACTGTCCTGAGGCAGCCATGTTATGAGGAAGTCCAAGCAAGCCAGGTGGAAATGACACAGAGAGGGTGAGAGATGCCTCTTTCACCACTTTCTCTTAACCCTGAGGCATCATCATAGCCCACTTCTATTACTGCCTCCAACCCTGTTTCCCTTCCTTCCAAAAAGCCAATTTTTAACACAGTAAACGAAAAATCCTTCTGTGCTCATGAGGATTTTCTGTCTACTGTGTTGTTCCCCAAGTAAAACCTAAATCCTTACAGCAATCTACTAGGTCTTACACAATTCTCTGATACCTATATCCCAACCCCATCCCCAGATCTTTTTCACTCTGTTCTAGATACACTGGCCTCCTTTAACATGCCAGGAAACTTCCACGTTGGGGTCTTCACACTGTGCTCCTTCTGCCAGCAAATGTCGCAAAATCGCCCACTTAGGTAATTCCTTTAAGTCAAGGGTGGGGAACCTTTTTTTTGCCAGGGGCTATTTGGATGTCTTATATCATCATTCGTGGGCCGTGAAAAATTATCAACTTAAAAGTTAGCCTGCTATATTTGGTCAAACATTTTTTTAAATATATTTTATTGATTTTTTACAGAGAGGAAGGGGGAGGGATAGCAAGTCAGAAACATCGATAAGAGAGAGACATTGATTAGCCGCCTCCTGCACGCCCCACAAGCAAGGTACATGCCCCCGACCAGAATTGAACCTGGGACCTTTCAGTCCGCAGGCCGACGCTCTATCCTCTGAGCCAAACTAGTCTCAGCTTTGGTCAAACATTTAATTAACTCACCCCTAATGCCTTTACAGGGCCAGATCAAATGATTTCAAGGACTTTTTATGGCCTGTGGGTTGGACTTTTCCCACCCCTGCCTTAAGTCTTGGCTTCAATTTCATCTTCTCAATAAGACCTACTTGCACAACCCTATTTAATAGAGAGATCTGGAGAGCCCCTTCCTGGCCCTCCAGTCCCTCTTGCCCTATCGTGTTTTCATTCTTTTCTAGCACTTCTCATCTTTTATGTAATTTACTTGTTAATTATGCTTATTGTTTATCATCATCCCCAATGCCATGTACGTCCCTCAAAAGCAGGAATCCTTGTATGTCTTTTTCACTCTGTCTCCCAAGCACCTAGAACAGCCCTAAGGATGGAGAACACAGAGGAGGTGCTCAGTAAATACTTTCTGAGTAAGTGAATGGCTGGCTGATGGGCATACCAGTGCCCTGACATGAGGCCTCCTTTGTCCCTGTTTGTGGAGTAATTCAAGAACTTGCTGTGGCTCACAGGACTAGAGGGTCAGGAGCTGGAATTAAGCCCAGCCCACATTTTCCCCCACAGGAAAAGTCTATAATTAGGCCCCTCTTCCCTTAGCCATAACTTGGAGCTTAATTATGAAGATCTTATTTTTTTTAATCAGGGCATATTTCATTAAGTTAAAGAAAATGTAAAAATTATGAAGATAGCCTTAGGCTAGGGATGCTATCACTGAAATGAGGCTCTTATGTGATTTGACATTTGGGAAATATACTTAATAATCACTTTGTCTTGCAATATGTAAGTGTCCTAAGAAAATGTCTTCCTCCTGATTGCTTTCATTCTCATGCATGCAGACACACACACACACACACACACACACACACACACAGTATAAAAAGAAACTGATGAATCCCTGTATATGTATATGTATGTATGTATAGATATAGATAAATAGATAGATATAGATATAGATATAGATATAGATATAGATATAGATATAGATATAGATATAGATATAGATATAGTTATAGATATAGTTATAGATAGAGATAGAGAGATAGAGAGATAGAGATAGAGATAGAGATAGAGATAGAGATAGAGATAGAGATAGAGATAGAGATAGAGATAGAGATAGAGATATATAGAGAGATTTGTGCTTAATATTTCTGATCTTGCTCCTTCATCGAATAATCAATGACAATATGTGTTTCTCTTTTATCAGCAAATGCCCAGGAACTTACGTCACTCTGAGAAGAACCTCACCCACTAGAGAAAGACCAATGAGTCTGGAATTTGACAGCAATGAAATGTACCCAGGGTCAGTCAAGACCCACCTTCCTACTCGAGCAACTTATTTTCTCCAGGATTGCTCAAGACTGGGTTTGGCCTAGTCAGTGTTGCTCAGTGGTTGGGTGTCAACTTAAAAACCAAGAAGTCTTAGTTCAATTCCTGGTAGGGGTTGTGGGCTTGATCCCCAATGTGGGCCATGCAGGAGGCAGCCAATCGATGATTCTCTCTCATTATTGATGTTTCTATCTCTCTCTCCCTCTCCCTTCCTATCTGAAATCAATAAAAATATTTTTTTTTAAATTGGTTTGTCCCATCCATATGATTCACCACTAGGGATAATCTTTAAATGAATGAGTGGCAAAAATATAGAATCTATTCAAGATTATCCAGAGTGAATGGAGTTTAGATTTAGGTCTAGCATTTAACTGGAAGAAAAGAAAACCTCAGCAACTTGATTTCTGTTCATTTAAATGATATTAGGTTGCCCAGCTATGAACTGTAATGAACTCTAATAATTCCCATAATGCAGCCTTTAACCCACTTTGGATGTATAGCTTGTTTCCTTGGCTCTATCTTCCATTACAATAAAGTCTTGGACTTTATCTGACTCACTTACAAATTTGACTATAATCCTGTGCTTGACACATAATAAGCATTCTCTAGTTAATTTAATGCTTGCTGGATTGAATAAAAGAATTAATTAACTAATTATGTAATGAAGGAACATTGATAAATAATGCATATAGGAAAAGAAATTGATTAGTAACACTGCACTAGGGTTGAATCAGCTGTTTTTATAAGAGAGACTCTAAATTCTGGTCACCAGAGAGATGTCCTGTGGCATATAACTGGTAGCCACTGATCTTATTAAACTGATTACAAAGTCTTGGCAGGAATGCTGCTAAAGAAGCAGTGGGGATTCCAGTTCAATGAACCTTAACATTCTATTCATTGAAAAAGACCAAAATGGAATGTCCTAACTCTGGGCTGGTAAATGCTGTGTCACTTTGAAGTAGAATGCCATTTTCTGAAGGGCCTCTGCATTGATTGGGTAGGGAATTAGACTAAAAATGCTATAAGGTCCCTTTAATCTGTCACTCTATCAGAATGACCTTGAGAGGACTACACTTTAACTGGGAAGCGTAATACAGGGCTGCTGCAGGGCTGTGCACTTGGAGCAAACCTAGACACAGAAGCCAAGAGCTACTTAAGTGGCTTTCTCAGGGCAGTTACCCATATCCCAGGGAGGTGGCTCCTGCTGCCATTGCCAGGAGGGACCTAGGTGATTCCTCCTCGTGGCTGATGAAGAAAAATGAAATAACTCATTTTCTTTTATTTTTAGTATTTTAGTGCCAATACCTCAACTTTGTCCGGGCTGGTATGACTAAAAGAAAATACCTGTTACTCTTGCTCTCCTCCCCCAGTGCTGGCTCTTACTTCAAATCAATGCTGAAAACTCATCATATCCTTTCTTCACCCTCCTGCACCACCAATAAAGTTTCTTTACCTCCTTTTTCCTTCCTTTCCCCTTTCTATAATTGCTTATCCTGTGTTCTATGTAGTCTGGATCTTTAAATTATTATACCTAGAAAACTGTAATTTTAGGATCTGTAAGAAATTTCCTCATTCTGAAATTTGCTCTTAGGGCAGACTTTCCCTTTTAAAAATATATTTTTTTTTATTTCAGAGAGGAAGAGAGACATCGAAACATTAATGATGAAAGAGAATCATTGATTGGCTGCCTCCTACACACATTGCCCCCTGCCTCTCCCAATGGGGACTGAGCCCACAATTCCGACATGTGCCCTGACCAAGAATTGAATGGTGACCTCCTGATTCATAGGTTGATGCTCAACCACTGAGCCGCACCATTTTGGCTTGTTATATTTTAATTGTGTAGAAGTCTGGCTGGTATCTACCCAAAAAGTCATACTAATGCAGATGATTTAGATTTTGAAAGTTAAGTGTTCAGTTTAGTAAAGGAAATTCATTCATTTATTTGTTCATTCATTCAACAAATATTTAAGTGTTTGTATATCAGGCTGATTCTACTCTATTATGTCCAACCTGTGACCTTAAGCAAGAAGCTCAATTTTCTGAACCTTAACTTTCAAAATGGAGAGAACAATAGCATCCATTCAATATTATATGAGAAATGCACATAAAAGAATTGGCATATTAGTAAACAGAGGATGTGCTAAATAGATGATAGCCATTACATAATAACTAGAGGCCTGATGCACGACATTCGTACACTGCATGGGGGAGAGGGAAGGGGAAGCGTGTTCTTCAGCCCAGCCTGCACCCTTTCACAGTCCAGGATGGCTTGGGGAATGTCTGACGGGCCTAAGCTGGCAGTCATATATCCCTCTCACAGTCCAGGACCCTTTGCTCCTTATTGTCCACCTGCAGGTGAGGCTCCCACCACTGCCACTGTGCTTGCGAGCCATGAACCCAGCTTCTGGCTGAGCGGCACTCCCCCTGTGGGAGCACAATGACCACCAGGGGGCAGCTCCTATATTGAGCATCTGCCCCCGGTGGTCAGTGCACATCATAGCAACTGTTTGGTCAATTTGCATATTAGGGTTTTATTACATAGGATGGTGATGAGTTACTGTATCCTTCATGTCTCTGACCCTTCAGGACTAGCCAATATATCTAGCCAACCTCCCAGGCCTGTTCATGGCAATGCTCTTGGACCTTTCTGATTGTTACCACCCTGCTTTCACCCTGACCTCACTCCCCAACAGTAATCTCAGGTCTCTACATCCAGCCTTCTAATTCCAGTCCTGTTCCATCCTTGGCACATGATTTTTGCATTTGGTTTCTAGTGTAGTTTTTAGGATTGTTTTCAAAGTTGGGAAACTGTCTTTGTTTCATATGTAAGTTGTAAGATTTCAGAATATTCTAGGCTTTTCTATTCAGTGATCAAACATAAATATTTTTGGAACTGATAATACTCTTTAACCAGTTTTTGTTGATATATTGTTGTATTGGCATATTTTGAACTTCATATTATCTTCATTAATGTCAATTTTTTTTCAAATTAGCAATGTGTTTATTGAATCATTTCTGTTCATTAATAAGATCATCATATTTATTAGATTATCAAGTTTATAGCTTCTATTTTAAATTTATCTGTTTCCTCTTAATGAATTATTGCTTTTAGTATAATCTGAAAAATGTTACAGTTAGTTACTCAGTATCATAATAATTTCTATCAATTTCATTGTTCATATTTATTGTCTTTGGTTCATATTCCATTGATTTTTATCCAAATCTTCTCTCAGTTCTTTAAAAAAATACATTTAAAGATGATAAATGGTACACTTCAAAAATATTTGAAACTGTCATCTGTAATTTCTCATCCATTTTATTTAAACTCAAAGGCATCTTTCAAAATTGCAGTTATAGTACATATTCATGTGTTACCAAATATATTTTTCATCAAAAAAAAGAAAATATCTATTGTGTAATTGTAGTTCTATATTGGTAGGCATCAGTAAACACTGAATCCTCTGCTTATAATTGTGTCTCTGAAGACTACAATTTTTCATAGACTACCTCTCACTCAATATCTTTCTGCTCTTGATCTTTATGTCTATTTCCAACAAAGTGATCCTGTTAAAAAGTAAGTCAGATGATATCAGTCCTTTATTCAAAATTTTCCAACAGGTTCTTACCTCTCAATTAATAAAAACCAATGACTTGTAAGGCCCTACAAAGACCAGATACCTCTCTGACCTCATCTCTCTTGTTGTTCCCTTTTCACCTTGCTATAGCTATGGGGACTCTGTGCTTTTCCTTAAATTCCCCCAGGATTCTCTGCCTCAGGGCCAATACACATGTTATTCTCTCTGCCTAAGATACTATTCTGTCAGATATACCCATGGCTCATTCCCTCTCCCACTTTAGATCTTTACTCCAGCATAACCTCAGTGAGACCTTCCTTAATTACTCTATAATTTTTTCCCCAATGCTTCCTACCACTTTTTTTTACTTTCCCCTAGCTCTTCTCATCAAAGGTAGATAGATGCTCCTTGATTTACAGTGAGGTTGCATCTGGAAAAATTCATCATAAGCTGAAAATATCATAAGCTGAAACTGCATCATAGCTTAGCCTGGCCTACCTTAAATGTGTTCAGAACACTTACATCAGGTTACAGTTGGGTAAAATAATCTAATACAATGAACACACTCAGTTGTTTACCCAAGAAAGTATCCTACTGCATATTTCTAGCCTGGAAAAAGATCAAAATTCAAAGTATGGTTTCCGCCATTATGAAGTCTAAGAATCATAAATTGGGAACCACCTGCATATTCCCTAGGTGTACATAGGAGTTCAATAAAAATTAGTTGATTGAATGAAAGTCCTAATGTCGGGAGCTATTTTTCTTTTTAATTTTTGGTTTAAGTACAATTTCAGATGGAACCATTCCAGAATAGCATTACTTATTCTAGAGAAATGTGTGCTTTGCCAAGTATTTGCTCATTCTTTTTTTTTTTTTTAACTACAAATCAACTGTATTTGGTGCTTACTGTATGCGTAACACTACTAGGTACTGAAAACCACTGGTAAGGGAACAAAATGGTCCTGAAATTCATAGTTCCTCAAAAGAAAGGAAGGCTATGAAGACAAGTTGATTGGTATCTTAGCACAAGAGTGCCTGAATGTGGATTTACTTATATCTGGCCAAGCCAGACTCCTAGAAATTTACTTTTGGCATATTTGACAGATGCATTAGTCCCAGACCACAATTTAAAACAACAACCTCTTATGCAATGACTTTTAAGCCAGGAAAATGATAAAAGAAAAATTTAAGAAATAATAAATGTCTTCTTAAGTTTCTTTTTAGTCTCATTTGCTGTTTACAACTGTCATTATTGAAATTTGTTGACATCTACACTCCTAAAGAAAGAAGGGAATAGCGGAACTGGCATGCTGGGTTTTTGGATAGTTTTCAAGATTCTAAGAAGTAGAATCTATCAAGACTTAAATATTCAGAGAACACGTACAGCAACTCCCCAACTCCAGCTGCCACAGATTTTCAACAGCCTTTCTCACCCTGCTTTCAGCTGGTCATGGTATTTCTTTTTATGTGTATCCTGTCTGCTTTAAAACAGAGTATTTTGCAAGTTTTAATCATTCCAGTTAAAGTGTGGGCAAAGGTGAGAGTGGTGTAAGGAAAGAGATTCTCACTATGCAGAAACTTTTTAAACATATGTATATTTAAATATGTTTTTATTAATTTTAGAGAAAGAGGAAGGGGGACCGAGAGAGAAATAGAGACATCAATGAACAACATAGTTCAGCTGCCTCCTGCCCATTCCCCACTGGGGATGGAGCCCAAAACCCAGACCAGGAATCAAATGGGTGACCTCTTGGTACATGAGTCAATGCTCAACCCTTGGGTTACACCTGGCAGGGCCAGAAATTTAACATTAGTAGCTATTCAAACCAAAATGGTCTCTATTTCCTCAGAACTCCATAAAAAGACATCTCAGAGGAAAAGCACATCACAGTGTCCGGCATACTATTGAATAGATTAACATTTTCAAACTGTTTTAGGAGATTTGCAGGCAGGGCCACAACCTTTCAGGTTAGTAAACACAATTGAGAAGAGTATGTTATTCCTAATCAACTTAATTATAGTTGCTTTGCTTTGGCTCATTTGCTTGTAAATGTAACCCAGATGGCCTCAAATCCACTAACCTTCTGGATTTGCTCTTTTCTTTCTCTTAAAAAAAAAAATGTATGTGTACACACACAAGAGATAAACACACATTTAGAAAAGTAAACAAAATTGGGGCATATTACTGAATAATTTATCACAAACACTTTGTAACCAGCATCCAGGTCAAGAAATAGAATCTTGCCAATGCCCAGTAGCCCCCTCATGAAAAGTATAATTAAAGCACACATAATGAGGAAAGGTCTCCTAATAGGAATACCCATCAGCTTTCTTTTGATAAGTATTTGCATGATATATCTCTTTTCAATTCTTTCCTTTTTTCTGTATTTTTATATTTTATGTACATCTCATCTAAAGCATGGATTATGTTTTTAATCAAGTCTAGTAATCTTTGATTTTTAAAACGACGTGTTTAGTCTCTTTGTTTTTATTACAATTACCTGTATTGGGGGGTTTTAATTTACCATTTTAGTATTTGTTTTCCCTTTGCCCTACATATTCCACTTTTTTTTTTCCTCTTTGTCTACTTTCTCTTGAAATTTTTTTAATTGCTCAATTTTTCTTTTCTATTATCTGGGAAGCCAAATGTTGCTTTATAATTCTTTTAGTGGTTACCCTGGAGATTACAGCATGGTTTATCAATTTATGAAATCCAATATTAATGGCTTTTTTGCCTTGTTCTTAAACAACGTAAAGGGTCTTACAATATTTCGACTCTATTTACCTCCTTCTGATTTATGTGTGCTTTGTCATATAAGTTATTTATAAATGTAGTTTAGACAGTGCTATACAATAAATATTTTAAATGGTTTTATAGAGTAAATATTTTAAACAGTTTTATATAGTAAATATTATTTATATTTACTGATCTTTATTGCTCTTTATTTCTTCCTACATTACCAACTGTACTGTATAATTTAGTATTTCCTCCAGTTCAGGTTTATTATTAATTTCCTCCATTTATATTAATCTGTAAATGCCTTTATTTCATATCTTCTCTTGAAGGATGTTTTTAATAGGTATAGAATTCTAAGATCCCATTATTTTCTTTTAGCACTTTGAAGTTCTTATTTCACTAATTGATGTGCCTTCGAAGCTTTGTTCTATTGCTGATTTTAAGATTATTTCCTTTTCTTTCATTTTTAGCATCTGTATTATGGTGTGCTTATATGTAGAATATTTCCACTGATCCTGAAAGATGTTTGTAAGGAATCTTAAAACACTAGATTCATATCTCTATGTTTTGAAAATTCTCCGCCACTATCTCTTCAAATATTGCTTCTTCCCCCTGTCTCTCTGTGTCTGCCCCTGTTTTTCTTTCTCTCCCTCCCTTTCTACCACCCTCCTCTTACCACTGACATGTCAATAAAATGAGGATTAGAACTACATAGAATATCCACACCCTTTTGTCTCTTATCTTCTCTTCTGTGCTTTTCCTACTTCTGCCTGTGTTTCAGCCTACATACTTTCTTTCCATCTACCTTCTAATGTATCAATTTTCTCATCAGTCACTGACTCTTTAATTTGGTTTTGATACCTAGGTATTCATTTGTTTTTTTATAATGGCTTTCAGTTCTCTCACTGTATTTTATCTCCCTGAATACTATAATGATCATTATTTTGAAGTCCATATCTGATCATTCCAATAATGAAATACTATTGGTTTTGCCTCTGATCATTTTCATTGTTATTGTTTAGTCTACTTGTGTTCCTGAATAGTTTTTATCCAGTCCAGGATGCTGTCTTCACTAACTTGCATGTGGAAATAATTTATGACATACATAATCGTATCTTATTCCTGAGAGGATTGACATTTGTTACTGACAGGTGCTTGGCACTGTGGCTTCACCTTAATATTGAAGTCTTGAAATAAAGCAAAGATAAGTTATGATAGCTTTTCAAATGCCATTTCATACTTACTCTTAAAGTACAAAGTTTGGAATCCTAAACCTAAAGCAGGTAGAGTTCATGCCCAGCAAGTGAGCTGGTTTTTAAGTTACTAGAGGCCTGGTGCATAAAATTCCTGCACAGGTAGGGTCCCTAGGCCGGCTGGCTATCAGGGCCAATCAAGTTCCTTGCCTCCCTGCCTCTCTGTCTCCTCCTTCCCTCACTCCCTCAGTGCCCTGCTGCCACTGCCACTGCTGGTAGCCCACCATGTTCTGCACCGCCCCTGGTGGTCAACACATGTCATAATGAGCAATCAAACTCCCATTCTCCTAGTTGAACTCCTAAAGGGACACTTTGCATATTGACCTTTTATATAGAGAGATTGTTACTCAGCTTCAAACCCACCCTTTTGTACCCTGCTTCATGGTGCTAGGGCTTGAGTTCTGCAAACCACATTGCAAACTGAAAAAAACTGTTATCCTGTTATTATTATTTTTGTCTGTTAACATAGCCTAAATCTGGTGTAATCACTGTGCTAATAAAGTATAAATGTATATTTAACATCTTTACTTGACCAAATAAAAATTGGCAACCCTCTGTTTCTCCCTATTGATTTTTTTATTTTATTTTACTGGATCAAAAATGTGGTAGATATTGTGAGTCTAGATTTCTGTTGGGGGTTGGCAAGCTTTCATGACACGCTTATGGCCAAATGGATTCAGGAATTGGATGCAGAGCCTGCAGAGGCAGGGTGTCCTGATGGCAGTGTTTTATAACATGTCACCCTGACAACGGAGCCTCACAATGGGGTCGGTGCTCCTTGTGATAACACTCCATATGGAATATTTCTACTATATAAAACTATATTTCTACTATATGTTTACTATATAAAACTGTTTAAAATATTTACTCTATAAAAACATTGAAGTCCCCTCTCATGTGGTTCCCAATCTCCCAAACCCCATCTTCTATCCCACCCTCTTCTGAACTACAGTTTCATTTCCCATTTATAATCTTGCATCCACTTCTCTTCTCCTTCTTCTTTTTATGGTGTTTGCATTTGAAAACATGAATGAGCTATGTATTCAATTTAAAAGATTAGAACAAAACATAGTACACTGAAAGAAATATGAGGGAATTAATAAAGATAAAATGCTGAAAAATAATGAGTCACAAAACAAAATGCCAGCAAAAATGATAGAAAAGCCCAGTACTCTATCAAGTTTGATTACAATAAAATGCAGGGCAAATATATATTAGGAGCAAGAAAAAAGATAAAAACATTATTGTGAAAAATAGTCAAAATAATTATAAAATATCATGTAAAATGTTAGCAATACATTTTCAAAACTAGATGAAATAGATGATTTTTCTAGCACAACATAAGTTACCAAAATTGATTTAAGAAAAAGTAGACTATCTGAACACATTAACCACTACACAATACACAGGCAAGTTTGTTTTTTGGTTTTTTTTATAGATCCACTGCTTTAAAAAGTAAAAATGAAAAACAGCATTAGACTCTGGTTGTTTTTTGTTTTGTTTTGTTTTGTTTTAATACTCACCTGAGGAGTGAGGATATTTTTTCCATTGATTTTTAGAAGGGAGATTTTTAGAGAGGAAGGGCCGAGGGTGGGGAAGAGAGAGAAAAACATCAATGTGAAAGAAACACATCAATTGGTTGCCTCCCACACTCACACCGACAGGGGATGGGGATTGAAACTGCAATCCAGGTACATGCTCTTGACCAAAAATCGAACCAGCGACTCTCAGGTTTGAAGGCCCATGTTCTAACCACTGAGCAATGGTGGCCAGGGCAAGACCCTGGTTGTTTTAAAGACAAGATCTAATTAGACTACCCATCAAGGAACATATAATCCTATCTAAATTATTCAAACTGTTTCAGTATATATGAGTGGAAAGTTCTCCAAATCATTTTATAAGTCTAGCATAAGCTTAATAACAAAACTGATTAAACAGCATCCAAAAGAAAATAAACCAATCTTATGAATATTTATGCAAAAATTCTAACATAAACATATGCAGCTGCTATATTAAAACAATAGTACACATGATCAATGAGAATGTATACCTCAATGAAGCATTACAATAGTATTGTTAGCAATATTATATATATAATATTCTATTATATATAATAATGTATTATATGTGTGTGTGTGTGTGTGTGTGTGTGTGTGTGTGTGTATATATATATATATATATATATATATATATATATATTGTCTAAGATGTAGAATCTTTGAAGACTTAAATATTCAGAGAACATCAACTCAAGCTGCCACAGATTTTCACCTAAGAAACTAGGGGTGGGAGGGGAAGAACAAATCCAAAGAAAGAAGGAAATGTATATAGAGAGAGTTTTCCCTATGCTTTTCCCCATCAAGTTGAAATGTTTGTAGAACCAAGGAGATGTGTATGCTGGAGTCTTGTCCTTACCCTTTATAGATGAGAATATGGGTGTTTAGGACCCTGGAATTATCTGCCAAATGTCCTTGAAACATCCTCCCTGGCCTGCACAAGCCTACTCCCTGCCCATTCTCCCAAGAGTGGAATGTGCTCTTAGGATGTCCATGCCTAGGCCTACAGTGTGGCCAAGGATGACCTTTTCCCATGGGTATAAATGGGGCTTGAGAGCAGGAGCCACAATGTGCACCATTCAGGGGTGGGAAGATAAGAGAACAGGCTATGGTCCAGGGTGCTAGCTTTTCCTACTTCTAATACAGAACTCTGAGGGATACAAAAGTTCCAAATTTGAACCTTATCTTCCAGGTTTTATCCTATATAATAAAAGCCTAATATGCTAAGTGTCCAGTCAGCCAGTCGGCTGTTCAACCAACCAAAGCATAATATGATAATGATATGCTAAGGCCGCTCAACCACTCACTATGATGTGCAATGACCACCAGGGAGAAGACAATCGACTGGTTAACTAGTCGCTATAACGTATACTGATCACTAGGGAGCAGATGCTCCAACTGGTAGGTTAGCTTGTTGCTGGGACACACCATGAAACCCTCTCACAGTCCCTCCCCGGCTAGCCAACCTCCCACCTTCCTCCCTGGCTCTAATTGTGCATTGGTAGGGTCCCTCGGACTGGCCTGTGCCCTCTCACAATCCGGGACACCTAGGGAGATATCAGAGAGCTGGTTTCGGCCCAACAGCAGAATGACCATTTGCTATGATGTACACTGACCAACAGGAGGCAGACACTTAACACAGGAGTTGACCCTTGGTGGTCAGTGCACTCCCACAGGGGGAGTGCTGCTCAACCAGAAGCTAGGCTCATGGCTGGTGAGTGCAGTGATGGTGGCAGCAGCCTCTCCTGCCTCTATGGCAGTGCTAAGAATGTCCAACTGATGGCTTAGGCCTACTGCCTGGGCCTAAGCTGTCAGTATCCCAGGCTGGGCTGAGGGACCCCCCAAGTGCACAAATTTTGTGCACCAGGCTGCTAGTGAAGATATAGTCATCAAGATAAGAGGATAGGACATAGGTTTGTTTGTTTTTTAACAGATTATTAGCTTGACTTATAGCTTTTAAATATTTAATCATATGGTAAGTAAGCCTTTGTTTTTACTCTTGCCTCAGGCCCCACAAAGCTTAGAGTGAGCCAGCCTACCTCTTCCATATTTGGCACAGGTAAAAAAAAAAAATCAGACTAATAAATGCAGCATGAATAAATGTTAGTGTGTTGTAGTATTATGTGTACTTATAACTGTATGCATACATGCATGCATATATCTATCTATTTAGAGACAGAGAGAATGTGCATGTATACTAATGTGTGCACATAAACACAAATATTTGGACATTACATACACATATACATCAGCATAAACACAGGAAAAGTAGAAACATTCAGTTTCAAGAAAAATGGAAAATTAAAAAGTGCTGCTGTGCCCTTCCTCCCTACCAAACTGGAAATGCCAGAAAATATATAAGGAGACTGACCAAATGCAGAGCCAATCCCAGCAGTCTCATTCTTGGCAGATTGGAGGTACTCAAGTTTAATATAGGAAGGAAATGGCATCCTAAAGTTAGGGGAGTCTAAAAGCATAGATGACCAATATAAAGGTGCTGCACACTGGTAGAGGTCTCTAAATTGCACACTCTACTCCACATTGACCTGGGCAACCCTCACAGAAAACTGAGACTGGTCAGATTCTGCCCCACCACCTTGTTTTGCTGTCTGTGCTCCAACACATATGCAGTCTCTGGCCAGATGTGGTACCAGATGCCTAAAGTTTTGTTTAGGGATTGTGGCAAGACAACTCCATGAGCTCACTTATCTGATGCTCTAATTGATGCCCACTGCCATTGTGCCGGGGGAAGAAAAGTAATGGTAGCAGCTGGAAGTGAGGGAACATAGGCCAGGTAGCACTTCAGCCCAAAAGTTCAGGGAAGCCTATTGGGATAAGTACAGACCAGTTAGCTAGGCCTTGAGCATCCATTCAATCACCTTTCGCAGAGAGTAGCTGTGTCTCTTAGTTTGTGTGGTTTAACAAATTATTCAAGACTTTCAGAGACTTAAAACAATAATGACACTTTTTTTTTTCATAGATCTGGAGGTTGACTAGACTTCAGCTGATTTAGACTAAGCTCTACTTGTGTTTCTCATCTGCGCTCTACTCCTTGGGTTTCTCATCTGCCCAGCAGTCTCTGAAATCTTACAGAGTATGGTCTCTGGCCACAACAGACAACAAAACTGAACAGAAATCAGTAACAATAAAATATCCCCCCAAATATTTGGAAATTAAATAACACACTTCTAAATAATCCATGGGTCACAGGAGAAATCACAAGAGAAATTAGAAAATGTTTCAAATGAATGATAATAAAAACACAACACATTAAAATGTGTGGAATGCAGCAAAAATGGTGCTTAGAGTGAATTTTATAGCTTTAATAACTGACATAAAAAAGAAAAAGGCTTAAAATCAAATATCAGGATGGAGAAACCAAGATGGCGGCATAGGTGAACACCTAAACTGCTGCCTCGCACAACAATTTCAAAACTACAACTAAAAGACAGAACGGATATCATCCAGAACCACAGGAAAGCTGGCTGAGTGGAAATTCTACAACTAGAAGGAAAGAGAGGGGCTCACAGAAACCCAGAGGAGCTGCAAAAAGCTGAGGTACAGAGACGCGTGCACACTGAGAGAGCGGGCGCCAGAGGACCTGGCTGGCTTTCTCTGGCGGGAGGGAAATGGAGACTCTCAACGGCATTGAACCCCTTATCTTACGACACTAAACCCCAGATCCAGCCGAAACTCATACGGGGGAGTTTGGACTGTGAAAAGGGAGAGGTGCACGGAAATTTAGGGGAGTCGCAGAAGATCAGGTCTGGTCTCGCAAGCACATGGTGCTGCGCGGAGGACAGATTGCTGACTGTGCCGCAGGCTTTCGCGAGTGGGCAGGAGACAGACCCTCCCAACTGTGCCACTTCTGAGTCCACTGATCCCCTGTTTCGGGCGAAACCCTGGGGACCTAGACTCGTGTGGTCCTGGCGCGCAGGGGAGATGGAAAGGCAGTGGTTAGAGGCACTTCGGGTGCACGCATGCACAGGGACCGCTCCAGCAATTACCCAGTCACGTGAGACTCAGGGGCCGTGGAGGGCGGGGCCGACTGGAAGGCAAGGCGGTCCCTTAAGCCCTGAGACTCCACCCCTCCCAAGCTCAGCAGAGGCTTCTGCGGCTTTGCGTCTGCTATCATAGGGCTGAATCCAACACAGAAGTTTCCCCGGCATGGTGAGGATGCCGAGACAGGGGAAGGGATCACAAACAAAAGAAATGGAGGAAAAAAAAAAAGACTGGATATAGAGTTCAAAACCACGCTTATGGGGTTTTTCAAGAATATGTTAAGTAAAGATGGATAATTTAGCAAGACCCAAGAGGAGATGAAAAAGGACATACTAGAGATGCAGGGGAGCCAACTAGGGATGGAAAAGGTCCAACTGGAGATGATAGAGGACCAAATAGAAATTAGACATACACTGACTGAAATAGGGAATATTGTACAGAGTCCTGGCAGCGGACTGGAGAAAGGCAAGAATCAAGTAAAAAATTTGAAATATACAGAGGCAGACAACATTCGACTGGAAAGGCAAGAAGAGAGGAGAATCCAAAGGTGTGAACATAATGTGGGGAGACTCTGGGACAGTTTCGAGCGTGCCAACATCAGAATTGCGGGGGTGCCAGAAGAAGAGAGAGAGAGCAAGATACTGAAAACCTATTTAAAGAAATAATGACTGAGGGGGACCGGGATCCGGGGAAGGAGCCGCCCTCGTCCCCGGCCCGGAGGCGGGCTCGCCGGCGAGGTCGAGGCCCCGGAGCCTGCGGGGACGTGCCCCGCAGCACAGGGCACCGGGCTGGGCCCTGCAATGGGGAAACGCAGGCATGGAACACGGACTAACGGAGCTCCGCTCGACTCCCCGCCGTCCTCCTCCCAGTGCTGGACTGAGTCCCCACTGCTGGCGACGCCTGCGGGGGAGAGGGACGCGGGGCTGGGGGACTGGGGCGCTGGGGCGCTGGGGCCAGGCTGCAGGCGCTGAGACCCTCGCGCTGAGGCTGAGGCTGAGACCCTCGCGCTGGGGCTGGGGCTGAGACCCTCACGCTGAGGCTGGGGCTGGGACCCTCATGCTAAGGCTGGGGCTGAGGCCCTCGCGCTGAGGCTGAGGCCCTCGTGCTGAGGCTGGGGCTGAGGCTGGGGCCCTCGTGCTGGGGCTGAGGCTGAGGCGCTGAGACCCTCGTGCTGAGGCTGAGGCTGAGGCTGAGACCCTCGTGCTGAGGCTGAGGCTGGGACCCTC
>JAAGEH010000135.1:3755045-3765586 GCA_011751065.1 Lasiurus cinereus
TGCTGAGGCTAAGGCTGAGGCTGGGATCCTCGTGCTGAGGCTGAGGCGCTGAGACCCTCGTGCTGAGGCTGAGGCTGAGGCTGAGACCCTCGTGCTGAGGCTGAGGCTGAGGCTGAGACCCTCGTGCTGAGGCTGAGGCTGAGACCCTCGTGCTGAGGCTGAGGCTGAGGCTGGGACCCTCGTGCTGAGGCTGAGGCTGAGACCTTCACGCTGAGGCTGAGGCGCTGAGACCCTCGTGCTGAGGCTGAGGCTGAGCATTGCGTCCTCGGCTCTCGAGCCGCCAGGGCACCTGCCCTCAGGGCTTCCGGTGCGGCTCAGGCCGGGCCGGACCTGCAGGAGCTAGCGCCGGTGCTGGTTCCCTTAACCCCTGTGACCCCGCGGCCCCCCGCCCCCCCCATGTGTGTGTGCTGCTGCTGTGGCAGCAGGAGGAGGTGTGCTCAGTGGGTAGAGCGTCAGCCTGCGGACTGAAAAGTCACTCACGGCGGAGCCCGCGGAGGACTCACCCGTGACTGATAATTCTCAGGGGGAAAGGGGTGAGGGGTATACAGGGGGAGACTGGACAAAAATCATACACCTATGGGTGAGGTCAACGGGAGGGAGGGAAGGGTGGCAGCTGGGTGGAGGAGTGCTATGGAGGGGAAAAAAGAAAAACAAATGTAATAATCTGAATAATAAAGATTTAATTTTAAAAAAATCAATAAAATACATTAAAAAAAGAAAAAAATCAAATATCAGAATTTTCACCTAAAAAATTGGGGTGGGGGAAGGGGGGAAAGAACAAATCCAAAGAAAGAAGGAAAGAAATAATAAAGATAAAAGCAGAAATAAATTTTAAAGCTAAAAGTTGATGCTTTGAAATATTAAATCTCTGATAAGAGTAAAAGGAAAAGAGAAAGAGAAAAAATTCAAATTGCCAAACATTTAAAATATAATAAGGAAATATTATGATCATATTTATGACAATAAATTTAGTTTATATGAGATGGAAAAATTACTTACAAAACACAACATACTAAAAATGATTCCAGAAGAAATAAAAAATTTGGATGGCCATATATCTTTTAAGGAAATAGAATTTATAATTTAAAATCTCCTAACAAAGAAAATTCTAAGCCCACAGGTTTCGTTGGGGAATTCCATCAAAATTTTAAGGAAGATGTAATATCAATCTTACACAAATTATTCCTGAAAATAGAAGAAAATACTTCTGAATTCACTTTATGAGGACAGTATTGTTCCGGTAACAAAAACAAAAAAAGATATTGTAAGAAAATAAAAATAACACTATAATCCATAAACATAGATACAAACTCTTCAACTAACTATTGATAAATTTTATTCAGGAATGTATAAAAGGATAATACTGTATGACTAATGGAGTTATTCTAGGAATTCAAGGTTGATTCAACATTTGAAAATCAATTAATGTAATCCACCACATTAACCGAGTATATGGGAGAAATTATGATGACCTTAGAAGGTGCAAAAAATTACTGAAAAGCTCTAAACTTTGGTAGAATGAACATTTGATATGATGTGATGAGTATAGCATTTTATCTGTATGATCTTCCTCTCCAAAACCCATAAGCCTAGTGTAATGATGAGAAAAACATCAATCACATCCAATAGAGGTACATTCCATCTAATACCTGACTATTTCTCAAAACTGTCAAAGTCATAAAAAACAAGGTTAAGTCTCAGAAATTGTCATAGCCAAGAGAAGTCTAAGGAGGCATGATGACTTAATTATATAGTATCCTGGATGGCATCCTGGAACAGTAAAAGCACACCAAGCACAAATGAAGGAAATCTGAATAAGGTAGGGACTTTAGTTGATAATAAGGTGTCAGTACTGTTTCCTTCATTGGGACAAATGCATGATACTAATATGAGATGTTAATAATAGAGGATACTGAATGTGTGATACATAGGAATTCTCTGTAGTATCTGTACAATTTTTCTGCATATCTAAAACTTTTGTCAAATAAAAAGTGTATTTTAAAAACAGCTGACCTAGCTAATATGGCTCAGTGGTTAACTGTCTACCCACGAACCAAGAGGTTCCTGGTTTGATTCCAGATCAGGACACATGCCCAGGTTACGGGCTCAGTCCTCAGTGGGGGCATGCAGGAGGCAGTTGATCAATGATTCTCTCTCACCGTTAATGTCTCTCTCTCTCTTTTCCTCTCCCTCTCCCATTTCCTCTTAGAAATCAATAAAATATACTTAATTTTTTAAAAAGAAGTCTCCAGAACCTTCTCAGAACCTTCTCACAGGAGAGAACACACTGAATGTCGAGGACCATTCTCTCAGTTTCTGTTTTCCTCTCCAATCCTCTGGTGTCAACCCATGGAGGGGAGTACAAAATAAGGTCCCTTCTCAGACCCGCCCCACCACCAGCAGCAACAATGAACTTGTTTCCTTCCTGGGTCACTTCCCCAGTGCTCTAGCTGACACTTCTAGCTCCCCTGTGTGGAACAGAAGCAAACTTACTCTATAAGTATTTTTTCAAACTTATTATTGAAGTGCAAGCTCAGCTTTAAAGCTCTAATGCCCAAAACAAAACAGATTTATTTTTATTCTTTTTGCATTTCTGCTGCCACAACACAACAGCGAGAGTTGGGAATATGGAGGTCTAATTTGAGATAAGTTAGGAAATAAAGAGGGATGAGACTTCAAGAGGGAAAACATGTCAGTTATTATTTTAAAATATTAACCCACCCATTTACTTCTCGGGATGAAATGCTTCTTTTAACAAGAATTTACAAAACAAATGTTCTATGTTAGAAAGGAAATGAATCTTTCTTAATGCTTTCCATTTTATGGCCAGCCATCAGTGGCAGATCCCTGGTTAGCACTGTTTGGGTCCCTTTACGATGTTGTCAGCACTTTCCATTAGCTGCATTTGCTTCTCTTCTCCCCAAGAAATGCTATGGCTCTGGAAACATTCTCAATGGGCAGCCTCATGGTAATAGAAAGAGACAACAATGAGGGGTTGTTAATTGCTTCCTGTAAACATCCCGCTGACCCCCAATATGTCAGACTTCTTACGCATTGTGAGCTGTAAGCCCCTGATGGGAAAGAAAGGTGATGATATTTCAAATAGTTCTCATTAAAAATATGGAAATTATTCTAGAACCCAAACAATCCAACACCTGAAACTAATTTTCTTGACATTCATGGACTTTAATGACAGCTTCATTAATTGAATGGAGTCGCATGGGGGCAAAATCATGTTTTCCTTAATGACCTGCCAGATGATAGATCTTTGGGGGGTTACTTACTTTACTCTGAAAAATTTCAGAGGGGGGGGGGGAAAAAGGACTAGTTCTGAGTGTCATTTCACAACAGAGTTTGACCAGGAGGCCTCCTGGGGTCTCGATGGTCAGCAGCTTGAAAAGGATGAGGTGGGCCTGGCAGGATAGGGAAGCAGTATGATGTCATCACAAAAAGGCTTGCTACTCAAACTGAGGTTCACCGACCAGTAGCATAAGCATTCCCAAAGCTTATTAGAAATGTGGCATCTCAGGCCCCACCCCAGTTCTTCTGAATATAAATCAGCATTGAACAGGATCTCTGGGTGATTCTCAGGCACATTAGAGTTTCAGAAGCACTTTCTGGGAGTATAAGATTTGGCGCCCCATGGACTTAGGTGGGGATTCTAACTCCACTTACTGCTAACTGTGAATAGGGCATAATATATAGCCTTTCTCAGCCTCAACTTTTCATCTGTAAAATGAATTCAATGTTATCAACCTCATAAAATTGTGAGGATTAAAGAAAATAAACCATTAGCATATTTCCAGGTATCTAACATATAAAAGGCCAGGGTTGTAACAACCGATCACACAGGAGGCTGATCAACCTGGAATTCCTTCAGTCAGTGCTGGGTTGCCAGACGACCCAGCACTGACTGCCCAGCTGCAGCCTGGCAACCCAGCACTGACTGCGCAGGGGGCTGAAACCCAAAAAGGGAGACAGGTTCTGATTCACAGCCTCGGTGGCAGCTGTTGATCGGTACTTGCCTCTCTCTCTCTCTCTCTTTCGTTCTGAGCTTCACCAGCAACTGGGCTTTTCTTTCTCTCCTGGCCTCCCCAAGGACTGCTATTAAGCCCCGCCTATCTGATCAGGCCCAGAGATAGGCACGGAGATGCTGACTGGCATTGGAACTGACCAATCAGAACCAAATGTGGGTGCTGTGAAGAATCAATGACTGTCTAGGAGGCAAAGCTTTTGATACTGACTGGCATAGGAACCAATCAATCAGAACCATATGTGGGTGCTGTAAAGAAACAATGGCTGCCTAGGAGGCAGAGCTTTTGACTGACATAGAAATTGACCAATCAGAATCAAATTGGCCAGCAGAGGAGGGCAGTTGGGGATGAGATCAGGATGGCAGGGAAGAGCAGTTAGGGGCAATTAGGCTGGCAGGCAGGTGAAAAGTTAAGAGTTAGCAGTCCCAGATTGCAAGAGGAATGTCTAACTGCCAGTTTAGGCCTGATCCCTTTCAGACATCCCCCAAAGGATCCCCAATTGGAAAAGGTGCAGGCTGAGCTGAGGGAACCCCCCTCCATGCACAAATTTTGTGCACTGGGTCTCTAGTATAATATATGTTGAATAAAGGATAGGCAATAGTACTATTGTGGCTGTTCCTGTCCATTTCATTTTAGAGGAGAAGTATGTTTGGGATCACAACTGAGTTGGAGTTCCAAGTTTTACAACTTAATAGCTATGGGATTTTTATCATGTTACCTAACTTTCTCAGCCTCAAATTCTCTGTCTATAAAATGGGTATTATTTAAATGGAGCCTCACAAATCTTAAGATATGGGTCAATTACACAGCATAGACAAGTCATAAAACTTCTCAATATTTCTGCTCCCAAAGGGCTTCCCTTCTCTTACACTTATGCTGCATCTACAGATGCTGTCCTTGTTCCTCTTCAAGTGTCTCATGGAGCAAAGTTCAGACTCTTTCATTGTCTCCAAAAGAAATCCACTTACTTCATGTGTTTCATGAGTTGAGTGGAATTTTCTAAGGATTTGGAGTGTGGCTCACAATGAAGAATCATATTATATATAGCATAACCTTATGCCACCTCTTGGCTCTTGCCTTTCTTCCCTCTCCTCTCCCCTCATCACTGCCTCCCCTCTGGAATAAGAAAAGATTTTCCCTGTAACCCAGAAGAATGCTTAGCTTCAGCAGCCATGAGGTAACAGCAGTGGGCATGAAGTGAGGGGATGTCTTCTTATCTCAGCACCTCGGTTACTTTTTAATTTCTCAGTGCCTCCATTTCCTCATCCATAAAACAGGTCAAGAATTCCTCAGTCACATGAGAACAAAAGAAGGTATCATATTTGAAAATGTTTACAAAGTGTTGGTTACTTCCTCAGCTCCAATTTTTCTCTCCTCCCCACTCTACTTTTTGATGCTGGGGCTGAGCCTCTGCAAATGGCAATTTTCTTTTGCCAGCTGGCTCCTTGTCAGGCTTTGTCATCAGGTATACCACAGGGAGCTTGAAAGTTGGAGGAGGGAAGGAAGATGTTCTCTTTTGTTTGCTTCCTGTTCCTATCAGCGTTGTCCCAGCAACATTCTTCACCTTGGCAGCTGCTGCTGGTTCCAGCAGTGCAGGTGGTTCTAGTTCACTGTCTTTCCAACTCGTAGAACTAACTGCATTGAGCCTTCACACAACAAAGCTCCTCCCCAGAGCTGAGTCTCAGCCCCCAGGAGTCTCGCCTCCAGCTCTAGGCTCCAAGCTCTGAGCACAGGTTCCATTTGAGCAGTTCCTCCTCCTTAGAGCGCTGAGTCCAAGCTCTGCAGGGCTTTCTCCAAGCTTCTACATGTCAGTAATCCTGACATCTTCCCTCTGTCCCCCATCCTTAGTGGAGGCAGCTGCTTCTTGCAGCCACTGCCTTTGTGATGTCTTGGCATCCCGTTGTTGCCTGTACAGTCCTACTTGGGAAATGGTTCTCTTTCCATTAAATTCTCTCTGTTGAAGGGGGAGTAGAGGTCTGCCGAGGTCTGAAAGCTGCGGCTGACGGAGGCACCCACAGAGCAGCTGGGGAACCAGAACGTGGCTTCCCAGGCGGCACGGACACGCAGGCAGCGGATTCAGAGATCCATGCAGAGCGCGGAAGGGTCAGATTTCGCCTGGATCGGGGTGAGGTCTCCTACCCCCGCACAACAGAGACGCGCACACTGTGGGAGCCGGGCTTCGGGAAAGGTGCCTATGGAGAGGTCCGCAGAGGTGGTCAGGGCGTGATCCCTGAGTGTGAAGGCAGACCCTCTGAGCTGTTGACAGAGGAGACCTCTGGAAAACGACTCTTTTTTTTTTTTCCTGGGGCAGAGGGACAGCCTGGGAGTTATTACAGTGTCCCGGCTGCAAAACCCCCACAAACCGGCTTTGAGAACCACAGAGTAGCAGGATCTGAGCATAGCCTAGAGAGGTCCTGTGCTTTGTCTCAGAGATCAAGTCCGAAACACTGCCACCCAGTGGATGACACACAAATTGACTCTCGCATAACCACAAAAGAATAAAGAGATTAAAACACCAAGAGGGGAACACAGGGAGCTGCAGTGCCTTCCCTGCTGGGAAACAGGAGTGCCAAGCAGAATAATAGTGGAAGTGAAGGACCATTCTATTTTTCTTCTTTTTTTTATTTTTCCTTTTTCCTTTTTTCTTTTATTTTTAATTTCTAATTTTTTATTTTTAATTTTCACATATTTTAATTAAAAGAATATTTTTTCTTTCCATCTCAATTGATTTTACCTTTATAATTATTACATTTTTGTTTTAAACTAGTATTATTAATTACTACTAGTACTTAACCATTTTGGGAAAAAAAACACAAGTGTCATTTTATTTTCTCTTTATTTTATTTCGGGATTAGAGTTCTACATTCTATTTTCATCTGTCCTTTAGCATAATTTTACTCCAACTCAACTCTACCTTTATGCCAACACTTTCCTCCTAACTTTCCCTATTTTGTTGTCTTGTTTCTCTTTCCCTTTTCCAACTTTAGATTCTCCCTATTTTTCTCTTTACCTGGTTAAAATTTCACCCCATTTATATATCTAATTTCACATCCCCTACTACAAGTCCACACAAACCTCTCTCTTCTTGTCTTCACTTGCCAAAAAGTTGTTTTTTCTCTATGTCCTTTTGTTGCTATTTGCCTGAAAAGTGATTATATTGATTTTTTGAAATTTTTTTGTGAGATTGTTTTAGTTTATTCTACTTGTTTTATTTTGGTTTTTGCTTGCTTTGTTTTCTACCTCTCTTTTCCCTCACCTCCCTCGATACCAGTTGCTATTTGCAATTTGCCTTAATCTCTAGGTACTGGTTCCTGGCCTTTATTGGGATTAGTGACTGTTCTATTGGAGTTGTCTCCTGATATCTATATTTTGTTCTTCTTTTCTCTCTTATACACTTTCCTTTCCCTCTGACTTTTTTCTCTTCCTCTTTCCTACTTCTTCTTCTCCTTTATATTTTCTTATTTTATTTTATTTTATTGTTCATTTATTTATCTTTTTTTTTCTCCCAATTTGATTTTGGCAATCCTTTCTTTTTTTTTTTCCTCATTTTCCTCTTCTTCTTTCTCTATTTACCCCTAATTTGTCCTTCATTGGCGGTCACCTTATTTGTGATTATTAACATCTTGAATACATTTCTACTCAGTGCCTTGTGTGCTGTACCTGGTCGTGTTCAAGTTTGTGCCTTTCAATCAACGTAGGAGAGAGAACTACATAACCAGACACCCGGAGAAGAAAGACCATGGGCAGAAAAAGAAACAGCCCACATAAGACAGAAAGGCAGGTTTCACCAGAAAAGGAAGTAAACGAAATAGAATCAGAAATAAGCCTACCAGAGAAAGAGTTCAGAGAAATGATCATAATGTGGTTGAAAAGAATGGAAGACAAATTTGACAATATGAGTAAGAGCCAAGAGGAAATGAAGAAGAACCTAGAGGAGGTGCAGAATAAACAAGAAGAAATGAAAAATGACATCACTGCTATAAAGAACTCAATAGAAAGCATTAAAAGTAGACTAGAAGAAGCAGAGGACCACATCAGTGAGCTAGAAGACACAGTAGGAAAAAATACCCAAGTACAGCAGCTTCTAGAAAAAAAAGTTAAAAAGCAAGAGGAGAGTCTAAGGGAACTTTGGAATAACATGAAACAAAACAACATATGCATAATTGGGGTTCCAGAAAGAGTGGAAACTGAACAAGGATTAGAGAACGTGTTTGAAGAAATAATGACAGAAAATTTCTCCAATATAGAAAAGAAAAAACCCACACAAATCCAAGAAGCTCACAGAGTCCCAAGCAAAATGAACGCCAACAAACCGACACCGAGGCACATTATAATTAAATTGGCAAACACCGACGACAAAGTAAGAATCTTAAAAGCAGCCAGAGAGAAACAGAAAGTCACCTACAAAGGAACCCCCATAAGACTAGCTACTGACTTCTCAACAGAAACTCGTCAGGCCAGAAGTGAATGGAATGAAATATACAAAGTCATGGAAAGGAAGGGTCTGAATCCAAGAATACTGTACCCTGCAAGACCCTCATTCAAAATTGAAGGTGAAATCAAAAGCTTCACAGACAAAAAAGGACTAAGGGAATATATTACCACCAAACCAACAATGCAAGAAATGTTAAAAGGTCTGCTGTAATAAAAAGAAAGAGGAAGCGAAGAAGTAACTCGGGGGTAAGGACTAAAAATGGCAACAGATAAGTACTTATCAATAATACCTTTAAATGTAAACAGATTAAATGCTCCAATCAAAAGACATAGAGTAACCGATTGGATAACAAAACATGATCCATATATCTGCTGTCTGTAAGAACCCACCTTAGGAAAAGAGATGCACACAGATTGAGGGTGAAGGGATGGAACATGGTATTTCAGGCAGATGGAAATGAAAAAAAAGCTGGGGTTGCAATACTTATATCTGACAAAGTAGATCTCAAAGTGAAGGACATAACAAGAGATAAAGAAGGACACTTCATAATACTAAAGGGAACAATCCAACAAGAACAAATAACTCTGGTAAACATATATGCACCCAATATAGGAGCACCTAAATACATAAAAAAAACTCTTGGAGGATATTAAGGGAGAGATTGACAGCAATACAATCATAGTAGGAGACTTTAATATCCCACTGTCACCATTGGACAAATTCTCTAAACAAAAAATCAGCAAAGGAACATCAATCCTAAATGACTCACTAGACCAGATGAAATTAATTGACATCTTCAGAACATTTCACCCCAAAGCCACACAATATACATTCTTCTCCAGTGCACATGGGTCATTTTCAAAGATAGATCATATGTTGGGTCATAAGAAAAGTCTATTCAAATTCAAGAAGATAGAAATCATATCAAGCATTTTCTCAGACCACAGTGGCATAAAACTGGAAATCAATTATAATAAAAACAATAGAAAGAAATCAAACACATGGAGACTAAACAGCATGCTATTAAACAATGACTGGGTAACCAGAGAGATCAAGGAAGAAATAAAAAACATCATGGCAACAAATGACAATGACAACACAACAATACAAAATTTATGGGACACAGTGAAAGCAGTCTTGAGAGGGAAGTTCATAGCCCTACAAGCCTACTGCAAAAAACAGGAAACAATGGTAATAAATTACCTAAACCTACAACTCAAAGAGCTAGAACGAGAGCAACAAGGAAAGCCCAGTGTACTCAGAAGGAAGGAAATAGTGAAGATCAGGGCAGAGATAAACAACTTGGAGGCCAAAGAAACAATTCAAAAGATCAACAAAACAAAGAGCTGGTTCTTCGAAAGGATAAACAAGATTGATGGACCCCTAGCCAGGCACACCAAGAAGCAAAGAGAGAACACCCAAATAAACAAAATCAGAAATGAAAGAGGAGAAATAACAACAGACCCTGTGGAAATACAAAGGATTGTTAAAAAATACTATGAACAACTCTATTCCAACAAATGGGACAACCTGCAAGAAATGGACATTTTCCTAGAAAAATATAACCTCCCAAAACTCAATGAGGAGGAAACCAAACATCTCAATAGTCCAATAACTATGGAAGAAATTGAAGCAGTAATCAAAAAGCTTCCAGCAAATAAAAGCCCGGGTCCAGATGGCTACACGGGAGAGTTTTACCAAACATTCAAGGAAGAATTAAAACCTATCCTCCTCAGACTATTCAAAAACATTCAAGAAGAAGGAATACTACCAAACACCTTCTATGAAGCCAGCATCACCCTAATACCAAAACCAGATAAAGACAACACAATGAAAGAGAATTATAGGCCACTATCTCTCATGAACATAGATGCCAAAATCCTCAACAAAATTCTAGCAAACCGGATCCAGCAGTACATCAGAAAGATCATACACCATGACCAAGCAGGATTCATCCCAGGAATGCAGGGATGGTTCAATATCCGCAAATCAATAAATGTGATACATCACATAAACAAATTGAGAGATAAAAATCACATAGTCATATCAATTGATGCAGAAAAAGCATTTGA
>JAAGEH010000135.1:3765596-3776972 GCA_011751065.1 Lasiurus cinereus
GATAAAAATCACATAGTCATATCAATTGATGCAGAAAAAGCATTTGACAAAATCCAACATCCTTTCTTGATAAAAACTCTCAGCAAAGTGGGAATAGAAGGATCATACCTCAACATCATAAAAGCCATATATGATAAACCCACAGCTAACATCATACTCAATGGGCAAAAACTAAAACCATTTCCCCTAAGAACAGGAACAAGACAGGGATGCCACCTCTCCTGTTTGACATAGTACTGGAAGTATTAGCCATTGCAATTAGACAAGAAGAAGAAATAAAAGGCATCCAAATTGGAAAAGAAGAAGTAAAGCTGTCCTTATTTGCAGATGACATGATATTGTACATAAAAAACCCAAAGGACTCCATTCCAAAACTAATTGACTTAATTAATAAATTTGGCAATGTAGCAGGATACAAAATTAATGCTAAAAAGTCTGTGGCATTTCTATACACTAATAGTGAAATTACAGAAAGAGAGACTAAAAAAGCAATCCCATTTACCATCGCACCAAAAAAATTAAGATACCTAGTAATACACCTAACTAAAGAGGTAAAAGACCTTTATGCAGAAAACTACAGGACACTGAAAAAAGAGATAGAGGAAGATGGTAACAGATGGAAGAGCATACCATGCTCATGGATTGGGAGAATCAACATCATTAAAATGTCCATACTACCCAAAGCAATCTACAGATTCAACGCACTACCCATTAAAATACCAACGACATATTTCACAGACCTACAAAGAATTCTTCATAGATTCATCTGGAACAAAAAAAGACCACGGATAGCTACAGCAATTTTGAGAAAAAAGAATAAAGTAGGTGGGATCTCAATACCAGACTTCAAGCTATACTACAAAGCAACTGTTCTCAAAACAGCCTGGTACTGGCACAAGAACAGACATATAGATCAATGGAATAGGATAGAGAACCCAGATATCCACCCAAACCACTATGCTCAATTAATATTTGACAAAGGAGGCATGAACATTCAATGGAACCAAGATAGCCTCTTCAATAAATGGTATTGGGAAAATTGGACAGATACATGCAAAAAATTGAAACTGGACCACCAACTTACACCAAATACAAAAATAAACTCAAAATGGATACAGGACTTAAACATTAGAAGGGAAACCATAAAAATACTAGAGGAATCCACAGGCAGCACAATCTCAGATATATGCCGAAAGAACTTCTTCACTGATACTGCTCCAAAGGCAATGGAAGCTAAAGAAAAAATAAACAAATGGGACTACATCAAAATAAAAAGCTTTTGCACAGCAAAAGAAACCATCAACAAAACAACAAGAAAGATCAATGCATGGGAGAACATATTTGCAAATGCTATCACTGATAAAGGTTTAATCTCCAAAATCTACAACCAACTTATACAACTTAATAAAAGGAAGATCAAGGATCCAATAAAAAAATGGGCAACGGACCTAAATAGAACCTTTTCAAAAGACGACAGAAGGAAGGCCAAGAGACACATGAAAACATGTTCAAAGTCGTTAATCATCCGAGAGATGCAAATCAAACGACAATGCGATACCATCTTACACCTGTCAGAATGGCAATCATCAACAAATCAACAAACGACAAGTGTTGGCGAGGATGTGGAGAAAAAGGAACCCTTGTGCACTGTTGGTGGGAATGCAGACTGGTGCAGCCACTGTGGAGAACAGTATGGAGTTTCCCAAAAAAAACTAAAAATGGATCTCCCATTTGACCCTGTAATCCCACTCTTAGGAATTTATCCTAAGAAATTACAAACACCAATCAGAAAGGATTTATGCACCCCTATGTTCATAGCAGCACAATTTACAATAGCTACAATTTGGAAACAGCCTAGGTACCCGTCAGCAGATGAGTGGATCAGAAAACCGTGGTACATCTACACAATGGAATTCTATGCTGCCATTAAAAAGAAGGAATTCTTACCATTTGCAGCAACCTGGTTGGAACTGGAGAGCCTTATGCTTAGTGAAATAAGCCAGTCAATGAAGGAGAAGCATCACATGATCGCACTCATTGGGGGATAATAAAGAACATTATAAACTGATGAACAAAAGGATAGATACAGAGACAGTAAAGCTTCAAACAGACTGTGAAATTACAGCAGGAAGATTAAAGTTAGGTGAGGTAGATAAGAGATCAATCAAAGGACTTGTATGCATGCATATAAGCATAACCAATGAACATAGACACTGGGGGGTTGGGGTATGCCTGAGAGGGAGGGGCGCAATGGGGAGATATGTATAAAAAATTAATAAAAAAAAAAGAGCTGTGAAAAGAAAAAAAGAAAAAAATATCTCTCTGTTGAAGTCATGGCATGGTTTCTGGCTTCTGTCAGGATCCTGTCTGATAAGAAAAGTATATAAAAAATACTAAAAATATATATATTAGTTTCCTTCCAAAGCAAAAAAAAAATAACATCTACCTTCTCAATAACAAGTTTTGCCACCAATAAGGAGATTCAAAAGAATATGCCAATGGCTTTGAAAACAATTTCCAAGGAAGCATTTCCAAACTATTTTGGGCTCTGACAGCCTTGTTGGAATAGAACAATAACCCTGAGCATTTGGAGTCAGACGTGCTACCATTGCACCACGAGGTCTCCATAACCCTGAGCATTTGGAACAAAGAATCAAAACATGTTTCTAGGGAAAGATGTGAAGTTATACATAACTCGTGGTAGAGCTGATTCACAGTGCCACCACTGTAGATACCTCTGTAGGCAAGGAAAGGTGGGAGGAGATAAGAGACAGGGAAGCACCCCCATGAACCAGACACAGAATGTCACCTTTCCAGAGGTCAAAGAGGTCTTGAACCTAAGTTGAAATGAATGGGATTTTAAAGAATTTAGACAGAGCAGTTTAGTTAATGGTTCTCAAAAGATCTGAGTTTAGTTAGTGGTGCTTTAAGACATATGAGTTGACCATGCTTTAATAAGAATTTATACTTTGAAGATGCTGACTATGACTTAAATAAAAATGACGGTGGAATAGACGGATGTGTCCAGAGCCTTGGTGCTGAGCAGACAGAGAGAACAGCTGAGGGTCGCACTGGGAGTGTTTGTTGGCGAGTTAAGGTAGACTAACCCTCCAGGAGAAGGTGGGGAACTGCTGGACAGGGCTCCCCTGACCAGGCAGCCCCACCATGGGGTTTTTTCTCCTGGAGCCACCAGCATGAATGCAGAGATCATGCCATCTTGAAGGGGAAAGTGGATGTTTACTGCAGCCTGAAAAGCTACACCTGCGACACCCACCAAACAGCTGCGGGACCCAAAACACCACTCCCCAATCGGCACAAACACTCGGATTCAGAGAAGCTCTACACTCAACACAGAAAAGTCAGATTTCACCTGGGATAAGGTGAGGTCTCTGGTCCTGCACAACAGAGAGACACGCACACTATGGGAACTGGACCAGGGGTAAGCTACACATAGAGAAATCTGTAGATGTTGGGCAGAGTGTGATCCCTGAATGTGGAAGGGGGCCCTCAGAACTGTTAATAGAGGGGAGCTCTAGAAGGCATCCCATTTTGATATGAGGCAGAAGGACAGCCTGGGAGTTATTAAAGTGAGCCAGCTGTTTAAACAGGAGTGGGAAAGGGGGACTTACACTCTTTCCTCTTCAGATCCTGGCTTCTGATTGCTAAGCCCAATACATGGGATCACCCAATTGGGGACATGCTAAGAGACTACAGGGGAAAGTTGTTTTGCTGGAACCTGAGGATCAGAGCGTGGAATAACCATCAAAGAACCAACTCTGGGGCAACCCACTCCCACAACCCAGTATTGAGTGCTACAGAGAAAGCAGGATCTAAGCACAAGCTAGAGAGGACTATAATCTCAGAGGCCAATTCTGAAACACTGCCACCCAGGGGCTGACTCACAAATTGATTCTGGGTAATCACAAAAGAATAGAGATTAAGACACATTGCCTGCTTAAAAACCAGGACTGGCTAACACTGAGCTGCAGTGGAATGCAGGAAACTGCAATACCGTCCAGACTGGGAAACAGGTGTGCCAAACAGAACAATAGAGGAAGTGAATGACCTTCACTACTGCACATTCTATTCTTTTATATTTTATTTTATTTATTTTTTCATCTTTTAATTTTAAAAAATTTTTTCTCAATTGATTTTACCTTTTTAATTATTACATTTTTATTTTCAACCAGTATTATTACTACTACTATTTTACCTTTTTTAAAAAAAAGAAGGGTAATTTTATTTTCTCTTTATTTTATTTTGTGATTAGAGTTCTACATTCTATTTTCATCTTTCCTTTAGCATCATTTTACGATATCTCAACTCTACCTTTATGCCAACAGTCTCTTCCTAACTTTTTCCATTTTGTTGTCTTGTTTCTCTTACCCTTTTCCTACTTTAGATTTTCCCTATTCTTTCTTTTTACCCAGTTAAAATTTCACCCTATTTATATATCTAATTTCCAATCACCTCTCTCTTCTCTGTCTTCACCATCCAAAAATTGTTTTTCTCTATGTCCTTTTGTTGTTTGCTTGAAGGTTGATTATATCAATTTTTATACTTTTTTGTGAGATTGTTTTTACTTATTCTACTTGTATTATTTTGCTTTTTGTTTACTTTTTTGTTTGTTTTTTATCTCTGTTTTCCCTTGCCTCCCTTGATATTTGTTGGTATTTGTAGTTTGTATTAATATCCAGGTACTTGTTGCCGGCATTTGTTGGGATTAGTTGCTGTTCTATTAGAGTTTTCTCTTCATATATATAATTTGTTCCCTTCTCTTTCTTATTCTTTCTTTTCTCTCTTATTTTTTTCCTTCTTCTTTTTTCTTTTTTTTTCTCTTTTTTCTCCCTTCTCCCAATTTCATCTTGGCACTCCTTTCTTTTCTCTTTTCCTCTTTTCTCTCTTCTTTTTTCTCTACTTTCCCCTAATTTGTCTCTCTCTGGTGGTCACCTCATTTGTGGTTATTAATATCATGAATGCATATCTGTTCAACACCTTGTGCATTAAACCTGGTTGTGTTGTATTTTGTGCCTTTAAATTAATGCAGGAGAGAGAACTACATAACCAGACACCCAGAGAAGAAACACCATGGGCAAACAAAGAAACAGCCCACATATAAAAGAAAAGCAGGCATTGCCAGAAAAAGAAGTAAACAAAATAGAAGCAAGCAACCTGCAAGAGAAAGATTTCAGAGAAATGGTCATAAGGTGGCTGAAAAGAATGGAAGACAAATTTGACAATATGAGTAAGAACCAAGAGGAAATTATAAAGAATCAAGAAGAAATTAAAAATGACATCGCTGCTGTAAAGAACTCAATAGAAAGCATCAAAAGTAGACTAGAAGAAGCAGAGGACCACATCAGTGAGCTAGAAGACAAGGTAGGAAAAAATACCCAAGTACAGCAGCTTCTAGAAAAAAAAATTAAGAAACAAGAGGAGCGCCTAAGGAAACTTTGGTATAACAAAAAATAAAACAGCATCCACATAATAGGGGTTCCAGAAAGAATGGAAACTGAGCAAGGAATAGAATACCTGTTTGATGAAATAATGACAGAAAACTTCCCTTATATAGGGAAGAAAAAACCCACACAAAATTTAAAAAACTCACAGTTTCAAGCAAAATGAACCCCAAAAACGTACACCAAGGCACATTAAAATTAAATTGGCAAACACCAACAACAAAGAAAGAATCTTAAAAGCGGACAGAGAAAGACAGAAACTTACCTACAAAGGAACCCCCATCAGACTAGCAACTGATTTCTCAACAGAAACTCATTAGGCCAGAAGGGAATGGAATGAAATATACAAAGTCATGCAAAGGAAGGGGTCTGAACCCAAGAATACTGTACCCAGCAAGGCTTTCAATCAAAATTGAAGGTGAAATCAGGAGCTTCACAGACAAAAAAGGATTAAGGGAATTTATTACCACCAAACCAGCAATGCAAGAAATGTTAAAGAGTATGCTGTAAAAAAAAAAAAAAGAAAGAAAAGAAAAGAAAAGAAAGCAAGCAAGCAAAGAAATAGTAAGCAAAGAAGGAACACAGGGGTAAAGAATAAAAATGGTGACAAATAAATACCTATTAATAATAACTTTAAATAATCCAATCAAAAGACATAGGGTAACGGACTGGATAAGAAAACATGACCCATATATCTGCTGTCTTCAAGAAACCCACCCCTGCCAAAACCAGTTTGGCTCAGTGGATAGAGCATCGGCCTGCAGAGTGGAAGGTCCCAGGTTCAATTCCGGTCAAGGGCATGTACATAGGTTGCAGGCACATCCCCAGTGGGGGGTGTACAGGAGGTGGCTGATCGATGTCTCTCTCTCATCGATGTTTCTGGCTTTTTATCCCTTTCCCTTCCTCTCTGTGAAAAATCAATAAAATATATTTAAAAAATACATTCTTCTCAAGTGCACATGGGTCATTTTCAAAGATAGACCATATTTTGGGTCATAGGAAAAGTCTCTTCAAATTCAAGAAGATAGAAATCATATCAAGCATCTTTTCAGATCACAGTGGCATAAAAATGGAAATAAACTACAATAAAAACAATCCAAAGAAATCAAACACATGGAAATAAAATAGCATGCTATTAAACAATGACTGACAATGACTGAGTGACCAGAGATATCAAGGAAGAAATAAAAAAAGATCATGGCAACAAATGACAATGAAAACACAACAATAAAAAATTTATGGGACACAGTGAAAGTAGTCTTCAGAGGGAAGTACATAGCTCTTCAAGCCTACTGCAAAAAAACAAGAAACAATGGTAGTAAATTACCTAATTCTACAACTCAAAGATCTAGAAAGAGAGCAACAAGAAAAGCCCAGTGTACAGAAGGAAGGAAATACTAAAGATCAGAGCAGAGATAAATGACATAGAGACCAAAGAAACAATTCAAAAGATCAACAAAACCAAGAGCTGGTTCTTCGAAAGGATAAACAAGATTGATGAACCTCTCGCTAGGCTCACCAAGAAGCAAAAGGAAGAGACCCAAATAAATAAAATCAGAAATGAAAGAGGAGAAATAACAATTGACTCCTCTGAAATACAAAGAATTGTTTAAAAATACTATGAACAACATTATTTCAACAAACTGGACAATCTGCAGGAAATAGACATATTCCTAGAAAAATATAACCTTCCAAAACTCAATCAGGAAGAATCTAAACATCTCAATAGGCCAATAACTATGGAAGAAATTGAAGCAGTCATCAAATAGCTTCTAGCAAACAAAAGCCCAGGACCAGATAGCTACACAGCAGAGTTTTACCAAACATACAAGGAAGAATTAAAACCTATCCTCCTCGGACTATTCAAAAAGATTCAAGAAGAAGGAACACTTCCAAACACCTTCTATGAAGCCAGCATCACCCTAATACCAAAACCAGATAAAGACAACACAATGAAAGAGAATTACAGGCCAATATCCCTCATGAACATAGATGCCAAAATCGTCAACAAAATTCTAGCAAATCGTATCCAGCAGTACATCAGAAAGATCATATACCATGACCAAATAGGATTTATTCCAGGAATGAAAGGATGGTACAATATCTGCATATCAGTAAATGAAATACATCACATAAACAAATTGAGAGATAAAAATCAATTGATGCAGAAAAAGCATTTGACAAAATTCAACACCACTTCTTGATAAAAACTCTCAGAAAGGTGGGAATAGAAGGTTCATACCTCAACATCACAAAAGCCATATATGTTAAACCCACAGCTAACATCATACTCAATGGGCAAAAACTAAAACCATTTCTCCTAAGAACAGAAACAAGACAGGGATGTCCACTCTCACCACTCCTGTTCAACATAATAATTAGCCATTACAATTAGATAAGAAGAAGAAATAAAAGGCATCTAAATTGGAAAAAAAGTTAAACTGTCCTTATTCACAGATGACATGATACTGTATATAAAAAACCCAAAAGGCTCCATACAAAAATTGAATGACTTAATAAATGAATTCAGCAATGTAGCAGGATATAAAATTAATACCAAGAAATCTATGGCATTTCTATACACCAGCAGTGAACTTACAGAAAGAAAGACTAAAAAAGCAATCCCATTTACCATCACACCAAAAAAAATTAAGATACCTAGGAATAAGCTTAACTGAGGAAGTAAAAGACCTATATGCAAAAAACTACAGGACACTGAAAAAAGACATAGAGGAAGACGTAAACAGATGGAAGAGCATACCATGCTCATGGATTGGGAGAATCAACATCATTAAAATGTTCATACTACCCAAAGCAATCTATAGATTCAATGCACTACCCATTAAAATACCAATGACATATTTCACAGACCTAGAAAGAACTCTCCAAAGATTCATCTCGAACAAAAAAAGATCCTGAATAGCCACAGCAAACCTGAGAAAGAAAAATAAAGTAGGTGGGATCTCAATACCATATTTCAAGCTGTATTACAAAACAACTGTTCTCAAAACAGCCTGGTACTAGCACAAGAACAAACACATAGATCAATGGAATAGAATAGAGAATCCAGATATTGACACAAACCACTATGCTCAATTAATATTTGACAAAAGAGGCATGAACATACAATGGAGTCAAGACAGTCTCTTCAATAAATGGTATTGGGAAAATTGGACAGATACATGCAAAAAAAATGAAACTAGACCACCAACTTATACCATACACAAAAATAAACTGCAAATGGATACAGGATTTAAACATAAGATGGGAAACCATAAAAATACTAGAGGAATCCACAGGCAGCACAATCTCAGACATATGCCGAAGGAACTTCTTCACTGATACTGCTCCTAGGGCAATGGAAGCTAAAAAGAATATAAACAAATGGGACTACATCAAAATAAAAAGCTTTTGCACAGCAAAAGAAATCATCAACAAAACAACAAGAAAGCCCACTGTATGGAAAAACATATTTGCAAATGTTATCACTGATAAAGGTTTAATCTCCAAAATCTACAGCCAACTTATACAACTTAATAAAAGGAAGATAAATGATCCAATAAAAAAAAGGGGCAACTGACCTAAATAGAATCTTTTCAAAAGAAGACAGAAAGAAGGTCAAGAGACAGGTGAAAACATGCTCAAAATCACTAATTGTCTGAGAGATACAAATCAAAATGACAATGCACTACCATCTCACACCTGTCAGAATGGCAACCATCAACAAATCAACAAACGACAAGTGTTGGCAAGGATTTGGAGAAAAAGGAACCCTCGTACACTGCTTGTGGGAATGCAGACTGGTGCAGCCACTGTGGAGACCAGTATGGAGTTTCCTCAAAAACTAAAAATGGGACTCCCATTTGACCTAGCAAGCCCACTCTTAGGAATATATTCTAAGAAACTAGAAACACCAATCAGAAAGGATTTATGCACCCTTATGTTCATAGCAGCACAATTTACAATAGCTACAATATGGAAACAGCCTAGGTGCCCATCAGCAGATGAGTGGATCAGAAAACTATGGTATATCTACACAATGGAATACTATGCTGCCATAAAAAAGAAGGAATTCTTACCATTTGCAGCAACCTGGATGGAACTGGAGAGCATTATGATAAGTGAAATAAGCCAGTCAATGAAAGAAAAACACCAGATGATCTCACTCATTTGGGGATAATAAAGAACATTACAAACTGATGAACAAAAAGATAGATACAGAGGCAGTAAAGCATTAAACAGAATGTCAAATTATAGCAGGAAGGTTAGAGAGAGGTGGAGTATATAAGAGATCATACAAAGGACTTGTATGCATGCATATAAGCATAACCAATGAACACAAGACACTGGGGGGTTAAGGTAGGCAGGAGAGTGGGGAGGCCAATCGGAAGATGTGTATACATGTAATACATTAATTTAAAAAGTATATAAATAAATAAATAAATAAATAAATCACAAAAAATTCAAATGGAACTAAAAATGGTATTTTATGTAATTAGTAAAGATAAATTGAAAGTCATAGCCTTCAGTGTAGGTGATCTTACTCCCAAATAAGCACCTATAGACAATGTATAGATAGTAAGACAATAATAGTTTGAAAGAGTCATAGTGATATTTATCTCCTTTGACCCAGTCATTCCATTACTGAAAATTAATCCTAAGGAAGTAAAAAAAAAAAAGACTTTTAAAAAATATATATCTTTGTGAAGATACTTATTCAAGTGTCCTATACAAGAGTGAAAAATAACACCATATATTAATAAATAAAAATATTAAAATGTACTTATATTCTCTTGTCAAAATATTGTTATAGCAAATATGAAAGTCATGTTTTAAAAAATGAGAGATTTTTGTGGTGTGTTAGAAACTTGAACAAAATCAGGATATGTTATGTAGAGGAAACTCTAGAAAAGCACACCATCAAGAGGGCTCAGTAATGCTACTTTTGTTAGCATTATATTATGAGCATATGGAGCACTCTAAGAGTCTTAGACCAAGGCACTACATCACTGAAAGATGGTTAGGGCAAGTTAGACAGGATAGAAAGTCCCATGAATCTTCACCACCCTGTGGATTCTGGACTGAAATAGATAGCTTGATCCTAAAATGAAGAACCATTTAATAATCTTCAGGATTTAATGTGTTTGACCAAAGGTTTAGACAATTTTGTCACAGATTGGAATCCCTCCCTTCTATAATGAAACAACAGAGTTTTAAGATCAATACTGAAGGTGGTTTTGCTCCAGAAGAAGGAAGGAGAGAGAATGAAGGGTAGAATCTGAGCCAGGCAGAGAAGGCACCTGTGGAAAAGTGAGATCTCCAGCAGGGAAGGAAGAGATAGACCATTGAGTTAAACAAACAAACAGCTGGCTATTGAGGAAAAGCTGTAATAGTGGCCAACCAATTAGTTCAAAAGACAATTGACTGCAGCTGGAATGTAAAGAGCCAAGTCTAGCCTTGGACCAAAGGGATTTTGCCAGGACTTGGCCTTTGATCCTCCAGGGGCCTTGGCTTGCTATAGGAAAGCTTGGAGGATTGACATTCTGTGAGCCTTAGAGACCCCCAGAGTTGTGAAAGCCATGTGAAGCTGGGCTGTCATGTAAAACATAGGAGTTTTTGCAGATAGAGGAAGGGATGAAGTGATGGTTTCAAAGTATAGAGAGAAGTGCAGTTTTCCTGATGATATTTGCTATTACTATAGAAAATCTGTGAGAGTCAATTTGTTCATTGAGATTATCTATATGCCTTTATAGATGAAGAATAACCAGGGTTGGAGGTCCCCATAGGAACAGGCTGGCTTTCTTGGTTGCTGAGGGATGAAAAAGAATTATATTCCCAACTGAGTGAGAGATCTGCTAAAAAAGAAAGAAAGAAAGAAAGAAAGAAAGAAAGAAAGAAAGAAAGAAAGAAAGAAAGA
>JAAGEH010000135.1:3777072-3808212 GCA_011751065.1 Lasiurus cinereus
GAAGGAAGGAAGGAAGGAAGGAAGGAAGGAAGGAAGAGGGGAGGGGGGGAAGAAAGGGAGGAAGAAAGGGAGGAAGGAAGAATGACAAAAAACAAAACAAAACAAAAAAACACCACTCATTTGTTCAAGAAGTATTTGCTAATCCTGTTCTACCTGAGGCCCACATTCCATTAGGGGAAATAAAAATGAAGACAATTCCAATAGAGGGTAACTGGTTTTTATAATCAAATTATCATGGCTTCAAAAAAAAAAAAAAAAAGAAAAGCTAATTTTTTTTTAGCAAGGCTTTCTGGGGAAGAGTCCTAGAAGAGATATCATCTGAGCTGAATTTTGAAATAAGAATAGAAATTTTCTCAATTGGTATATTGACAAAGCAGAAGATGATGTCAGAGATAAGGTGCTGGCCAAGCTCAGAAAGGCTCTTAAATGCAGAGTTAAGGATTTAGACTTTATCTAGATGTTGAGAAATACTGAATAGTTTTAAGACCAGTAAAGAGGTGATTAGACTTGCATTTTAAAAAAAAGGACTTTGTTGTCTGTTTAGAGCAGTAGTTGGCAGTCATTAGTCAACAGAGCCAAATATCAACAGTACAACCATTGAAATTTCTTTTGAGAGCTGAAAACTGACTTCTGCGCATGGGCCACTAAGTTTCAATCACACAGTATGTGTGCATTTGCACGTGGTATTTTGTGGAAGAGCCACATTCAAGGGGCCAAAGAGCTGCATGTGGCTCACGAGCCACAGTTTGCTGACCAGTGATTTAGAGGAAGGGATAGAGTGTAACAAATATAGAGGCAGAAAAAATAACTAGGGGACTCTTCTAATAGTTGAGACAAGAAATAATGAGCACCTGAATTAGGCAATGGCTATGGCAAGGGAAAACTTGCCTTTCCTCCTGAACTTCCATTCCTGATGCAGAGATGATGCATATTTTTGTCCAACTCTAGCAGTCACCCAGGAGCAAACACACCTGCCTACCTGTTCTAGCTTGCTGCCAGTGGTCTTGGCCTGGCTCAGAAGAAGGATGCTGGCACATGGAGGGGTCACGTTATGAGACAAAGAGAAACAGGCTTAGGAATCAAGAGGAGAGGAATTCAAATCACAATGCCACCACATTATAGACTAAATTGTGTCCCCCTCAAATTACATGTTGAAACCCTAATCTCTACTATGACTCTATTTGAAGATAGGACCTTTATGGAAGTAATTAAAGTTAAATGAAGTGTTTTAAGAAGGAAGAGAACATTGGAGAGACACTTGTGTTTATTCAATAAAGAAATTGCATAGAAAGAAAAAGTTAAATAAGGTCCTAAGAATGGGGCCCTCATATGAAAGGATTAGTGAATTTATAAGAAGAGGAAGAGTCACCAGAGATCTTTTCCTTTCCTTATAAAAACATAAAATAAAGGTCATTAAGTACACAATAAGAAAGTGGCCATATGCAAGTCAGGAAGAGAGGCCTCACCAGACACCAATTTGATCTTGGACTTTTTGTGAGAAAATAATTTCTATTGTTTAAGCCACTGTCAGATGATTTCAATACTTTGACATAAGAATGATTTTGAGCTGAATGCAGTTGAGAAGGAGATAAAAGAAAAAATCTAGGAGAAACCAAGATGGCGGCATGGATAAACACCTAAACTGCTGCCTCGCACAACAATTTCAAAACTACAGCTAAAAGACAGAATGGACATCATCCAGAATGACAAGAAAGCTGACTGAGTAGAAATTCTACAACTAGAAGGAAAGAGAGGGGCTCATAGAGACTCAGAAGAGCTGCAAAAAGCTGAAGTACAGAGACACGTGTGTAGAGAGGATGGGTGGCAGAGTGCCTGGCTGGCTTCTTCTAGTGGGAGGGAGATGGAAACTCCCAACTCCACTGAACCCCAGTTCTGGGAGAGACTCAAACAGGGGGAGTCTGAACTTTTGTGAAAAGGGAGGAGTGCATGGAAACTTAGGGGAGCCGTGAAAGGCATAGGTCTGGAGGTGCGCTTGCAAGTGTGCACAGAGAGAACTGCTGATTGTGCCACTGGATTTCTCTAGAAGGAGGAAGACAGAATCTCTCCCAACTGCACTGAAATCTAGTTCCGACTGCACTGAATCCCAGTTTCAAGCAAGACCCTGGGGACCCAGATTCATACAAGTCCCTGGAGCGCACAGGAACTCAGGGCAGCCTCGAAAGGCAGAGGTCTGGAGACACGCATGAGTACAAGTGCATGCAGAGAGGGCTGCAGTGATTACCAAGGGACTGAGACCCAGAGGCTGAGTAGAGCAGGTCTGATGGGAAGCCAAGGCTGTCTGCTCAGCCCTGAGACTCCGCCCCATCCAAGCTAAACACAGAGGCTTTTGCAATTTTGCAAGTCTTGTATCATAAGGCTGACTCCAGCACAGAAGTTCCCCTGGCATAGACACAGCTGATCCTCACAACCAATTGGCTGGGAGATCAAGTCCCCCCAGTGATACCAACAACAATCAAGACTTAACTACAACAAGGCTGTACACACAGTCCACAAAGGAGTACACCAAGAGAGTCCACCTCAGGTAAGTGGGGAGGCAGAGCTACTGAGCCATATCAGACACCTAGTACACAAAGCTACTCTGCCAACTTAGGGAAGGAGCAAAAATGAGGAGACAAAGGAACAGATCACAAAACAAAGAAATGGAGGAAAACAAACAACTGGATATAGAGTTCAAAACCACGGTTATAAGGTTTTTCAAAAATTTCCTAGAAAAGATGGATAAATTTAGTGAGACCCAAGAGGAGATGAAAAAGGATGAACTAGAAATTAAACATACACTCAGTGAAATAAAAAATATTATGCAGAGACCTAACACCAGACTAGAGGAGCACAACAATCAAGTCAAAGATTTAAAATACAAAGAAGCAAAAAACACTCAACTGGAAAATCAAAAAGAAAAAAGAATCCAAAAATGTGAAGATAATGTAAGGAGCCTCTGGGACAACTTCAAAGGTACCAACTTCAGAATTATGGGGGTGCTAGAAGAAGAGAGAGAGCAAGATACTGAAAACCTATTTGAAGAAATAATGAATGAAAACTTCCCCCACATAGTGAAAGAAATAGACTTACTAGTCCAGGAAGCACACAGAACCCCAAACAAAAGGAATCCAAGAGGACCACACCAAGACACATCATAATTAAAATACCAAGAGCAAAAGACAAAAAGAGAATATTAAAAGCAACAAGAGAAAAACAGTTCATTACCTACAAGGGAGCACCCATACGACTGTCAGCTGATTTCTCAACAGAAACTATGCAGGCCAGACAGGAGTGGCAAGAAATATTCAAAGTGATGAACAGCAAGAACCTACAACTAAGATTACTCTACCCAGCAAAGCTATCATTCAGAATTGAAGGTAAGATAAAGAGCTTCACAAATAAGAAAAAACTAAAGGAGTTCATCACCACCAAACCAGTATTATATGAAATGCTGAAAGATACTCTTTAAGAAGAGGAAGAAGAAGAAAAAGGTAAAGATAAAAATTATGAACAACAAATGCATATCTATCAACAAGTGAATCTAAAAATCAAGTGAATAAAAAATCTGATGAACAGAATAAATTGGTGAATATAATAGAATCAGGGGCATAAAAAGGGAGTGGACTGAGAATTCTCAGGGGGATAAGGGGTGAGGGGGGTACAGGGAAAGACTGGACAAAACTCGTACACCTATAGATGAGGAAAATGGTGGGGGAGGTAAGGACAGAGGGAGGGGTGGGAGCCGGGTGGAGGGGAACTAGGTGGAGGGGTAGGGAAGAAGAGGAACAATTGTAATAATCTGAACAATAAAGATACATTAAATTTTTAAAAAGAAAAGATCTATATGCTACCCCTATTTAAAATAGGATATAAATGTTCTCCCCTTTCTACCAGGAAGAGTAAAAGTTAACCACTGGAGACAACTTTAGACCCTTATCAGCCTTTAGAAGGCACCAGAGGAATCTATATAACAATAAACTTTGCTAACTTGCCTTTATCTACAATTAGTTCTCCAAATATTTGCCTTCCTACAATTTGCTGCCCCTAGAGACTCACGTTTCTTTTCCTTTGTCTTGCTGTTTCTCTAAAAATGTATTGTTCCTTTGCTAAAATGCTGTGTAAGCCCAAGTTCTAAGCAACACACTGAGCTGCTCATCTCCGAGTGCTTCCATCTGTAAATGCATTCCACATAATAACAAACTTTTGTTTTTTTCTTGTTAATCTGTCTTTTTTCCACCTAATTTATAGTCAGTCCACAGGTAGAGAACTGAGGGAGGTAATAATAAAATATTTTTCCTTCGCTACACTACCCAGTCTATAATAATTTGTTCTGGCAGCCTGAGTTAGTATACACCATTTGCAGCTAAGTCTCTTGAACAAATCATTTAAGCTGACTGAGCCTCAGTTTCCTTATCTCTGAAGTAAAAACAGTGAAATAATAATAATTCCTACTACACAGGGCTCTTGTGAGGGTTAAGTAAGCTACGTAATTAGCAAATAGAGCTTATTTAAATGCGCTTTTTAAATAAAATAACAAATATTATTTCCATGAGTGCCTTGGACTGGTAAAAGATAAAATATTTTCAATCATAATATTAGTTTAATGATTATACTTAATGATAATATGTTTCTTGAATATATTTTGAATGCATACAATTAGGCAATAATCAAAAACTAATTGATGGCAGCTGTCTAAAAGTCTTTCAGTTCAAATTCAATGTTGGTAACCAGTGCCAATAAAACCATTTGGGGAATTTCTATGTTTTCATTAGAAAACAAACACAGAGTTCCAAACATATGAACTACCCCAAATATAGCCTCTGTAAGAGACTTCCTTGAAATGTTTAACATCTGTAGATATATTCAGAAAGAAAAGTCTTCAACACTCAGTTTTGCTAATATTTTTATTACATGGAAACCTATTAATAAGCCTGGGCAAAAGATAATCACATAGAAAGTATATTTGTAATTGATATAAATATTCTTTTATCTTAGGAGCTTAAGAGTTTTTTTTTTTCAACCTTGTTCCATTATTGAAAAAAGTAACCTAATATGTAGCCTTTTAGTCATTTTTTTCTGAATAGCCCAGTTTTTCTAAATTTTAATACTATAGATGTACCACTACATGTTTGTTTATATGTGTGTCTGTGCTTTATTAAGCATGTAATCAAGAACTAATTTTCGTCCCCTTCGGGTGACATTGCCCCTATTGAGAATGCATGGTGCTAAGATGATTCATCTAATAAAACATCTAATCGGTCTTCACAATAAAGCTGGTGGAAAATGCATTCAGTGTGAGAAATGAACCTATTTCTCAAAGGCATACCTAGACATAAAGAAAAAAGATGGTTGAAGGCTTGAAGCCCCGCTGTGTTTACATTAGGACATGGCTAGACTTAGAAGGGACTGTCTACTGAGAACCTGTCAGCATGAGGACCCCAGGAGTCTTCTGGGAAGGAATCCACCTTCAAATGATAGAGTACAAGTTTGCTTCCAAAACAGTGAGCCAGTGAGTCAGTGGCAGGGGCTTTGTTGTATAAATTGTCCCTCTTCTCAATAGACTCAGGCTGAATCCTAAAGTAAGGTGCAGCAATACAAGAGAAATAAAAGCTTACCTATCCTCCATGCTGCCCACCTGTGGTTCCCACAGCATATGTGAGGGCTGAGAAGCAAGGCTCCAGCAGCACCGGGGCAAGAACCACGCATGTGCAACTGGTGGGAAGGCTCTCGTGGTTCCCTCAGGTAGGCAAGTGTGACTTGTAACTATTGTCTTCAAGCCCATCTCAAATCCCTTAGCTGCATGGCTGGGGAGCCATGGCTCATACCCATATTACAATGGATGCTGTTATTCCTGTCCAACAGCATCCAGACATCTTAGCACATCATTCAAGGCTCTTCATGAGAAAGGCTGAGCCTATCTCTTGAGCTCTGGTTATAGATAAAGGCTAGTTAGCAAAGTTTATTGTTAGAGTCTATTAGACCCAGATGTGACTGTTGTTTCTTCCCGCACTTAGATGGATGATTTCAGGCATATTGCTGAACCTTTCTAAGTCCAGTTTTCACCTCTGTAAAATGGGGAGAATAATAGTATGGAGGGGACTGAGTTAGATCATGGATGCGATGAGCCCTTTGCACAATGCCAAGCACACAGTAAGTGCTCAATAGACATTAGCTGCTTTCAGTCTTTGACCATGATCATCATTCCACTCACTGTTTCAGCTGCATGAAAATGATGAAAAATTCTCAAATATGCCTCTGTGCCTTTATACATGTTTCTTCTGCCTGGAATGGTTTTTAATGACATTTAGCTGCCTGGAGAGTGCCTACCCTCCCTTTAAGCCTCAACTCAAATGTCATCTCCTCTGAGAAAGAGATTTCAGAAAAAATCAATGAAGCTCTCTGCAACTCTTTACTAATCCCCTCTTAGAGCCCTAATCACACTGTGGGTTAATTCTCTTCTCCCCCTCCCTGCCCCTCACCTCCGCTCCTGGACTATGAGGCCCTTGGGAGAATGAATCTGCCTCATTCACTTCCATGTCTCCAGGGGCCCAGCACAAAGTTTGGACCAAGAAATGATGCATAGAATGTGTGACATCAATTCTATTTCTAGAGCAATAGCTGACTCCGCTGTCCTCTCTTTGCATAGCCCACTTTTGGCTGCTCTCTGAAGCCTCATCAAGCTGAAGTCACGGGATTTTCTACTGACTTGAAATCTTCCAGCCCATCCAAAAGGTTCTCTTCTTTTGGACCAGGATGATATGCAGCTGAACGCTGCACAAACGAGTCATCAAAGGTTAGATAGACCGTGCCTTAGATATAGGCTGTACCCTAGCAGGTTTGGCTCAGTGGATAGAGCATGGGCGTGCAGAATGAAGGGTTCTGAGTTCCATTCTGGTCAAGGGCAACTACTTTAGTTGTAGGCTCCATCCCCAGCTCTTGTCTGGGTGTGTGCAGGAGGCAACTAATTGATGTCTCTCTCTCACATTGATGTTTCTCTATCTGTCTCTCCCCCTCTCTTTCACTCTCTATAAAAATCAATAGGAAAGATATCCCTGAGTGAGGATTAACAACAACAACAACAAAAGATAAACAGGCTGTGAGTGCTGTATTTGATTTCTCAAACACTTATTAGCTCCCTACTATAGGCCAGACACTTTCCTTTCAGAGTCCAGTTCAGAGCACTGAGGCTCAGAGAGATACAGCACCTTCCCAAGACCACTCAGCCCAGAGTGGGGATTCAAATCCTAGCCCCTTGTTCTTCTGTTATATCACATTGTGCGACTTTGATGCTGAAGCAGATGTGAGGGCTGCAGAACGTTGTGTCTACCTGGTTAGGAAGGCCTTTGAGGGGAGGGTGGAGATGTCTTCTGCTTATAGGATTGGCATTGGGAGTGAAGAGGTGGTGGTGGGGAGTTCCCTTCCGCACACCTGGAGAGCTGCCATTCTTTCCATGGCGAAGGGCCTGTGGCCTCCTCCGATTTGTATTTCCCTGTATTCTCATACTTCCCAGTGTAACACACACATACACACACACACACACACACACACACGCACGCACGCACGCACGCACATGCATGCACACATGCCGTTCAGATAAAATTAAAGAAAGAATATACCTTTGAGCAAACATCAGCTGTCAACTACACTAAGGCTGAACCCATTTCCTAACACAGGCCTTAACAGCCCTACTTCAATGAAAAGACCAGGTTTGTGATGAACAAGAAACTCGCACGTGTCTGGGTGTCCTGAGAGTGAGATGCTGCTTGGAAATAGAGGCTCTCTAAGTAGATCAGAGATCTTCCCACTTATCTCTCTTAATATATTTCATCTACCTGGCAGTGTCTTTATTTAGCACATATCCCAGTGGGAAGCGAGCTCAGTGTCACTCTTCCTACAGTGAGGCCTCAGTGCAGGGTACAAAGGTGCATCTCACAGTGGTTCTGAAAGGGCCACTACGCATTTGAAAAATGAACCAGAGAAGACTTCTCACAGAGCAGGCAAAGGGAGGCCAGCTGTCTCCACCTGTGCCCTTTCAGGCAGCTTAGCTCAGCCACAGGCCTTGGGAACTTCAACTTTCTCTGTGGGCCTCTCATGGGGCTGCTGATAAGACAGAACGAAGAACAGGCAGACCAAGGCCCAAATCAATGCTACTTCCTAGCTGTGTGGGCTTCACCTCTCTGAGTCAGTTTTCTCACCTCTAAAATAGGGGTAGTAATTGTATCAACTACTTGTAGTTGTTATGAGATGGCATGCTGTTTTATCTGTGAAATCACATAACCCGCAGCATGGCACATGGCAGCTGAGATTCAATAACATTGAAACCAGTACACACCCTGCCAACACCGCCCGGCCTTCCATGACTCACCACTCACCTCGGCCCACAGCTAGGAACGATCTCAGCCTCCCTCTGCCTCTGCCGGTGTGTGACTTCTCCACGCAACACAGGATATCGTCACTCCATAGAATCTGGATACAGCTACATGAGCAGCTGATTTGGCTTGTGCTGTGGTTCAGGGGGGCTTGGCCGAGTCCTCCACTCCACCCCTGAGGACTCCACCACAGCAGAGAAAACTGAAGAGGAAAGAAGTGTGGCTGAGCCACTACCAGGGCCCTGGGGAAGCTAGCATCCCCTTGAGACGGAGGCAGGAGCAGCATCACTCACCACCCAGCATCCCATCCTCAGAGCTCGCCCTGCTGGCCACAACCTCAAGAAGAGCTGACTCTCAGAACTCCCTGTAGTTGGTAGAAAACCTGTGAGGCATCTCTGAATAGGCTTCCCAGCTTACGACACACGCACGTCTTTAGCAAGGCATCCACCCTGAGATGGGCAGGTGCTACTTTTTGTGATAAGATATACATAACATAAAACTTACCGTGTTAGTCATGCCACCATCCCCACCATCCATCTCCAAGACTTTTTCATCTTCACGTCGTGAAGCTCTGTAGCCAGTGAAAAGCCATTCTCCATTCCCTGCTGCTCCCAGAACCCTGGCAACCAGCTTCCAGCTTCTGTCTCTAGGGACCTCATGTGAGTGGAAGTAGGTGTGGCATGTGTCCCCCTTTGGTGACTGGCTCATTTCACTCAGCATAGTGTTCTCGAGGTGCATCCTTGTGTAGCTTGTATCAGAACATCCTTCCTTTTTCAGGCCGAAATGTATTCTATTGTGTGCGTATGCCTCGTTTCTTAACCCAGTCACCCATCAATGCACCCCTAGGTGGCTTCCCCCTTTTGGCCGTTGTGAATAAGGCTGCTGTGAGCATTGGTGGACAAATATCTGTTCAGATTCCGGCTTTCATTTCTTCGCAGTATGGACCCTGAGGTAGAATTGCTGGGTCAAATGGCAATTCTATTTTAACTTTTTGAGGAAGCACCATACTGTTTTCTGATGTTACTTTTTTCTTCTTAATTTAGAAATTGTACCCTTTTATGCCTTTATTCCCCAGGCTGCCTCTCCACCCCATGGGGATCCTGGGCAGTCCTTGTTAATATGTACAGGCTCATTCTCGCTGGTTTGACCCAGCCCCTTGCATTTCAAGGATCCTGATCCCTAAGCCTCTGTTTCTTCTCTGTCCTTGGGCCACACCACCTACTTCATGCAGGTGAGTCCCAGAACTCCAACCCTAGGCTTCCTGTGGAAGCTAATACCCAGCACCTTCAGATTGGTGAGGGCACATGTTGGGGAGGTATTGCTCAAATTCAGGGTACAAAATCAGGGCCCAATAAGTACGGCTCCAAAAAAGCCTCCATTCCATTTTTCTCATTTGGGGAATGATGGGCAATAATGTTTGAACTTCCCAAAGGATTAGAAAAACTGGATGTAATATTAATCTACTAGGAGCCCAGCTTGCGATTCAAAATCACGAGGTGCTTCCCACCCTCAAGTTGCTGGTCTAACCTTACATCCCTCCCCAGACCCCAGCAGCAGCCTCAGCCACTGCCGGTCTGGCCCTGCCTCCCTCTTCAGCACTTGAAGCAACTGCGGCCACTGCTAATCAGGCCCTCCCCCAGCACAGGTGCTGGAGGTCCCTGCCACCCCATCCCCAATGCTGCATGCTCAACCTCCTCCTGTCCGGTCAACACATAACAGAGTCCCAGTTAATTAGCATATTTCTCTATTTTTATATATAAACTAGAGGCCTGATGCATGAAATTCGTGCAAGGGGGTGTATGTCCCTCAGCCCAGCCTGCACCCTCTCTAATCTGGGACCCCTCAAGGGATATCTAGGCCCAATCCTATGTGGGCTGTTAGACATTCCTCTCACAATCCAGGACTGCTGGCTCCCAACTGCTTGCCTACTTGCCTTCCTGATTGCCCCTAACCACTTCTTCCTGCAAGCTTGATCACCTCCTAACCACTCCCCTGACAGCCTGATTGATGCCTAACTGCTCCCTTGCCAGCCTGATTACCCTTAACTGCCCTCCCCTGCAGGTCTGGTCCCCACCAACTGCCCTTCCCTGCAGGCCCAGTTGCCCCCAACTTCTCTCCTCTGCCGGCCTGATCAACCCTAACTGCCCTCCCCTGCAGGCCTGATTCCTCTCAACTGCCCTCTCCTGCTGGCCATCTTGTGGCAGCCATCTTTGACCACATGAGGGTAGCCATCTTGTGTGTTGGAGTAATGGTTAATTTGCATATTACTATTTTATTAGATAGGATTAAATAGGATAAAGGCTTGGTGCACAGATGGGCCAGCTGATTTGCCCTGAAATGATGGGGGTTCCCTTGAGGTGTGGGGCAGCCTGGGTGAGGGACCTGTGGTGGTTTGCAGGCCATCCATGCCCTCCGGCAACCCAAGTGGATGCCCTGGTATCTGAGACTTATTTATATTTTATAATTGAAACTTTGTACCCTTGAGCAGAGGCCAAGGCAGGCCAGAGCAGGCAGAAAGCTTGGCTTCCTCCATTGCCAGGGGCAACTCAAGCCTCCTGCTCTCTCCATGGCCACAGCCTTCTTGGTTGGGTTAATTTGCATACTTGCTCCTGATTGGCTAGTGGGCATGGCTTGTTGGTATAGTAGAGGTACTGTCAATTTGCATATTACTCTTTTATTAGATAAGATATATAGATATATTTTTTGTAAAATAATTACATTCATTCATATTTATTCTTTGCTGTGGTGATCCTTAAACTTGTCTTAGATTCTCAAGTGCTTTGCCCTTTCACACTGCTAGCATCCCCACAAACAGAATCTGCCTCCATTGCTCCACCCAGGAGTAGCGATTAATTCAGAATTGACTGGAACTCCATGTCCAGTGATCTCAGCCTCAATCCCACGAAGTCAGACCAAAGCAAACCAGGGAGAAACACACTTGGGAGGAAGAACCTCCTGGCTGTGACAAAGAAAGCATATTTCTTAACAAATATCACAAAATAATGAGCCAAGTCACGGAACGCTGTGCAAAGTGTCTGGAGACTTTGTAGGAAATGCTGACACCACTTCAATACCAGCTGGAGGAATCAAAGCCTCAAAGCCTAGCAGTCTTCCCTCCTGAAACAGTTATCCACTTTCTCTGGCTTTTTTTTTTTTTTGAGACAATAAAGTAAAGCAGCAAAAGACCATGTCCCCTGGGCCCACAAGATGGGAGAAATGTGGTCCAGGAAAGTCCCCTGTGCAGTTTATGTCAAAGGATGCCCCACACCCCAGTTGGTATAGACCCCCCACCTCTAAGAGAGCAGATGTTTCTGTTTGCCCCTCCTGGGTATGAGGGTTGTGATTCAACAGAGAGATTGGGTTGCTCTTCTTAATGGTATTTTTGTCAGTCATTGGTTCGGCACAGGCTTTCTGAACACCTACTATGTGTCAGGTGCTGAGATCTTTATGGCCTGCTAAAATGCTCATTAAGTGCAAGGCCCTGTGCCCACACTTTACATTATCCAGTCGATCCTCAGGACAATGCTGATTGGTGACCATTGTCCCCATTTTACAGATGAGGTCCCTGAAGCCTGGTGAGTTTATGTAATTTTCTCAAGGTCACAGTGTCAGTGGCAGAGAATTTAACCCAGATTCCCACCCAGAGAGCGCATGTTTTCATCCACTTTGCTAGAATGAGGACAACCACTAGGGACTCTCAAGGCTACAATTTAATAAGGCATGACCGTTCACCATTTCCCCCACCCCTGCCAGGGAGCTCAGAGTCCCACAGGAAGAGTCAAGGCAATAACAGTTCAACACTGTCTGGTTGTTCAAGATACATGGGTGATATCAAAAGCACAACAACAACAAAAATCAATCAATTGGACTTCATCAAAATTTAAGACTTGTGTGCTTCAAACAACACCGTCAGGAAAGTAAAAAGACACAATCCATAGAATGGGAGGGGGACATTTGCAAATCGTATATCTGGAACTCACATCTAGAATAAATAAAGAACTATTTATATATAAAGTCCATCAGTCCAGTGATTAAAATTATTACCCAAATGCTAAAAAAAACAAGCCAAGCAAAGTAGCTAATTTGGCATTTCTCCAAAGAAGACACGCAAGTGGCAAGATGTGATCTTACGTAAAACAAGGCTCACCATTATGAGCCATTGAGGAAGTATAAACAAAAGCATGCTGAACCACGAGAATGACTGTAATAAAAAAGACAAGCCCTGGCCGGGTGGCTCCCTTGGTTGGAGCATTGTCCTGTGAATGGAAAGGTTGCTGGTTTGATTCCTGGTCAGGCACATACCTAGGTGTGGGGTTCAATCCTTGGTCAGCGCACGTGAGGAAGGCGATCAATCAATGTTTCCCTCTCTCCCTCTCTCACCATCTCTCTCTCTTCCCCTTTCTTTCTCTATGTCCTCAGGTGAGGATTAAAAAGAAAAGACAAGTGGTGGTGAAAGTGTCAGGAAGTTGGAAGCCCCATACATTGCTAGCGGGAATGTAAAATGGTGCAGCTGCTATGGAAAACAGTTTGGCAGTTTCTCTGAAGATTTAACACAGAGTTGCCATATGACCCAGTTTTTGGGTACAGAAAAACTTAAACACGAATGTTTGTAGCATATGAACATTCATATTTATGTTAATCTTCATAGAGCCAAGAAACAACTTAAATGTCCATCAACTATTGGGTAAATAAAATGTGTTGCATTCATAAAACGGAATATTATTTGGCAATAAAAAGAAATGAAGTACTGCTACATGTTACCATGTGGGTAAAATTCAAAAGCATTATGCCAAGTAAAAAGAAACTAGTCGTGCATAGCATATAATTCCATTTAAGTGAGATGAACAAAAGAAGCAAATCCAGAGGGACAGTACGCAGATTGGTGGCTAGAATTGGAGGCTTTGGGGGGATTGTAAGAGACTAAGTATAAGTACAGTGTCTCTTTCTGGGGTGATAAAAATGTTCTAAAATGAATTGGAGTGATGGTTGCACAACTCTGAATATACTAAAAACCATTGAATTATACACAGCAAATAGGTGCGTGGCATGGTTTGTGAATTCTCAATCAAGCTGTCATTTACAAAAAGATATGTTGGTGACAAATTGAGGAGAGAGCAATTGGGAGAAGACTGAATTCCACTGGGAATACCTTCATTAAGCAGAATGTACTAAGGGGTGCCAGGTGCCGTGCTGGGCAACACAGAAATGAGTCAGGTGCCACCTGTGCCCTCTGGTTGCCACAGTCCTGCCGGAGTACACAGGAAGTGCAGGGAACTTTTAGAATGTCTATATTAGGGTGCATGAAGCCGTAGGAACTCCTGGAAGGGCCAACCTCACCCTGTTTGGAGTGAGGAGTGGAAGGTCGCAGAAGTGGAACTGGACATGGACCACATGGGACAGCAGAGAGATGCAAGTCACCAGGAGCAGAATTAGCCCCTGACCCCACACCTCAGGGGGAGCTCATTTCAATGCATTGCTATATCCCCAGTAGCAGTTCACTAGAGGGATGAATTTTCTCCCTGGGGGACAGTTGGCACTGTCTGAAGACATTTTTGATGGTCACAACTGGGAGTGGAGGTGGAGCAGAGAGCTACTGCCAGGTACTGACAAGGCACAGTACAGCCTCCCAGCAAGAAGGAATGATCTGGTCCAAAATGTCAATACTGTAGTGCCAAGAGCTTCAGAAGCGCCGATCTAAAGCTAGTAAGCATTGATCAACAGGGGATGGTCAGGCATAGAAAAGCTTAGAAAAGGGAGAATCACAGAAGCCAGTTTCAAAGAGACCATCCATGATGGTTTGATGGTGTCTCTCCCCACCCCCAAGAAAGAAGATATATTGAAATCCTAATCCCCAACACCTCAGAATATAATGTAATTTAGAAAGAGGCACTGCAGATGTATTTCGTTACAATGAAGTCCCACTGAAATAGGCTGGGCCCCTGATCCAACATGACCTGCATCCTTATAAAAAGAATGTCACGTGAAGAGGCATGCATGAAGGAAAGCATCGGGTAACGATGACGGTAGATAGCGGGGCGCAGGACTGAGCCATGGAGTAGGATTCTTTCTCAGATCCTCAGAAGGAACCAGCCCAACTGACACCTTGATTTCAGACTTTTAGCCTCTAGAACTTCGAGTTAATAAGTTTCTGTTGTCTAGGCTACCAAATAAGTGGGGCTCTGAGCACTGTTTGTGCGACTTTGCACATCCCAGGCCTCCATGAGCAACCCTCAGTCCCTAACGTTCCCTAGTTCAGTCTCCAGACTCGCTAAGTTAGAAGTATGATACCCTGTTTCCCCAAAAGTAAGACATCCTCAAAAATAAGACCTACTTCCAGTTTTGCCTCTCACTGTTATATAAGGCATCCCCCCAAAAATAAGACCTCCCCGATAACAAGGCCTCTCCCGAACATAAGATCTTCCAGGAATATAAGGCCCCCGAAGCTACCGTAAGGCGTCTGACTCCTGATTTAAAGAGACCTCGCACTGCCCAGCGCACCTTCGGCTGCGCTGCGACCAATCAGTGAGCTGGTTTGTGATGACAACGACTACCGTACCATATACAGGGAATAAATTTCCTTTTTTTTTTTTTTGTCAACAATAAATGTGTACCGTATTCTTCTTCATGGAAAAATAAAATATTCCCTGAAAATAAGACCTAGCGCACCTTTGGGAGCAAAAATTAATATAAGACACTGTCTTATTTTCGGGAAAACAGGGTAGTCACCCCCACCCATAGCAGGAAAAGGACGAGCACAACTATGCCAGCCCCAATGTCTTTCAGGGCCTGAGTTATGCTGGACATTGAAAGACAAAAGGGAAGCTCTGCCTCAGGGCTGAGAGCCAGACTCAGCGGTCACTGCAAGAAATGAATATGACCTTCCATTGAAATGGAGGAAATATTAGATAATATTTAGAGTTTTTAAAAATTACAAAAAGTTAAGGTCTAATAATATTTCGTGAATGACTTGACAAGACAACGTATAAATAATTTATGAATACGCATCCATGCATCGTGGGTTCATGTTTTAATACAGTTTCAGTGATGGCAGTGAGTGGTCACTGCCTCAGTCATGGCCTTAGATGACGACTGCCATTTCTGCAACTTGCCCTTTCTTGAAACTGATTCATGAAAAACCTTGGGAGTTGGGCTAAGGAACCTGGCTTCTCTCCTGTGGGCTGTGAAGGCTCTCAGAAAGTTTTGAGTAGAAAAGAGATTGTAGCAATTCTGCAGGAAGATTAACAGCACAGTAATTAGTGTGGGCTCTGGAACCAGCTGGCTAATTTACTAGCTGTAATATTTGCTATGTGTTTAACCTTGAGCAAGTTATTTAGTCTCTTTATTTATTAAAATACTTATACATTTCAATAAATATTTATTGTTCATATTATTATAATTGTTCCTCTTTTTCCTCCCCATAACTCCTCTCCACCCAGTTCCCACTCCATCCTCTGCCCTTACACCCCTCCCCCTCCCGCACTGTCCTCATCCATAGGTATACAATTTTTGTCCAGTTTCTTTTCACACTTCCCACACCCTTTTCCCCCTGAGAATTATCAGTCCACTCCCTTTATATACCCCTGATTCTATTATATTCACCAGTTTATTCTGTTCATCAGATTTTTAATTCACTTGATTTTTAGATTTACTTGTTGATAGATATGTATTTGATGTTCATAATTTTTATCTTCACCTTTTTCTTCTTCTTCCTCTTCTTAAAGAATACCTTTCAGCATTTTATATAATATTGGTTTGGTGGTGATGAATTCCTTCAGCTTTTTCTTATCTGTGAAGCTCTTTATCTGCCCTTCAATTCTGAATGATAGCTTTGCTGGTTAGAGTAATCTTGGTTGTAGATTCTTGGTATTCATCACTTTGAATATTTCTTGCCACTCCTGTCTGGCCTGCATAGTTTCTGTTGAGAAATCAGCTGACAGTCATATGGGTATTCCCTTGTAGGTAACTAACTGTTTTTCTCTTGCTGTTTTTAATATTCTCTCTTTGTCTTTTGTTCTTGGTATTTTAATTATGATGTGTCTTGGTGTGGTTTTCTTTAGATTCCTTTTGTTTAGGGTTCTCTGTGCTTCCTGGAGTTGTAAATCTATTTCTTCCACCAGGTGGGGGAAGTTTTCGTTCATTATTTCTTCAAATAGGTTTTTAGTATCTTGTCTCTCTCTTCTTCTGGCACCCCCATAATTCAGATGTTGGTATGCTTGAAGTTGTCCCAGAGGCTCCTTACACTATCTTCATATTTTTGGATTCTTTTGCTTTTTGCTTTTCCAGTTGGGTGTTTTTTGCTTCCTTGTACTTCAAATCTTTGACTTGATCCTGGTAATCCTCTAATCTGCTGTTGGATCTCTGCATATTATTTTTTATTTCAGTCAGTCTATGTTTAATTTCTAGTTGGTCCTTTTTCATATCCTGGAGGGTCTCACTAAATTTATTGGCCTTTTCTAGAAAAATCTTGAAAAACCTTATAACCGTGGTTTTGAACTCTATATCCAGTCATTTGCTTTCCTCCATTTTTTTTTCATTTGTGACCTGTTTCTTTGTCTCTTTATTTTGGCTGCTTCCCTGAGTTGATAGAGTGGCTAGGTGTCCTACAGGGCCCAGTGGCTCAGTCTCCCCAGTTACCAGAGATGGACACTCTTGGTGCACCTCTTTGTGGGCTGTGTGCACAGTCTTGTTGTAGTTAAGCCTTGATTGTTGTTGATATCACTGGGAGGAATTGACCTCCAGGCCAACTGGCTGTGAGAATCAGCTATATTTATTATGTGAGAACTTCTGTGCTGGAGACACCCTTATGAGACAAGACTTGCTTCAGTGGGGCTTTGGTGCTCACTGAGTCTTCCTCCTGAGTGTATTCCTTATGGATCTGAGGAGTTATAATCTGGATGGTCCCATTCTGACCCCTGGGTACACTGGCTCTTGGATCTCCAAGGAGATACTAATGTAGCCTCTGCCTGAAGCCACCCAGAAGGAGCTATGGAGAGATCTGCAGATTCCTCTTCTTTGTTTGGGTTTTGGATGTGCCCAGATGAGGCCCACCTGTGAAGCAATGCAAGCTGCTGCAGGGCCTTAGGCCTTCTTTTGGATGTTCTAGTTCTCACTGTCTCAGCAGCAGTTTGTTAGGTAAGTTTAGAATTCAGAGGACCAGGCCATTCATATGCAAAAACTTCTGTGCTTGGATGGGGTAGAGTCTCAGGGCAGAGCAAACAGCAATGGCTTTATTGGGCAGGATTTCAGGGCCGAGAAAACAGCAATGGCTTCTCGTCAGCCCTTCCCTAAGAGGCTCCTGGGTCTCAGTGTCCCTTGGTAATCGCTGCAAACACCTCTCAGTGAAAGCCACCCCTCAAGTTTTGCCCGCTGCCAGACAGTCCAGTTTCTTCCCGAATTAGTCTGGGTCCCCGAGTCTTGCCCAGAACTGGAGTTCGGAGCAGTCAGGAGCTTCTGTCTCCCTCCCAATTGAGAAAGCCAGTCGTGTACTCAGTTGCCAGCCCTCTCTGTACATGCCTCCATGCCTCTGCTTTCCATAGCTCTTGTGAGTCTCAGTGTGCTTTTCTCTTTCCTTCTAGTTGTAGAATTTCCATTCAACCAGCCTTCCTGTGGTTCTGGATGATGTTCATTTTGTCTTTTAGTTGTATTTTTGAAATAATTGTGAAAGGCAGAAATTCAGGTGTTTAGCTATGCCACCATCTTGGTTTCTCCCCATTGGTTAATTTTTATATGTGCTCTGACTGGGCATCAAACCCACAACCTTGTTGTATTGGGACAACACTCTAACCAACTGAGCTACCTGGCCAGGGCCAACAGCAATCACCTGTTGATGTTGTAGTCTGCATTCAGAGCACCGCACCTAGGGCCCCTGGCACATGGCAAGCCATCAAAAAGTGTTTATTATCACTCTATTTTAGAGTATCACTCTCTTGGGCCCACATCTCAATGTAAGATTCAGACCTCAAGCCACCACATTCTAGAACCAGCCCTTCAAATAGAGGTGGAAACTACCTAAAAGGTAGTATTTGAAGATACAGAAATAAATTCTTTGGCTCCAAAATCTCCTGGTTTACTCAGTCCTGGGCACAATGGCTCTGAAGGCCTCTGATAACCTGCAAGAGAATGTCTGGAAGGTATAGGCCATTATATGTGGCCTCTGTGTAGAAGATTTAAGTCCAAGTCTACCACACCCCAGTGCTCCACACTGTCTTTTTCTAATATGGTAAGCTCTAAAGCTATTTCCTACTTAAATGCCTTTTTTTAAATTCCAAGTATTATTTCTTCTTGGTTTAACATCATAGTCTTGGAGCTGTATCTACCCCCACTGCTAATCAGCATTAATTGGATTTTGAAATCCAAGTGAAAAAAATGACAGGTGGTGTTATGTTCTCAACCACTCGGCTTCTAGCTGGTTTTAAAATTGCATTCCTCTCCCCCTCGGAAAATCCAAGTCCCTTTCCTAGTTTAAGAAAAAGTATTTGCAGGTGCTAAGTTTGTTCTTGTAGCTCCGCCAAATTACATTCAAGGGCGCCACCTCCTGGCCAAAGTTGAAAGTAAAAAGAAAAGGAAAGAATCAGCAAGCAGGTGCCTAAATGGTCTTGTGCCTTTAATCAGGTGCTTACCTACTTAACCATGAAAAGGAGCTTCCCAAGGATAATGAGAGTTGCCCAATTTGCAGAAACCGGGTGTTTATTTTTGTAGCACAATTTTCCAGATGCCTGCATCCTGTGTCCTTTACAGTGTGTAACATCTGCTTATGCTATGTCGTTGGTGTTTATGGTTTTGCTTAACGATCCCTCCTGAATACTGAGGGGCATAACATGCACTAGGTCTCCCAGGTTTAAAAAATTGGACTGATCGCTCAGCTGATGTGACTCAGTGGTTGAGCGTCGACCCATGAACCAGGAGGTCACGATTCAATTCCCAGTCAGGACACATGCCCTGGTTGCAGGCTCAATCCCCAGTGGGGAGCATGCAGGAGGCAACTAATCAATAATTCTCTCTCATCCTTGATGTTCCTATATATCTCTCTCCCTCTCCCTTTATCTCAGAAATCAATAAAAACATATTTTTTTAAAAAATTTGATTCGTGGATCCAGGAAAGCTTCTGGGTCCTATTAGGATCCAGGAAAGCTTCTGGGTCCTATTAGGACCCAGAAATCAGGTACAAGTCTCTTTATATTTAAGTGCCAGATCACAAAAAAAAAAAAATCTTGAGAAGACAAGTTGAATTTTGATGATACTGTATAAAGCAAGAGAATTAATGAGAACTGAGGTAATGTGGCCTAAGGTCAACACATCTACAGCTATCTATCACTCTGCTCTTTTTTTTTTTTTTTAATGCCAGAGTTTCTGTAGTAATAAGATACATGTGTTCCTGGGGGATTGGGTAAAAACACACTTTCTGCAAAATGGCAAACTAAAAATAATAAGACTTATGGGGAAAATAAGGTTTAGATGGAAAATTCAAACCATTGCAACTTTGTAACCAGCGCACCAACAAAAGGAATAACAATCCTAATTTTTAAAAATGCCAGCAGAGTTTCAAAAGACTGCTCAGCTCCTAATAAATAAAAAGTCTGCAGAAAACAAAGGTTTTACATTAACAAGAAAAAGGAAGAAAGGGTACGTTGATGGAAGGCAACGTAAGAGAAGTTGTAGTCCTTTCTTAAATATATTTTTATTGTTGATAAATCTCCCATTTTCCTCTCCTGCCCCCCCCCCACCTTCACCTTCCAGTCCCTACCCACCCTTCCAGGCCTTTAACTACCCTATAGCCTGTGTCCATGAGCTATGCATAGAAGTACACTAGTAAGTATATAAGTTCTTTGGTTTATCTTTTTGTCCCTCCTACCCCACACTGAAGTAAGTCAGTCTGTTCCATGCCTCCATACTTTGGGTCTTATTTTGTTGGTCAATTCATTTTGTTCATTAGATTCCACAAGTAATTGAGATCATGTGATATTTGTCTTATTTCACTTAACATTGTATTTTCCAGGTCCATCCATGCTGTCCCAAAGGGTAAAAGATCCCTCTTTTTTACAGCTGCATAGTATTCCATGGTGTAAATGTCCCACGGATTTCTTATCCACTCATCTACTGATGGGCACTTAGCTGTTTCCAAGTCTTAGCTATTGTACATTGTGTTGCTATGAACATAGGGGTGCAAACATTCCTTCTGATTGGTGAGAAGCTTCAGCCGTGACTGGTGGAGATAGTGCACAGATCAGGACCCCTGAGCAGGACACTCCTAAGGCTCAGCTAAGGCAACAGGGAGATGGGAGAGAAGTGGACGCTGTGACCACTCTGGCTCCCTCTTCAACATGCCGCAGTCAGCTGTGTTCCCGCACTTTGCCTTCACACGCTGGCAGGCCGGGAGTACGAACCAGTGCAACTTCCACATTTCACTGACATCGTTCCACCATTTATCAATCACATTTGAGTGAATTTATGTCAAAATCATTCACAAACACACAGAGTTAGAGCAAAACAGACTGCACGTGGGATGCCTCCCTGGCACCGCCCCCCCTGCTGAAAGGATGGATCTGCCAGCCCTGCTCCCTCCAGCCCGCCTCCCTGCAGCCTCCACGCTGGATTCACAGAGGTCCCCACCTCCCAGCCACAGGAGCCCCTTCAGGCTCGGGAATCCCGGGCTTCAATTCTGTCCAAGTTGCCATCAGAGAGTCAGCAAGACAGTAGATGTTTGACAAGCTTATTTTGGTTATTACTGAGAGAATCCAAAGTAAAACTTCTTAAGAAAAAAAAAAGATTTTTGCTAACCTCGTACAAAGTCCAGATGTGGCTGTGGCTTCAGGCTTCCCCAGAGTTAAGGGCTCAAATTTGGTTCTTGTCTCTGTCTTTCCCACCTTCATTCTCCCCATTTTCTGCTCCCGTGGGTGATAGCATAGTTCTTCCCCCTCCCATGAATGGCACCTGAATTACCTCTCACTTCACAATCTCTGTAGCTATCTAGCAGTCCCAGACGAAAGTGAGATTCTCTTTCCCAGTAATTTTGGGGGGAAAAATAAAACAGGAATGGTCTCATTGACATGGTTTGATGCACGTGCTCCCCAAGAAATTACTCTTGGCCACTCCGGTGAAGGATGAGGCCTCTGACTCTCCAGGCCAGGGTCGTGGGTTGACATTTGGATTCAGGGGCAGAGTGCACCCCAGCCAAACGCATGGACATGAAGAGAGAGAAGTCCCTAAAGGAGAGACCAGTTCAGTACCTGGAAAGGGGGAGCAGAGCACCCCAGACACCCATCCCCATGGAGGTTCAGGCCAGGAATCGGTCAAGTAGCCAGTGAGGTTTAGAGCATCTGGCTTCTGATGAACACAGTATCTGAGTAACACTGTTTATCTTGGATTTGAACAAAGGAACAGAAGATGGTCTTGGCCTGCTTGTATATTTCGCTTGGCTCGACGGGGCTGTTTTTTGTTTTTTTAATTGATCGTCAACATTTAGAACTTGCAAAATGTTGTAAGGCCTCTCTTAAACTGGAGCCACGCCACGTCCGTTTTCCCCCACGGCGACAACAGGCTGAGCTGAGCAGAGGCTGCCCTGAGCAGGGGCTTCCCCTTTCCCGAACCGTCCTCTCCTGTTCACGGTCATTCCCACTGTTCCCTGTGCTCTTCCATCCTTCCCCAGTTCTCTCCTCTGCCACCCGCTGGCCCCTGGAGCCATCTGAATTTGCAATCTGCCATGCCAAGGCTAGCTCTGGCCACCCAACCTCTCCAGCGGCACTTGGCAAGCGTCCCCTAATCTGGAAGGGCTGGGTCAGGTGCTCTGTCTGGCTGTGCTGCCCTGCCCTTAGGGTGCTTCACACGTGCTAGGAAGTGAGTCAATGGCTACTGTTCTATTGCAGGGATTTGCTACCTATGCATTCCTTTTAAGCTAACCAGCAGGAATCTGTTTATTCTAGCTCATTCCCCCAGCTTTAGGCAAATGAAAAAGTAAATTTTCTCTCCCCCATTCTAATAGCCAAGCATTTGTGTCCGAGAGATCCAAGTGACCGTCGCTTGTGGGAGAATTAACAGGCTTTGGTTTTCAAGAGCCTGGTCACATAGAACCTGGAGCTGGATTGTTCCAGAGAGAAAAGTATTTCAAGGGCTGCAAAGAGGGAGCTACCCACGCCAGAAAATAGTCACACTCTGTGAGACTGGAGGAGAGAGGAGAGAAGCTAGATTCATAAATGACCTTGAACTTTGCTTCCCTTAAAATACCCCAAGAGGAGCGAGATCCCGTCTATGTTAGAATTCCTTCTACTGCAAGGACAGAAGACACAATCAAACAGGCTTGAGGCGGTGATAAACAGATGAGGACTATTTCTACCCATTTCTCAACATTGCATTTTCCTCTCTAGGTTGATTTCATTGCCAGGATCCACATAATGTTCTCTCAGCAGCTGTCTCAGACAACAACAAAAAAACTCACTGGCTTATCAATAAAATATACAAGGAGGGTCAGAAGTATGTTTACAGTTGTTCATGTGGAAAACAATACAATAACTAATAAATAATAATACAAGAATAAATCTGTATGTATTTCATGTACTCACAACTATAAGCATGTTTTTGCCCCACCCTTATGTCAATTACTGAACCAATCACTAAGCCAGTAATTAGCCAGTCACATGCTTTTTTCTCTGAAACTGGGAGAACCAGGTACTATAAATGGAAGAAGGGTGCAGCAGGAAGGGAGAGATGCTGAGTAGCAAAAACCTAATAGAGACTCCAAGGCCCCTGGGCACCAGGAGCCAGGACTTAGGAATCTTGACAAAGGTCTCTGTGGTGAGTTTATAACATGCAAGGGTTCCACTGCTTCTGAATGGGCCCAACAGAACATGGACAAGGAGTGCCAGGAGCTGCACCCACTTGCAGAGAGCCTTCTTCCGGGGAGGGGGGACATAAGCCCATATGGTTCTTACATAATCACAGGCAGGAAAGGGGTGCATATAGTCACCTACCCGTGCACACACAATGATAGCTTTTGCTTTTCTTTTTAATTTTGACAAATAAAGGACTAAGCCAAATCTGTTAGTTTGGGAAGGTGATGTTTGTAACACCCAAATAACCACACACAGTTGGCTCATTTTCGTCATACAAACTTTCTGTTTCATATCATCTGTTTCCTGTGGTTTCTTAACATCTGCAACTGTATTCTCCTCGGACTGCTTCCATCTACACTAAGGCAGCTCTCTCCAGGGCTCCTTCATCACCAGATACATTTCACTGGCCACACCTGTGCTGCCAGCATTAAGGCAGGTACCCCATGCAGTCCTGGCTGATGTATGATCTAAGTCTAATCTACATGGTCAAAGCTTCAAAAAGCTTCTTCATTTAGGTTAGAAAGAATGGTGTTCATATTATGTTCATTTATGTTGGCCCCTTAACCAACACTATCAACACTATCTTCAATCAGAGATTTTTAATATGATAATAAAAATATATGACAAGCTAACTCTGTGTGTGGTACTTGTTAGTTTCCTCACTGGAGAACAGTATTTTCCAACCATTTGTAACCTCTTTTCTTCTTCTTCTTCTTCTTCTTCTTCTTCTTCTTCTTTTTTTTTTTTTTTTTTTGATAAACTGCAAAATCCCAAGTTAGTTTGAACTTTTAAACCAAATATTTTGTCCACAATTAAATAAAAGTGAAGATAATTTTAGATTACACTCTCCCCCAAAAGATTTGAGCTAGTGGGCTGGGGGCACATGCAGGGAAAAGCACAGAAGTTTCTATCCTATCAGTGCACACAGAGATTCCATAGGTTTAACACCTTTTAAGTCCTTTCTGTGCTTCAGTAAAATGCTACTGACCAATATTACATTAGAAAAACAAGTGTGGACACTGACCAAGTAAAGCCTCAACCTTGTGTGTATAAATATATGCACACATATATATGCATATACATATATGTTGCATGTGTGTCTGTAAATACACACCCACTTGCATATACATATATATGTGTGTAATTTGTTCATTCATTCAATAGATATGTTTCAACATCTACCATGGTCTAGCACTGATGAGTCAAACAACAAAAAGCTCTTAATCTCTCAGAAAAGAAGAAGAAAAAAACACCCACTCTGCATGTTCGCACTGAAATATTCAGCCTTGTGCTTAGACCAGCAACATTCCCTTCTTGGCTTACAGTTGAATATCTGCAGGCTTTGTTCCCAGGGCCACAGTGGGTCACTTCTATGTAGCTGTTCAGACCGGCAGGGAAGAGACCCACAGTGAGCACAGAGTGGGTGGGGAGGAACATGCTCAGGAGCATTCTGAAATGTGATCAACAAATACAAGGGAGGCCAGGGTGGTACAGGAGACCCAGTAATGGGGGGTTTGTTTATGGAGAATTAGGTGGAATTAAGTGGGCTGAGCCTCAAAGCGAGAAGAGCAGTTGAATCGGGGTGAGGGCCGTGGCAATGTGCTCACTGAATGGATGGATCTGAGCTACATTTTGCAAGTAGCACCGCTGAGATGTGCCGAGCAGGATGGAGATTGATCCCCTGATTTCCAGTGTGAACACGCTTGGTGGGGAGTGGCACCACTTAACTGGGATAAGGAATGCACAGACAGAAACAAATGTGGGGTGAGAAGGGGAAGTAGAGAGTGTTGACTTGAAACATTTGATTATATTTGATTTTTATCCACTCAGGTCACAGCTTGTGCCATTAGGGGAAAGTGCAAAGGCAGGCAAGAATTTAAATCTTGGCTCTAGCACCTGCTACTTGTTGACCTTGGGCAAAGTTAGTGACCACTTAGCATAATGCTTGCTTAAATTTCAGGGTTAAGTGAAATAATGAAAGTGAATAGGATTGCTAGATTCGGTTCACAGCCAGTACTTAGCTAGTGAACACTCTACCCCAGTATCTGCCTGCTGGAGTCAATTATCCTGAGGGGATGAGAGCTTGTGGGTGGGGTACAGAGGCCCCTGAGGGGACAGGGGAAGATGAGGACCACGAGGGGAAGATAATGCTGACAGGTCCCTGATCAGTTTGAAGGACCAGTTTTGAGTCATCCCAACCCAGGGTGAGAGTGGAGGGTAGGATGTGGTGGGGTGAGAAAGGGGCAATAGAGTCACCTTGGGTGGGAAGTGGGGTGAGAGTGGGAAGAGGGAAAGGATAAATAAGCTGAGGACACTCTGTCCTTAAACACCTGTGACCTTCTTCAGAAGCCAGGTGACCCAATATGATTCAAAATTGGGGAAGAGGAGGACACTCATACCACATCTGGACCCCAAATGAGGACTTAGAGCACCCCCAACAGGGGACATACAGCTGCACCTGACACAGCTGTGATTTAAACCAAGTGCACCGTTAGCAGGGACAGGATGGACTGCAGCCACCAAGCTGTACCAGGGGCTAGGAAATCATGAATGGACTCGTCCTGAGCACAGGTAAGCAGAAATACCTGGGTGACTTTGAGACCATCTGGAACTCCATTGTGAGCAGATGGGACTCACAGCAATCAGGATGTGAGATTCAATGTTAATTCAATCATATTTTACACTTTCAGGCTGGTGTCGCCAGAAGATTTGAGTGGCCAGCAAATGGTAGGTAAGGCCTAAGTGGTTCCCTCACCTATTCCTTTGCCTTTTTTACAATAAAAGCCCTTCCAGCCCAAATTCTGCTGTTTTAGTGTTTCAGTAAGGACTCTCATTATTTTACTTATTGTTGTTATCTTGCGTACAACTGCATATATGTGCACATATGTTCTCTGTTGCCTGGCAACATGAGAAAAAGCTGATATATGAGGCTGAGTAAGCAGAGTTGATGATGAGCACTCACTCATTCAGCAGATATTTGTTGAATATGTGCCAGGCATTGTATTGGTTCCAAATCAAATGGTATATTTATTTCCAAATAAGCCTAATAATAGAATTAGCATACCTAGAATACATTTTTCCTTCCATATTATGTTTTTTTACCTTTCATATGAGAATTAACTATTGGAATAACATTTACCACTGACATTAAAGCACACACACACAAAAAAAAATCTTAGCCACTGCTGGCTAAACATAGCATGCCTTCCTGTTTTCAAATGTCAGTCACTCTTAAAATCGTGGTTGGACAAGCTGTCCTTCAAGTGGGTAATTGAGGAGAATGATCTGGGTTCAGACATAATGCTAGAAAGAAGTGGTGCAAAAAATAACTCTGTCCCAACAGAGCTTTATCCCAGTTGGAAAGATAAGAGCTATACCTGAAATCACTGTATTTCTCCAAGGAACAGGCCCACAGACACTCACTTGGGCTACTTTCCTGGTTCCTTCTGGAGGGATAGGGCCTCATGACAAGTTCAGTGTCACTTTCAGGCCAATCATTTAATTGTACATGCAAGACCTTCCAGAGCTTAAGATTTAGAAACAGCCTAAGTGCCTGTCAGATGAGTGGATTAAAAGACTGTGGTACATCTACACAATGGAATACTATGCTGCAGTAAAAAAAGAAGGAGTTCTTACCATTTGCAACAACATGAATGGAGATGGAGCGAATTATGCTAATTGAAATAAGCCAGGCAGAGAAAGATAAACATCACATGATCTCACTCATTTGTGGAATATAATGAATAACATAAACTGATGAACAAAAATAGATCCAGAGACAGAGAAATATCAATCAGAACGTCAAACCTCAGGGAAGGTAGGGGATGGTGGGGGTAAAGGGAAATCAACCAACGGACTTACATGCATGCATATAAGCCTAACCAATGGCCACAGACAATAGGGGAGGGGGTGGAGGCATGAATAGAAGGTGGGGGGTAATAGGGGAATAAGGACACATATGTAATACCTGAATCAATAAAGAAATAATCATTTAAAAAGACCTTCCAGAGCTCTCTTTCTCTTTGGCACAATGACCAGTACTTTTTGAGTTGTGGAAGCTCCATCACTTTGGGTTTCTGAGTGTTCACCATGAGCTGAGCCCTCTACTAACCCATCATGGACACAAAGCATTAATGAGATATAAATGTGGTTTTATTTTAAGCCATTGAGTATTGGAGGTTGTTTCTTACAACAGTAGAACCGGGGTTGTTCTAACTGAAACACTAAAAGGATAAAATGGCCTATTCCCTAGAGCAGTTTAGAGCATGGGGGAAGATACTAAAGAACAGAGACTAACAAATGCAGTGGTGTGTGTGTTTTTTTAATGCTATTCTAAAAACTATAAGCTGTCAAGCTTGACTTTGACTCTCTATCAGAGTCTAGAAGGAATAGGTAAAGAGAATGATCTGTGAAAACTTAAAAAAGAAAGCAGAGACAATAAGGAGTCAATGTGGTTCAATGACCATCGCAACCAACTAATTTTTGTTTGCTCTGCAGGCAGGTTTTATATCAGTTGTAGTGTTGGCAGCTAACAGTGTATTCAAATTAGAATGTCTTTCAAAGAGAGATTTATAAAGGAACTCTGCACAGAGACTATGCACAGGACATAGGGCAACCACAGGGAATTGTACAGTACCCTGAGCTAGAAGAGTCGGAATGTTATCTCCCCGGAGCTAGAATGAGAGAGAGTGACTGTATGCAAGCCACACCATCTTTGCTGGAGGGACTTGGCCAGCCTGAAGTAATCTTGTACTAAGAGATCTTGGAAAATAAATATCCCAACTCATCGTTCTCTTTTCCTCCAATTCCTTGTCTCCATTGGCCAACCCCAACTAGAAATCCAACTGAGGGCAAAGGGGCTCTTGATGTAGTTCAGATTAGTCAGCTTCCTTGGGCACAGAACAGGTGGGGAAGGGTGGAGGTCACATCTGGGGAGAGGGGGTGGCAAATAGAAAATATCCAGCTGAGGATTATTAGAGAAATTAAATATATATGATACACCTGGGCTTGAGTGAGGTATTTGACAAAATTTGTTAGGAATTTCTTAAGAAAGCAATATAGGTCATACTGTCTTCTGTGCTCCCATAGGACTTTGAACTGATGCCCTGGAGTGGACAGTGGTCAATGCACTTTCCTCAACATGCTTCTCCATCTTGCTTCTGGCAATAGCACCCTCATATTCTACAAGAAAACTTACGCCGAAACCAGTTTGGCTCAGTGGATAGAGCATCAGTCTGCAGACTGAAAGGTCCCAGGTTCGATTCTGGTCAAGGGCATGTACATTGGTTGCAGGCACATCTCCAGTAGGGGGTGTGCGGGAGGCAGCTGATAGATGTTTCTCTCTCTATCCTTCTCCCTTCCTCTCTGTAAAAAATCAAGAAAATATATTTTTTTAAAAAGAAAGAAAACTTGCCCCCATCTTTGTTTGGGATGTGGTCAATTGTCATACCTTGTCTTCCACTAATTCTGAACGGTAAACACCTCAGTTAGTCCGACCAGAGTCCTAGAAACATTCCTGCTGAAACCAGTGGAAAGATGCTATTTTGCCTGCCGGAAAGAAGCACGTTTGGAGCAATGGACAGCCACCATGCCTAGCTCAGCAAAAGAAGCTGTTTACAGTAAGAGAGTTTGTGTTCCTCATGCAAAGAGAAGCAGAAAAAAAGAGAAATCTAAAAGAAGAAGAAAGACCAAATAATACTTTCTGAATTAAACCATTCCTGAGGTCAATCACCTCTAAATTTCTCACTTGTATGATCCACTCCGTTCCTTTTTCACTTTTGCTAGTTAGAACTAGATTTATTTTGCTTACAGCAGAGATCTCTGATTAACTTACCTATATTATAGAGCTTCCAACATTAACCTCATAGTGTTATCAAGAGTTATTTATACATTTCAATCCAATTCATAAAGGCTAGTGTAGTGATAAAATCAAGTACTATTGTTGAGTGCCCAGTAAATATTCATGAGATGAATGACTGTCACCAGAGTAAATGAAAGCCTGTCAAGGGCAGGGCCCAGCTGATCCCACACAGTCCTGTGACCTTCTCTAGGAACTGCAGTTCTGCTTCCCCTCCCCCCCCACCCGCACCCCCGAACCCCTCTCACCCCACCCCCATATAACATCTGCCACTAAGGGAGAAACCAAAGAAGCAACAAAAAGGTCAAGTCACTTTCCTCTCTTTCCTAGCTTCATTGCCTTCTGCTCATTCAAGCTGCAATGTTGGGCTTTCTCCCAGGTCATGTGCCAGTAGGAGCTACAGATTTGAGGAAAAGGACCAGGCCTTCCCTAGTTAATATTTTAATATAGCCTTACGACCCTCTGGGAAGCAGGTACCAAAGTACTGGCTCTTTCTCTCATGGAGTACTTTGATGCAAACTCTCCCACTGCACCTCCTCTGCTGCGAGTGATGCAAACTCGGGCTGGCTGCTCACAGCTGGCCCCTCCTTTGGTACATTTCATGCAACCTCTCCATACTGGCACAAGGTCCTCTGGGCTGTCTCCTCCAAGTTGACTAACGTGCCATGGTGATCATGCCCCTTGCCCTGCCAGAAGCACAACCCACCTAATCCACTCTGCAGCCCTCTCTCTTTGCTCAGGCATCAGGCTCTCTCCTTGGATGTGCACAAGCTTCCCTTGCCTTGGCTCACATGGGAGCAAGGAGATTACCCTCCTCCCCTCCATAGGTAGGGAAAGAATCACATGGCACCCCAATAACTCTTTTCCAAAAAATTCCCACCCCTACTTCTCTTCCTGCAAACCCTATCTCCTCTTAAAAATGGTCTGGACATTGATGGCAGGCTAAGACTCATGAGCTGGTTGGAGATGTCCGGTTAGCAAGACCTACCTACATGGCTAATTTCCTTTCTTTAGAACCTCCCCACCCAATAAGGCAGCCACTAGCCACATGTGGCTATTGAGCAAATACCCTGTTTCCCCGAAAGTAAGACACCCCTGAAAATAAGAAACTACTTCCAGTTTTGCCTCTTGCTGTAATATAAGGCATCCTCCCGAAAAAAAGACCTCCCCGATGATAAGGCCTCCCCGGAATATCAGGCCCCTGAAGCTACCGTAAGGCATCTGACTCCTGGTTTAAAGAGACCTCGCACTGCCTGAACAGCTCTGGCTGCGCTGCGGCCAATCAGTGAGCTGGTTTGTGATAACTACTACCGTACCGTATACAGGTAATAAATTTCCTTTTTTTTTTTTTTTTTTTTGTTCAACAATAAATGTGTACCGTATTCTTCTTCGTGGAAAAATAAGACATACCCTCTAAATAAGACCTACAGCATCTTTGGGAGCAAAAATTAATATAAGATACTCTTATTTTTGAGGAAACAGGGTAAAGTATGGCTGGCCTAAACTGAGATGTGCTATAAGTGTAACCAATACACCAGATTTCAATGTCTTAGTGTGAATAAAAGAATGTAAAAATATCTCAATGATATAAGACACACATTTTTTATATATTGGGTGAATTAAATTTCTCACTTAAATTGATTTTACCTCTTTTTCCTTGTTTTAAAATGTGACTACTAGAAAATTTAAATTAGATATGTGGCCCACATTACGTTTCTATTGGGTGGTGCTGCTATAAAATGTATGGGCGCAGGATTTAGAGCCTGGCCCATGCTTGGAGATAGGAAAGGTCCCATTTAAGAGTGTTAGGTGGCCAAGACCAGTTTGGCTCAGTGGATAGAGCATCGGCCTACGGACTGAAAGGTCCCAGGTTCGATTCCCGTTGGGGGCATGTACCTTGCTTGCGGGCACAACTCCAGGAGGGGGCGTGCAGGAGGCGGCTGATTGATGTCTCTCATCGATGTTTCTGACTTTCTATCCCTCTCCCTTCCTCTCTGTAAAAAAATCAATAAAAAAAAATATATATATATATATACACACAAATATATATATATATATATATATATATATATATATATATATATATATA
>JAAGEH010000135.1:3808222-3865858 GCA_011751065.1 Lasiurus cinereus
TATATATATATATATATATATATATATATATATATATATATATATATGAGTGTTAGGTGACATTTGTAAAACCCTTGGGCGTCTGCCTGGCACGTGTTAAGCACTCAATAATTAGGGTAAGGGAGAGACCTGAGATGGAAGAAGAAATGTTCTTTTGGTAGCAGTAGCTGGTGCTGTTAGTGCTCTGATTCCTCTCCCTTTACCCACCTGTAAAATAAGAAAAATAATCACTGCTCTGCTTACTTCACAAGTTTGTAAAGCAGTTTGAGTGAAACAGTGTGTGTGATTTAAACGCTCTTCAGAAAGCTGCATAAACAGCGGTTGTCTTGGTGGCAATAACCATAATGGCTGTGGTAATATGCTTGACTCATGCCAGGAGGTCAGCCAAAACCTGCCTTAGGAGCCCAGGGCTGGGGCGGGGGGAGGAGGGGAGGCTGGCGGCAGGCCCAGCCACTCTTTCCAACTCATCAAAGCCGAGCGTTGGGTCACCGCCAGGTGGCAGTGGAAGCCAAGCTGCTGTCCCCGCCAGATCCCCTGAAGCGCAGCCCCACTAAGCCAAGCAAGAAGCATAGCTTCCCAGAGGACCCATGGGCAAAGCTCCCTTTGCATCTCCAGCTTGATGTTCGGCTCTGTGGCGCATACAGAAAAGCTTCTTAGACATGGCCCAGCCCTTCAGGAGCTGCAGCATAAGAAAATCGGCCCCAAACAACCCATCTCCTGGTGGAGATCCTGCTTGTCAGAGGGGAGGCTGCCTGGCTGGCCCCTGGGAGGCAAGGCCCGGGGTGGGGGTGGGGAGGTAGGTAGTTGAAGCTTCTAGAGAAATGACATTGAGCCGGTTTTCTTGCCAGATGATTCCAATTTGGGCAAAGGGTGTGCAGAGGGGCATTCCAGGCAGAGGACCAGCAAGTGCAGAGAGCACCTGGTACGTTTGGAGGTGAATGGTAAGCGGGTGAAGGGTTTAGTGAGTGCAGGCCAGTGAAGTCGGATGCCCAGCAATGTGTGGCGGGGGGACAGTTGTGTATAACGAAGAAGTGTCCTGCTCTGAAATGGCAGTAGCGGCCAGGCTGCAAACTGATAGTTTGGGAGGGGAAGGGGAAGCTTGGATGTGAGATGTAAGGGGAGAAACAGAGTAGGACAAGTTGAGAAGAGCCTTTGGCTAGATCGTGGGCCTTGGGCCCTCCTGCAGTGACTCAGAGCCACTGAATTTCTTCCCAGCTGCAGGGAAATGGCTCCCGCTGTTTCTGAAATGCTGCAGGCATCCAGCAGGGCTCTGGAGGAGAAGCTGTGGTGGATGTGCTCACACGGTGCCCAGGTGTGCTCCTGAGGCTCACCCTCCCCAAGGGCTGGTGTCCTGTGCCTGGTGTCCAGCATGATGCCATCCTCCTGGAAAAACTCCAGACTAAGAGTGGACACAAGCAGGCACTTATAAAACATTTGCCAATATACATTCACTTCCAAGACCTGGTGCATGAAGCAAACCCTCATTCCATGTTGACCTTGTATGTTAAGTGAAGGCGGCTCCACTGGATTGTCCGAATCTTTTCTCCGAGCCTGTCTGATGTCTTCATCCCAGGAGGGGACCAAACCCTTGCCTCTTAATGATTCTAAGAGCCAGCATTTAGTAAGCAGTCTACTTTGAGACAGGCATTGTCCTGAGTACTGGACATACTAGTACTTTACATTTCATCTTCACAGCGAATCATTTTATAGGTGAGAAAACTGAGGCTCAAGGGTACATGAGTTAAGGTGTCCCAAGTGGCACAACCAGACTTTCAACTTAGATCTGTCTGACTGTATAGGCCTTTGCTCATTCCCCTACACCAGCCTGTTTCTCTCAATCACAAGAGAATGGTGTTCCTGGCAAGGGACCCAAGGCCACATAACCCCCAGGCAATGAAAACAGGCATCTTCCTTCAGTAGCCTTGGCAGGATGCGGTCTGTGGATGCTGCAGTGAGTTCCCTGGGAGATGGTGTGGGCTCCAGCTCACTACTCTCCCGGCGCTTGATTCAGAATGGGGCCCAGGAGAGCTGTGGAGCGGAAGCAGGAAGTGGAAAAAAGCTCGGTCAAGGTGTTGTCTCCCAAGGCTGCCCAGAGCTGCCTCTGACAATTCCTAGCTTTGGGCTGGCACCTTGGCTGCAGAGGAATGTGTTGACTTAGTAACCTTTTCATGGGGCAGAGGAGCTGGTACCTGTGGAGGCAGCACCTCATAGAGATTCCTCTTTCCCCGGGGCACCAAAAAGACTTTGCTAACAGCCATCAGAGTCACTGCACAAAACCCACCACTGGTTGGGTTTTCTTTCTCGTGTTCCTGGGCATGAGTTCAGTCTCTCAACTGTCAGAGGGCTATTGCCCTGCAGGAAGAAACCAGAGAGATTAATTGTGATTGCACTGTCCTGTGCAGGTCCAATGTGGACTCAGGCCAGGGAATCCACCAAGCAGTTTTTCATTCACCCACCCATCTATTCACCCACCCATCCATTTATCTATTATCTGCTATGTCCAGGCACTGTGCTTAACCCCAGGGAGGGGGAAAAAAAAGAAATAGCAATAGCCCCAATCCTGAGATTTGGGGGGTCAGTTACAGAAGGCTAAACTCAGTGTCCCTGGTCCTCTCTGCAGCTGGTGAATATAAATGGGGACCTATTAATTAAAATAACTGACTCAGAACTTTAATTCCCTGCAGTGTCCCTCAAATCTTTCTTGAAGTTCCCAAGGAGTGTTTGACATGTAATCATGAACCAATCCATCAGTTTAACCAACCCTGAACCCCTACCCTACAGCTTGCCCTGATTGTTCCTTGTCATGAGTTCTGTACACATATCCAAATATGACAGTGTCCTTTCTGAAAAAGTTATGGCTACTTAAGTAGGGCTGCCCCAAGATCACAAGCCTTCTGTGCAAAGGAGAGAAAGTACTCCCTTGTTTTGCATGGACTTGAGCCCCTCTCCCATTCCTTTGTTCTGGTTCCCATGTGCAGAGTGATACTGAGTTCCATGCTCAGGAGGACAGAAGAGCCTCTCACATTTGCATTGGACTTGTGTGAAATGGTGCTGCTTCCGCCCAGAGTCTCACAATGTTTGCGACTCACAAGCATTTCAAGGAGCTTGGCAGAGAATGAACAAATGTCTCCTATGAACAGCCACAATATTCTCCCATCGCCCATTTTTCTCTGTCTTCTAATCCCACAACTCTCCCAAAGTTTTGCCTCTCCAAAACTTCCAGCGTGTGCAAGTAGAATCCAAGAGGGTTCCCAGTCCACTGATTCTAACTCCCATTCTAAGTGCAACTAAAATACTCTGGTATAAGTAACTACTCTGTAGTGGTAAAAATAAAATTTTAAAAAAAAAAGATCTATCGTAGTTGCAAGCATAGGGGAGGGTCGTGGAAGCCAGACAAGTGTGTCTTAGAGAAGGAACGACTGAATTAAACCTTAAACAGTGAGTAGGGGAAATTAATGTATAAGGATGCCATTCTAGACAGAAAGAAGTACGAGCAAACTTTCAGAGGTGTCAGCTTGGTGTTGCTGGAGTAGAAGATGCAAGGCATAGGGACAAAGGGGAAAACAGAGAAGTCAGCAGGAACCAGATCAAGGATGGCTTTATAGACCATACTGAGGAGATTGTACTTCATTTTAAGGTAATGGGGAGCCATTGAAGGTACCTAGCTGAGGAGTGTGATGACCAGCTGTGTGCTTTGGAAAGACTGTTCTGGTTACATAGAATAAATTGGAGGAGTGCCAGAGAGGAGAGTGTTAATCTACTTAAACAAATGTTGGGGTAAGAGGTGATGAGGACCAGAACTGAGCAGTGGAAGAGAAGGAGGAGGAGAGGACAGAAGTGAGAGGGAACAGCTGCGGAGGAGGACTGAGGCAATTTCACAAGGAGAGAAGCAAGGATGACTACCAGTTTGTGACTTGTGACTTCATGCATTGAGGCCATTAACTAAGATAGGAAGTTCTTCTCTGAGAAGAAAAATTGGAAGTTGGGAAGATGACCAGTTCCTTTTTTTAAACCATCTGTGTATATCTTCGAGGGTTGACAGGCAGACTCTGGAAATAGGGATTTGAAGCTTGGGAGCTGAGCTGAGGACATCAATTTGGAATGATCACAGGGGAACCATGCTTTAGCTGGGTTGCTGCCAGAGAGCATCTGAAGGAGAAAAAGAGTGCTGAAGCAGAGCTTATGTAAAGAGAAGACAAAAAAGCAGTAAAGAGATTAAGAAAACCCAGGGTATGACTGTGTTAGGGAGTCAAGGGAGGGAGAGTCAAGGAGAATGGAGTAGTTAACAGTGCCAGCTGGTGCAGAGAGGTTAAATGAGATAAGGACTTGCTGAAAGAATCCATTGGCTGTGACTAGCTATAGTACACTATGCTGAAGTGTGGGTGACAAGAGTGTCACGGAGAGTGATGAGACCACTCTTTCAAGACTGGAGGTGAGAGAAGAGAAATAGGAAGGTATTAGTGTGAGCAGCCAGTAAGGGATTGCCAATCTCTGGATAGGATACATTTGAGCAGGTGGCTAGGGGAAAGGGAAGGAAGCAGACAGAAGAAGGGGTTAGAGAGAACTATTGATAGACCAGTGGCCTGGTGCATGAAATTCATGCACATGGAGGGGAGAGGGGAGGGAGAGTCCCTCAACCCATCCTGCATCCTCTGCTGGCTCCCTAACCGCTCATTTGCCTACCTGCCTGATTGTCCCTAACTGCCTCTGCCTGCCTGCCTGTCTCTAACCCTTCTGCCTGCCTGCCTAATCACCCCTAATTGCCCTCCCTTGACAGCCTGATCTTACCCCCAACTGCTCTCCCCTGCTGGTCTGATCGCCCCTAACTGCCTTTGCCTGCTGATTGCCCCTAACTACCCTTCTCTGCCGGCCTGATCTCAACCCCAACTGCCCTTTCTGCCTTGGCCCCCACCACCATGGCTTTGTCCAAAAGGAAGCCCGGTGTCCAGAAGATGACTGGTCAACCTGGTCTAATTAACATATTACCCTTTTATTAATATAGGTAAGTAATCTGGACCAGTCAAGGGGAGAAGAGTACCTAAGGAGGGTGGAGAGAAGCTGTCTGGCCTTGGACCAGTGGGGAGATGTAGCTCCTGGGACTCAGAGAAGGGACAGCACTGAGGGAGACACTGGCTCTAGGCCAGAAGCAGTGGGAATGGCTGGGCTAGCTGAGGCCCTCTTGTTGTGGGTCCAGTCATGTACTTGAGTCACACTGAGAGCTACTGTGCTCCCTTTGATGTCATCCCCACTGACTCTAAGTACCTTGAAGACAGAAGTTATTGGAGCCACTTTCCAGCACTTGACCAAGAGCCTGACACAGGGAATATTGTAGTAGACACATGGAGAGAGGGTCAGATGAATGGATATATGGGTCAGTGCCTTTCCTGTCTACTGGAGTCTTCCAGGTGACTCCTGCCCAACAATTCTAGTCTAGTCCTCACTACTGAGTATTTAAAAAGATTAAATCCAATTGGCTCTAGAATTTCTTACTAAAAGGAGCTTAGTAGGAAAGTGTGCAAATCTTTGAGGGGTAACAGGTATGCTTTTTAAAAAATGTATTTTTTTAAATATATTTTATTGATATTTTACAGAGAGGAGGGGAGAGAGATAGAGAACCAGAAACATCGATCAGCCACCTCCTGCACACCCCACACTGGGGATGTGCCCACAACCAAGGTACATGCCCTTGATCAGAATCGAACCAGGGACCTTTCAGTCTGCAGGCCGACGCTCTATAGATATACCCTTAAAATATGGACCTGAAGCTCAGAAGAGGTGTCTGAATTGAAGACATAAGATTTGGGATCATCACAGGTGAACTTATGCTTGTGGATGGGTCACTGCCAGCAAGTGTCTCCAGACTTCTTACCTAAGAAAATTAGCTACAACCTGGGTTTGGGGATATTTGCCGTTGAAAGCATTCCTGATACAGACTTTATGCTTAAACTAAAATGCACAAGATGGGTGAGAGCAGATGGGGCATGAGGAATAGGAAAAATGTGAGGGATGAGAAGCTGTTGTCCAGATCACAATGAGCCTCAGAAATTGTGTTACCAAGTATGAACTTGATCCTGGAGGCAGTATACCGTGGGAGGTCACTGAAGGGTTGTAAGTATGGGGGCAACACAATCAGACTTGTGACTTAAGAAAGATCACTCTGGCTGCTGAAGAGAGCATGCTTTGGAAATTAACCAGATTAGAAGTATGGGAATTAGAAAAATATCATCATAATCCAAGCAAGAGAAGTGTTGGTCTCTGGACCACAGTGAAGAGAGGTCAGCATAACCCCAATGTTAAGGATATAGAATGAAATAGTCACTTGGTGACTAATGCAATATTTAGTATAGAGAAATATATTAATATAGGGTATCCCAAAATACATAAACACACTCTGAATAATTATAAAAAGCAGTGTTTATTAAAATATATTTCATTTTTAAAATTGAGCTCTCAGCTGTTAAAAGTGCATATACGTATTTTGGGACACCCTGTATTTACTATAAGGGAAGTGTCAGAATGATTTCTGCTTTTAGTTTACCTGGTGGATGATGGGTTTTTACTAATGGGACACAGAAAGAGAATTGGAGGGGAGGTGGGAGAAAAAGAGGTGCAAGTATGAGAAATAATTTTAATTTTGGACAGTCTTGAACATTCTCTTCCAGTTGGTCTCAAAAAATGGATGTACTATATTAAAGTACTATTACTGGATTCCATTATCTGACATACAATAGAATTATGTGTATGTATGTGTTGGGGTGGGATGTACAAACCGGACAAGACAAGAGTAGGTAGAAATGAGTAGTTTATTGGGGCAAAGGATTTGCCTTCTGGATGTTGGTGGGCTGACATCTGTGAATTTAGCACCTGCTCCACAGTAGTACATGCAAAAAGGCAAAGATGGTTTCTCTGTAATAATAGTGTGCCGTCATCAGCTATTGATAGAAATACCAGCCAACGTGAAAAAGATAAAGGCAGTGCACATTTTCTTCAGGAACAGTCACTAGGTTTTATTCAACCACATTTGGGGTCCTGAACTCTACCTGTGGAAGGTACCAGCACTGCCACCCTGTAGATAGGAGCTGTATCAAGTCCGGACAGGAAGCATGGCACACTAAGAAAAGTGGGAGTTTCAGGAATGGACTACAAAGGCATGAGCAGGGCTAAGGCAACCCACAAGGGAAGCCCAGGCACAAACAACAGTGTAGAGCTATAGGCGAGGGGAGGGGGCAATTTCAGAACTGAGAAACATGGAAATTAATGTTCTTGCCTTCACCCTCTCCTCCTGTCCTCAACTCCTACTAGTGCCTCTCATTGGGTGAACACACCTAGAAGCTAGAGAGCAATGGAACCGAATGTGCCACCCGCAAAGGTAGGCTGCTATGGCAGAGAGCAGAATTGAAGAGAAGGGAGTGGAACTACAGGGGCAAAAACACAATATTCAGCACAGGAACCTTCTTGTTAGGGGAAACGGGGCACTTCCAAAGGGAGGACTGAGAGAATTAGAAACTGAGCTCAAATGAAACTACAAGTTCTAGCCAAGGAAAAAGGTAAAAAAGATTTATTTTGTGAATGCACTGGATTAAACTGCAATGGAAGAAAAATAATTTAGGCCTAGAAAAAAACTGGCCAGTGAATGTGGAAAAACTGTACAATCTCTTTTGAAAACAAGGGTGAGGAAGCTGTATGGAATGCTTGGAGCAGCAAAGACCCAAATCCAGAGCTGAGAACCTGTGATTTAACAATTTCCAAACACATGCAGTACCCTGCAGTTTCTAGTTGTAGGTTTTGAAACTCTTGGGAAGACTTGATTGAAGGAGCCTCATTCGAATATGGAAATTTAAAATGTATTATGTATGAGGGTGGAATGGTTTCCCTTCCATTTCGGTAAGTGGGAGTTTGTTTCTGGACAGTTTAACACTCTAATTACAGACCAGAGTGCACTTGTGTCTTCAATTCATAGGGCTGAGAAGTATGGGTTAATATTAGGAATGTGAAATGTTCTAGGAGACAAATTACATAAATAATTAGAAAAACCTAGTTTTGTTTTATGCTTACTGACCATCTTTAAAGAATTCTTCTGCCCAGTGGTGAAACGAGTGGGAATTTTGTTGTTGGGTGGGGAAGTTGGAAGAATCCTCCTTCTATTCCAGTAAAGCGAGAGCTGTTAGATGCAGAAGAGCCAAAGTGGAGATGGGTGCTCAATTAAAGTGATACATATTAGCATTGCAAGAAGAAAATAGAAATGCTTTTTAATATTTATTCAAAATGTTCAGAATTAGTATTTCTTAATGATAAGATGTGATAGGAATATTAGAAATGGAAAAATTGTACTGTAACATCAGAGAATATAAACTGGGTCACATTAATATAATTCCAACATAATTCAGTACACAGCCTGGGACTTTTTGGTGATTTTGAGGTACTACTGAACAGTTACCATGGGCCACACACTTTGTATTTAATCCTTACAACTACCCTCAAAAGTAGGCATTTTACAGATGTGGCATCTGCGGCTGAGAGGTTAACTGACTCATTCACAGTCACACAGCTGGTGAAGTGACAGTCAACTCAGACCTCGTCTCACAGCAAAACCAATGTTCTTTCCACTCTGCAATTCTGCTCCTCTGTCCTACAGAAGAGTTTTATTAAAATAGTCCATTGTTTCTGTGCATCTAGGTCAGTGGTTCTCAACATTCCTAATGCCGCGACCCTTTAAGACAGCTCCTCATGAGGTGGTGACCTCCAACCATAAAATTATTTCCGTTGCTACTTCATAACTGTAATTTTGCTACTGTTATGAACTGTAATGTAAATATCTGATATGCAGGATGTATTTTCATTGTTACAAATTGAACATAATTAAAGCATAGTGATTTAATCACAAAAACAATATGTAATTATATAGTGTGAAATATTTATTTCTAATTACAAATAAATGAAATTTTGTCTTGAATCCTGGTGTAGCATGGGTAACAGTCTTAATATGACAACAGTAAACTACATTGCTACATTTTGCTACACCGAGGAGCGGTGTGTTGGTTCCTAAGACCATGGGAAATAGGTGTTTTCCAATAGTCTTAGGCGACCCCTGTGAAAGGGTCATTCAACCCCCTAAGGGGTCGCGACCCACAGGTTGAGAACCGCTGATCTAGGTTAACACACTTTGGAATGCCTCTTTTTTGGACCCCTCCAAAGAGAAACCACCCTGAAGAGAACAAGCACATAATCCTGTTAACTCTCCTATAATTCAATCCCTGCCCCCCTTTCCCGTAACCTTCCTTATGTTCCCTCCCTAATTCCAAATGCATAAATAAAAACTGCTGCCAACTGTAATTTTGGGAAGCATTTTTTTTCTTATTCCCAGGCATATTCTCTATTTGACTCAAATACATTTTTATAAAACTTTTAAAAGAATAGTATTTTTTAAATTTTAGAAATGCCAGGTACTTCTGCTTCTATAGCTACCATGGAACAGTATGCTAGAGATACAGATATGGGTACTCATTTACAAAAATAATCAGAAATACGCTTGTGCTGAAATAACAGTGGAATTTGCTGAAAACTGCTAAAGAATGGAAATTTTGCACATTTCTGTCATCTTTCTTGTCATGTTTTTAATCATCTGATCGGGTGAAAAAAAAAATCTGTAATGTTTTCTTTCAAGAGTGGCAAGAAATTTCTTGAAAGGGGTCAGGCAGTTCTTAAATTGCCCCGAAAATGTCAAATCACCCAGAGGCTTGTTATAAATATATGTGCCTGGTCCCCATCCCAGATCTCTGCTATTAAAAGGTCACTGGGTGAGGCCCAGTCATTTATTTCTGGTGTATGGAGCTGCTCAAATGATCCTACTGCATATCACTGGCCTAGGGGAGGGAAGAGCAAACCTGGGTCATCATTAGAATCAGTTAGGAAAGTTTAAATTTTCATTCCTAGGCTTCTCCCTAAACCTATGAGAGCTCTTGGGATGGTTCCTGGGAACATCTACATTTGAAGTTACTCTAGGAATTTTGATCAAAGTGGGAGCCCCTGGTTTGGGGGTAGCAGAAATAAACTCTGCATTTGTAGGTCCCCATGGGATATACATCATCCAGGGAGAAATAGGATTTTCAGGTTGCACTTTGATTTATGACCCGATTCTTTCAAAACTCTAGCAAGACTACAAAAAAATGTGAGCTCGTCAGAGAACTCATCCAATTTAAATATGAATAAGTATAATACTTGACAAATCCATCCTAAATACTTTTTTTACTATTATTTATGTTTCATGGAAGGCTTTTAGCTACCCCATTTTCTTTCTCTAGATAGCAACTTTTATTTGTTGAATTATCTGGCATATAAAAGGGAAGCCAATCAAGAGACCTATTAGATAGTATTTCCTATACACATCACTGTATCAATGGACATTTTCCTCTTAAATTCATTTCATTTAGGAAAAAATCTAAAAGATCAGTTCATTTAAAGTTAAAAATCTACTTATATTTAATTGGAACTGGGGGTGTTCTGAGTTTTTGACAGGTCACTGCACAGCCTAGAGTACATTCTGAGCATGCACCCAACAGCCCCACATGCCTCATCTTTCCTTAGTCATTTTAGCATTTAACACTAAAAAACTTTCCTTCCTCACTGCTTCCCCTTTCTTCCCCCTATCAGAATTAAAACCACAGCTCAAATGTCATGTGTGTATGAAGCCTTCCCTTAACACTAACCAGTAAATCACTCTTCTCTGCTTCCAGTATTTTGTTCTTTTCTTTATATATTTTATTGAAATGAAGTTCCCTTACCTATGCTAAGTCATAACATCCTGGTGGGTAGGCAGTGTTTCTCATTCAGGTCTGGACCACTGAGAAGCTCCATGTGGTGAGTGAAACAGACAAATAAATAGATCATTGCAATATAAAACATAGTGCCCAACCCATAGTAGGTACTCAGTGTTTGTTGAATGGATGGATGCTGGGTTTTAGAAATGAAGGAACCAAATAAAAACATTTAGCACAACAGCATTTCAGAGAATATCTCTGAATAGTCCTGAAACATTTGTGTTCCCAAGTGAAAAGCAGTAGTATGGTGGACAAGTGTAATAAGCTTTGGAGCTAGACTGAGTTCAAATCTTGACTCTGTCACTAGCAGTGTGACACAGGGTAACTTATTTGTATCATTTGCCAATTACCAAACATTGATAACAAAAGGGCTCTCCTCAAAGGGTTGCTGGAAAGGTATCCATCCATGAGTCAATACATATAAAATATGTAGACAGGGACTGGCACAAAGTGATAAACAAATGTTTACCAGTGTTATTTCTACAATGTACAAGGTACAAGACTGGTTTTTCTCTCAAGAAACCAACAACTGCCCTAGCTGGTCTGGCTCAATGTATAGAGGATCCGCCTGAGGACTGAAGGGTCCCGGATTTGATTCCAGTCAAGGGCATGTACCTGGGTTGCAGGCTCGGGGATATGCAGGAGGCAACCAATTGATGTCTCTCACATCTGTGTTTCTCTCTGTCTCTTCCTTTCCCTTCCACTCTCTCTAAAACTCAATGGAAAATATCCTCAGGTGAGGATTAAAAAACAAACAAAAAAGAGTAACAAAAAAACAAAACAAAAACCAAGTGGGGAGAAATGAGAGGAGCCTGTGAAAGATGTAACATAAAACAAAAAGTTAGGTATTAAATGTCAAACAATTAAGTACTGATGAAATAAATACACAATATCCTGGGACAACTATCCTATATAATAAAAGCCTAATATACAAATTGTCTCCTTGGGCGGTCATTTAACTGGGAGACCAGTTCGACCACTCGCTGAGGTGCTCTGACCACCAGGGGGTGGCGCGGAACATGACAGGCGTTGGTGACACACTGCGATCTTTCGCAGGCTATCTGGGGGTGGGGTGATAGAGACGGGGGTGCGGTAAGAATTTGAGGTATCTGTCAAGCTCACTCTCACACCTTCTGCTACCCCTCTCCTGGGACACCAGGGTTTGCACACTTGTGCTCAGGTGCCGGGCGCCTGCAAGGAACCTGCCCAGCACCCACACTGCTTCTCGGTGAGCCAGGTCACAACCATCAGGACTACAGGGGCTGGTCAGGCTCTCTGTGGGATCATTCAGGAGCTGGTCTGCGAGGCTGGCCAGAAGAGAGCACACTCCCTGCCTGGCTTCTATGCGGTGCCGCTGGGCGGCCAACAGGCCTGCAGTGTCCAACTGTACTCACTGCATTTCTGCATGGGGACTCGGGCACTGGGGGGTGCATAGGGGCCCGGGGACCCAGGTGTTGCCCAGGGCCCAGAGTTCAGTTGGGACCTGCCCTTCCACAACAGATGCTCGAGCTTTGATCACCAGCCAGGTCTAGGGACCGCATCCATGCATGAATTTCATGCACCGGGTCGCTCATTTTCATTCATCTGTATAGTTAGGTTCAGGTGTTTGTTCAAAATTGAAACTAAAAAAGCAGGTGAGGACAGGGAAGGGAGGGAAATCTCCACCCTTCTCTTATCTTGTATAAGATTATAGTTATTGTCTGTGATGTGTGACCAAAAACTAGAGACATTTATAGTCTTCTTCATTTGAGTTTGAACATATAGTAAACATCCTAAACTCATACTTATCACTTTGTCTTTCTATATAAATGTAATTGAGAGCCATCAATTTGCAAAGGAGCACATCAAACTTAATATTACTCAAATTTTTCTTTAATTAAGAAAAAACAAAGGAAGTATTTAACAATTTTGCACAACTATGCTCAATTGACAAAGGTGATTTGTTTAGGAATCTTAAGGGTAGCAGGTATATTTTAAAAAAGACAAGTTCATTCTAAGACTAGAAAATGCTTAGAGATAAAAATATTAATTCGATAAGAAAATATTTTATATTTCCTTTACCAGAGACTAATTGACTTAACGTATGCAGCACACATCTCTTTCTCTAGCTTCTCATGCAGAGTTAGAGAGTTTTTCTCAAAAACGAGCAAGTGAGTGCTAATGGTTTTAAGTCAGGTTTGGAGTCAGCTTCGAAGAGCATGCTTGGCCATCTGCACTCGCCTGACCCCAGCCTGATGCTTTTCTTTATACAGTCTCTATTAAATTGATATTCAATGTGGAGAAGAGTAGCTAGAACCTAACGACACCCTGGCAATCTTCTCATACTGCTTTTAGAAAAGACAAAGACCATTTCATCTCAGCAAATACATAAAAATAATACTTTAACAAAATGTATTCATCCCGACTATCTGCTTCCCCTAAAATGCTAAGAAACGTGGGTGTAAGTAAAATTAGAATATAGAAGTAATGAGTACACCCAAAAAGAGGTAAGAAGTATAAGTGAGGATGTGTCCTGTAAACCTAACCACAGTATCTCACTGGGAATTTCCAAGATAAATATTGTAAAAATACAATAAATACGATAATGGAAATATAGGGATTCATTTATTACTTTCTGGTTTATAAACAAAGGCACCAATAATGCTTCTATTTACTTTGTATAGATATCAATTTACATTTAAAACAAAAAGCAAAACACCCTGAACCAGCTCCTATAGAGACAAACACAAAAAAGGGGAGAAATAAGATTTTTTCCTCCCTGCTTCCATGCTTTCTTACACAGATTCTAAGAATGTTTATTTTATACCATCCTTAAGTCTAAGAACATCTTGTCATGCTTATCTGTGTTGAGTTTTAGGACATATTAATGTTGCCAAGTCTAAACTAAATATAGTCACAAATAACAAATGCATATGACACAATTATAGACTCAAGACTGAATAGGGAGAGAAAAACAAATGTTTTGCAATAGAACTTTACAGAGTTAAATGAAATATTAAATTTATTTAATTTATTAGGCTAACTTGTTAAAAACTAAGTTTGTAGAGAAAATATAATCAAATAGAACTAAAAACCATTTCTAGCAAATGACAAATATAGATGATTCCCCAAATCTTTAAGTTCAAGTTAAGCTTGAAGTCTAGTTAGTGGGGATCAACAATCCATGTGTTCCTTATACTAATTTTAGAACTTTAAGTTCTAGAATAACATGTTAATTTATTCATTAGCTTTCTTTTGACAACAAATTCTGTTAAATGAATACACAAAATTAATGCAATGGCCTCAGCACCGTCCCAGATAGCATTTCTTTAAGTGAAATTATAAGAACAATGACATAGTTACAAAGGCATGCATAGTTACAGCCCATATGCATTTCACATGCCTGCTGAAATTGAACCTGAATCTTTTTCAAGATACAAAGACAATTCATCTGATTCTCAATATATTTGGCAGAAGTGTAAAAAATCATAGAAATGTGAGCATGTTTTCAACACACTTGAAGAGATGGAGCTCTCAATGTACAGAGCACCTATAGTCGATTATGTGGGCCACTTTAAATCAAAGGCATCATCATTTACTCCATCTTTAGACACTGTTATGGTCTCTCACACCTTATACAAGATATGGTCCTAGACCAGAGACTTCAGTGTCATTCCAAAGAACACACACACACACACACACACACACACACACATATATTTACATACATATTTCTTTTAAAATAATTTTTTAAAGTTTTACTACAGAAAATTTGGCTTCAACATAGAAGCATTTTTTCTTTTCAAGATTACACACCTACATGGGAGAAGGTGATTTCCTTTACATTTCATTTTTTCACAATAACAAAATAAACTTCTTATACATTGCATTTAAACTGACAAAGAAAATTAAGATGTAAAGTTCTATGTAACTTTTTGTATTATGAACTAACCTCATTAAACATATTCAAGATATACTGTTGATGATTTAAATATAGTACAACTTGATCAGCTAAATTAAAACATGTTATGTTGATCAATTTGTTCAATCAAATATATGTTAAACAGTAAAGAGAGTTAACTACTATTAAGGTTTAAAGGGAATTATAATGTATCATTAAAATATACATTAATTTTCTTGCTATTACTTGTTTCTATAGTAAATTTCTTTCTAAAGCTAAAACCACATGCAGAAAAAATGGTATCTTCAAACACATTCAATAGTTTGCTACTTTATGTGGTAAGTAAATAAAGTCCTTTATTTAATTTGATACACATTATTTTATGCATTATTTTATTTTTCTTGAAGGAATTCAGTTCTCAAGGTCAAAAGTTAATATGTGTTTACACACATGTGAGAATATTATCTTAATGTTATATCTACCTGCAAATAAAATTTTCCATAATAATGCACTTTCAGTTTTTATTGGAAAGACAGCATAAGCCTTTTTAAAGTCTCATTAAAAACATTTATAAAGGGAGAAGAGCACAAGTATAGTGAATCCCTCCCCAACTCCACCAGCCCCCATTTGCCAAAGTCTCAAGAAATCCTCCAGCTTCAAAACATGAACATCTCACAGGATTGATTTCTATTTGGTCATTATGTAGACAAGAAAAAAAATGTATTCTTATTTTTTGATGCTAATAATCTTATTTAATTCATTTTAATTTTCATTCAAATATCACATAGCATATATTGATATGGATTTTCAAACCCATTTAGATCCAGTAGGATCTTTAGAATATACAGCCTTCTGATTATGAAAGCAACTGATTGCTTATAGGAAAATGATATGCATGAGACCTCTAATCAGAGAAAGAAAAATGAGAACATGTCTTTCATGTCTGAGACCACTCAATAACTTAATGTGAAAATAAGTTGGCTATAATTTTAACAAAACTTCAACTGATGAAAAAAAATCAAACATTGAAGAATCAAATATCTACCAACTTAGCTAATGTTCCTGTCCAAATAAATGCTTTCCATTGCACTAAGTATTAAAATTAGAATTCACTGTATGTTAAGGCATATTTTAATTAATATGTTCCAGAATTGCACAGTTATACTGGTCAGTGTTCCCATATCCACCCTCCTACCCTCACCCCACCCCTTTCCCAAGGGATCAAAATATTACATCATGGTTTTGGTGGCTATTGCAGATTTGAGATAGCATACCACAGTGTGTTCACTAGATTTTTATGAGCATAAACATTAAAATGTTACATAAAATGTACCATAATTTACTCCACACTCCGATCTAAGATGATTTAATATCTTGACAAAAGGTGAGATGACTTAAGTACATTTTACATTTGTGCATTTAGACCACCACTTATGCATAGATGTTCTAATGCTAAATTCTTGTCTTCAGTATCTCATAGTACTGGATGCTCGGAAGTATGACAGAAACTTGTAACACAGACTAACCACAAAGTACCAGATGTTTCTTGCCATTTGTGATCTTGCAATAAAAATGCGCCAGATCAGGATCACAAGGATCGTATTGAAACCATAACGTATGTTCCTCAACCTGAAAGCAAATCAAGAGACCTATTAGATCATATTTTCTAGAATAAAATATTGCTGGATGGCACATAGTTAATACTCAGTTTTTAACATAAAACTTAAATCCATATTAATTTGAAATTTATTTAAAAAACTAATTAAAAGTCCTTAAATTAGAAAGTTAGCAAAAGTCACCTGACTGAAGTCTATCACACAATGTATTACCTCTATTAACAATGAATAATACAAAGCTATTTTTATAACAGTATATTTGGGATGCAAAGTTATTCATTAAGATTGAGCATCCTTTTGTGTGCCTGGTACTGCGCTAGACAGGAAGTACACTGGAGGTAAAATGGACATGTCCCTTATGTGTTTGGCACTTTTTCCTTCTTAAACTAAAAGGTTTGTACATTACATACATCACCCAACAGACAAAATAAACATTTTTGTGACATCTTTAGCTGCTTACAAGTTGTCAGGAACTACATTTACTCCTTCCATTATAGGTGATAGTCACAAGACCAAAGACCAAGAACTCAAACATGAATGAAACATGGCACTACCTCTGGATAGGTAGACTTGCCATTCTCAAAGTAATATGTACATTATCTTATTTCATATGCTTTTTAATGGTGTTAGAAAGGAATGCAAATCTTTAGATATGCAGTAAGGTTACATATAGTCCATTAACTTCAACAGGCAGGGTAAAATAGGACTACAATATATGAACAATTGGTATAGACAAGGGCTTTGAATTACATGTCAAAAGGGCATGGCTTGAGAGGAAGATGTGGCTGGCAGGGCGGAGGTAAGGGAGAGGAAGTGAGTGAGTAAGGGTATGAAAGGAGTGTGGGGTGTGTGTGTGTGTGTGTGTGTGTGTGTGTGTAAGGAACAGTTAAATCTTGCAGGAGCAGCAGGGGCTGGCAGAAAGGCTCTCTTGGACAAGGAGAGACGACCACCACTGCAGGCACTCCCCAGACTCTGGGACTCCAGCACAGAGCCACACCATCTTGAAGGGAAGAATGGCCTTTTTTAGGAACGCATCAACACCACCAACTAGACAGGCCTTGGAAGTGCCCTGCGACCCAGCAGCAACTCCAGCCCAAATCCTGCTGCCCCACCTGCAGACCCGCAGACCCTGGGACCTCCACCTCCAAAGGTGCACTGCTTGACAGCAGTAAGTGCAACCACCCCCTCCCCAACAGCAAAACTCCAGACAAAACATTCATGCGTTTCCAGCACACATAGGCAGCCAGGGTATTCTACTCCCTAGGCAGCTCCTGGGAACCCCTGTGGGTATAATTTTGTACAGACAAGGGCGCGCGGCCCCACATTAGAAATTCTGAACTCCGTAGTCCTGAATAACTAACTGCCCACGAACACCCCAGCTGTGCAACTTCAGGGCCAGGGCCCCTCAGAGTGCGTCAGAATTTTGCACAGGCAAACTCACTGCCACAGACAAGGGAAGGCACCCTGAGCCCATATATCCGCAGGGTCCTCTGGAAAGCTGCTTTGAGCCCTTGCTGGGTATGATTCTGTACAGACAAAAGATGCACTGCCCCACAGTAGGAATTCTGAACTTCTTCCTCCTGAATAACTGCCCACATACACCCCAACTGTTTAACTTCAGTGCCAGGGCCACCGTTCAAAGTGTGTCAGAGCTCTGTGTAGGCAAGCGCACCACCAGTCTGTGTGCGCACTTCCAAAGGGCAGGCACCCTGAGCCCATCTACCCACAGGGTGCTTGTGGAAGCTGCTATGAGTTCTAACTGGGTGTGATCTTGTACAAACAGGGATGCACTGCCCCTGACAGTAGAAATTCTGAATTAACTCATCCTGAACACCTGCACAGACATCAGCAGGGTAACTTCCGTGCCAAGGCCCTCAAAGTGCATCAGAGCTCGATGCCAGCAAACTCACCACCACAGATGCACACATTTCCAAAGGGCAGGCATCCTGAGCCCATATATCCACAAAGTCCTCTGGAGAGCTGCTTTGAGATCCTGCTGGGTGTGATTCTGTACAGACAAGGACGTGCTGCCCCACAATAGAAATTCTGAACTCTCTCTTCCTGAATAACTGTCCACATTCACCACAACTGCTCAACCTCAGTGCCAGGACCCCACAGAGTGCATCAGAGCTCTGTGCTCAGCAAACACACTGCCATAGATGCAAATTTCCAATAGGCAGGCACCCTGAGCCCATCTACCCACATGGCGCTAGTGGGAGCCACTATACGCTCTCCCTGGGTGTGATCTTGGACAAGGGCACTCTCCCTCCAGCATTAGAAATTCTGAATTCACTTATCCTGGAGACCTGCCCACAGGCATCTCAATTACGAGGCTACACTGTCAAGGCCCTTCAAAGAGCTTCAGTGTGCCTCTCAGGCAAACGTACTATGGGTGCCCCTGTGAGCTGCCACTGGGAGTGAGCACCTATCCAACACAGGTACAGCAGCAAAAGCTGAGTCTGCCCACCCCACAACTACAGAACTCTGGACACCGCAGTCATGCCTTTCCAAAGTGCAGGCCCCCTGAACCCCATCACCCCAACAGACGGTTCCTGGGTGCCACTGTGAGACCCCACTGGGCATGCATGATTTCATCTAAGGGTGCAAGACAGTAACAATAGAGTACACTCCCCTCCATAGTTGCTGACTTCTAGACACTGCAGTTGTGCTTCTCAAGCTTGAGGGTCTACACCAAGAGAACCCAAATAGCTCAAGTAGGGAGCTATACTAGATTACCAAGCCCAAGAGAACTGAGAGATTACACCAGTAGCACCATCCTCAAAAGAAGCTGGTTAGAAAAGCAATTGGATCTACAATTAAAATATTACAGGAAGACATGAAAAGACAAAAGAGCAACCCCCACAGGAAAGAAAAGGAGGAAACACCAGAAAGGTAGTTAAATGAAATTGAGGCTAGCAGCTTAACAGAGAAAGAATTCAGAGTAATGGTTATAAGGATGTTTAAATGGATGGATGACAAATACACACAACTCAATGAGAATGATAAGGAGCTGAATGAGAATGTTGCCAACATGAAAAAGAACCAAGAGGAGATGAAGAACGACATAGTTGCAATAAAGAACACAATGGAAGGCTTAAACATTAGACTAGAAGAGGCTGGGGAGTGCATCAGCAAATTAGAAGACAAGGTAGGAAAAAATACACAAACACAGCAGCAACTGGAAAGAAGACTTAAAAAGCAAGAGGAGAGCCCAAGGGAGCTTTGGGACAACACAAAACAAAACAATATTCGCATAAAAGAGGTACCAGAAGGAGAGTAAGAGAAGCAAGGAAGAGAAAACGAGTTTGAAAAAATCATGACAGAAAACTTCCCTGATACTGGCAAGAAAAAAACCATGCAAATCCAAGAAGCAGATAGAGTCCCAAATAAGATGAACCCTAAAAGACAACATCAAACACATATTAAATTGGCAAACACCAAAGACAAAGTTAGAATCTTAAAGGCTGCCAAAGAGAGACAGAAAGTTACATACAAGGGTTCTCCTATTAGAATATAAAAGGATTTCTCAACAGAAACATACCAGGCCAAAAGGGAATGGAATGAAATTTACAAAATGATGCAAAGCAAGGGACTGAACCCAAGAATACTATACCCAGCAAGGCTATCATTCAAAATTGAAGGTGGAATCAAGACCTTCACAGACAAAAACGGACTAAGAGATTTTATCACTACCAAGCCAGCAATGCAAGAAATACTGAAGGGACTGCTGTAAAAAAAAGAAAGAGAGAGGCAAGAAGAAACACAAATATTAAGGAAAAATATGCCAACAAACACGTACTTGTCAATTATAACATTAAATGCAAATGGATTAAATGCACCAAGCAAAAGACATAGAGTAGCTGAATGGATAAAAAAACATGACCCATATATTTGTTGTCTGCAAGAGACCCACCTCAGAACAAAGGATTCACACAGAACGAGAGTGAAGGGATGGAAAAACATTTTTAAGGCAAATGGAAATGAGAAAAAAGCTGGGGTTGTGATACTTTTATCTGATAAAATAGACCTCAAGGTAAAGGCCATAACAAGAGATAAGGAATGCCACTACATAATACTAAAGAGAGCAATTTAACAAAAAGATATAACTCTGGAAAACATATATGCACCCAATATAGGCGCACCCAAATACATAAAACAATTTCTAGAAGATATCAAGGAAGAGATTGATAACAATACAGTCATAGAAGGGGACTTTAATACCCCACTGACACCACTGGATAAATCAACCATACAAAAAAATCAGTAAAGAAACAGCAATCCTAAATGACACACTAGATTAGATGAACTTAATTAACATCTTTAGGACATTCCACCCCAAAGATACAGAATATACCATATTTTCTGGCATGTAAGATGACTTTTTAACCCAGAAAAATCTTCTCAAAAGTTGGAGGTTGTCTTATACTCCGGGTGTCATCTTATAGGGCAAGTATATCCCAAACTCTATATTTTAACTGGAAAAGTTGGGGGTCGTCTTATACACCCAGTCGTCTTATATGCCGGAAAATATGGTACATTCCTCTCCAGTGCACATGGAACATTTTCAAGGATAGACCACATATTAGGACACAGGCAAAGTTTCTTCAAGTTCAATAAGATAGAAATCACATCAAGCATCTTCTCAGATCACAATAGCATAAAACTTGAAATCAACTACAATAAAAACAATTAAAAAAAAAAACACCTGAAGACTAAATAGCTTGCTATTAAATAATGACTGGGTTACCAGAGAGATTAGAGAAGAAATAAAAAACATCATGGCAGCAAAAGACAATGAAAACACAAAAATCCAAAATCTATGGGACACAGCGAAAGCAGTCTTGAGAGGGAAGTTTATAGCTCTACAAGCCTACTGCAAAAAAAAAAACCAAGAAACAATGGTAATAAAATACCTAACCCTATAACTCAAAGAGTTAGAAAGAGAGCAACAAGAAAAGCCCAGTGTATGCAGAAGGAAGGAAATAATAAAGATCAGAGCAGAGATAAACGACATAGAGACCAAAGAAACAATACAAAAAAAAAATCAACAAAACCAAGAGTTGGTTCTTTGAAAGGAAAAAGAAGATTGATGAACCTCTAGCCAGGCTTACCAAGAAGCAAAGAGAGAGAACACCAATAAACAAAATCAGAAATGAAAGAGGTGAAATAACAACAGACCCCACAGAAATACAAAGAATTGTTAAAAAATACTATGAACAACTCTATGCCAACAAACCAGACAACCTGGAGGAAATAGACATATTCCTGGAAAAATACAACCTTCCAAAACTCAATCAGGAAGATTCTAAACATCTCAATAGGCCAATAACTATAGAAGAAATTGAAGCAATCATCAAAAAGCTTCCAGCAAATAAAAGCCCGGAACCAGATGGCCACATAGGGGAATTTTACCATACATTCAAGGAAGAACTAAAACCTATTCTCCTCAGACTATTTCAAAAAAATTCAAGAGGAAGGAACACTTCCAAGCTCATTCTATGAAGCCAACATCACCCTAATACTAAAACCAGATAAAGACAACACAATGAAAGAGAATTACAGGCCAATATCCTTCATGAACATAGATGCTAAAATCCTCAACAAAATCCTAGCAAATCGGATTCAGCAGTACATCAGAAAAATCATGCACCATGCAAGTAGGATTTATCCCAGGGATGCAAGGATGATACAAGATCAGCAAGTCAATAAATGTGATACATCACATAAAGTGAGAGATAAAAACCACATAGGCATATCAATTGATGTAGAAAAAGCATTCGACAAAATCCAACACCCATTTTTGATAAAAACTCTCAGAAAGGTGGGAATAGAAGGATCATACCTCAACTTAATAAAAGCCATATATGATTTGGGTCTTTGGGTCCCACTGCCTCACTTCCCCAGCCAGCTTTGTGGTCTCCTGACCCTGTGTGATCAGGGCTGCTGGTGGCATTTGTGTCAGGCTGAGCCCTGGCTCGTGTGCTTCCAGGTAAACAGCACGTTAATGTGTGTCTGAAGAGCTCATGAAGTTAGTTTAATTCATGTATGGGTATGAGTTCATTCTTTATACAGCTTTCTTAGACACCAACCATTGTGTATAATTGAGAAAAAAAAATCCTTCAATTTTTGTGTTTAGAAAGCTAAATATGTGTAGCCTAAAAAAAAATCAGCGTGTTTTTCCCTCTTAATCTAGTGTGTGCAATTACACACCTGTCTGGATAAACTCAGTGTTCAGAGTTGGGCTTGGCATCTCCTGTGAACAGGTTCCCAGGGAGGAAAGGAAGGTTTCTCGCCTTTCCAGAAGTTGTGGGAAAGAGACCACTGGAGGACACGGGGTCACCTGTGAAATTCAGTATGTGTGGCCAATTGCTAGTTGTGTTCTGACTTGATGCGAGGAGACTCTACATCCATCCTTCTACACAGTGTGGGGACCAGTGTCTTATGAGATTAACCTTGGCGGGAAGCATGGACAAGAGGCCCTGCCTGAGCCTGGGGAGAAGAACTAGTGACACGGGGAGACCAGTGGCAGCCCTCCTTCCCTTCCCTCTTGAGGTGATGGTGCCAGAAGGCTGCCCCCTCACCTCATCTCAGACTTACATGGACTTGGCTCTGGGCTTATCTCCAGTACAGTGGCTGGAGCCCTACTTTCCTCTGCTGGGGAATCTGAATTGCATCTACCTCTTTGTCAGTTTCTATGTGAGAAGCAAGCTTGCGGGCCAGTGTCCTCATACAAGCTGTAGTGCTTCTAGGCTAATTCAGAGGTTCCCTGGAAAACCAGTCCCGGGGGTCCTATGATCGTTTCTACCTGAATTAACCTGGATTTTGATTGGTTAGCCTTAATTATAGCCTGGCATAATAATTTCTGGTGATCAAATCAAAGTTCTTTCAGGGCACCCTGTGGTGCTGTGCTAGTCAAAATTTGAGATTTTGAAATAAAAATTTTGTAAAAAAAAAAATAGATAAAAGCCATATATGACAAACCCAAAGCCAAGATCATACTCAATGAACAAAAACTAAAACCATTTCCCCTAAGAACAGGAACAAGACAAGGATGCCCACTTTCACCACGCCTGTTCAACATAGTACTGGAAGTACTAGCCATTGGAATTAGATAAAAAGAAGAAATAAAAGGCATCCAAATTGGAAAAGAACTTTCCTTATTCGTAGATGACATGATACTGTATATAGAAAACCCTAAAGACTCCATCAAAAAATTATTAGACTTAATAAATGAATTCGGCAATGTAGCAGGATACAAAATTAACATCAAGAAATCTATGGCGGGGAGAATCCAAGATGGCGGCATAGGTAAACACCTATACTGCTGCCTCGCACAACAATTTCAAAACTACCACTGAAAGACAGAACGGACATCATCCAGAACCACAGGAAAGCTGGCTGAGTGGAAGTTCTACAACTAGAGGGAAAGAGAGGGGCTCACGGAGACCCAGAGGAGCTGCAAAAAGCTGAGGTACGGAGACGAGCGCGCTGAGAGAGCGGGTGCCGGAGTACCTGGCTGGCTTTCTCTGGCGGGAGGGAAACGGAGACTCCCAACGGCATTGAACCCCTTCTCTTACGACACTAAACCCCAGATCCAGCCGAGGCTCATACGGGGGGAGTTTAGACTGTGAAAAGGGAGAAGTGCACGGAAATTTAGGGGAGTTGCAAAGGATCGGAGGTCTGGTCGCGCACGGCACCACGCGGAGGACGGATAGCTGATTGTGCCGCTGGCTTTCGCGAGTGGGCGGGAGACAGACCCTCCGAACTGTGCCACTTCTGAGTCCACTGGGCCCCTATTTTGGGCGAAACTCTGGGGACCTAGACTCGTGTGGTCCTGGTTCGCAGGGGAGCCGGAAAGGCAGCGGTTGGAGGCGCTGCGGGTGCGCGCACAAGGACCGCTCCAGCCATTACCCAGTCACGTGAGACTCCTGGGCCGTGGAGGGGCGGGGCCGACTGGAAGGCAAGGCGGTCCCTTAAGCCCTGAGACTCCACCCTCCCAAGCTCAGCAGAGGCTTCTGCGGCTGAATCCAGCACAGAAGTTTCCCCGGCACAGTGAAAATGCCGAGACAAGGGAAGGGATTACAAGCAAAAGAAATGGAGGAAAAAAAACGACTGGATATAGAGTTCAAAACCACGCTTATAAGGTTTTGCAAGAATATGCTAGAAAAGATGGATAAATTTAGTGAGACCCAAGAGAAGATAATAAATACACTGACTGAAATGAATACTATTACGCAGAGTACTAACAGCAGACTAGAGAAAGGCAAGGATCAAGTCAAAAATTTGAAATATAAAGAAGCAGAAAACATTCAACTGGAAAAGCAAGAAGAGAAAAGAATCCAAAAATGTGAAGATAATGTAAGGAGCCTCTGGGACAGCTTCAAGCGTACCAACATCAGAATTGTGGGGGTGCCAGAAGAAGAGAGAGAGCAAAATACTGAAAACCTGTTTAAAGAAATAATGACTGAAAACTTCCCACATCTGGTAAAAGAAGTAGACTTACAAGTCGAGGAAGCACACAGAACCCCAAAGAAAAGGAACCCAAAGAGGACTACACCAAGACACATCATAATTAAAATGCCAAGAGCAAAAGACAAAGAGAGAATATTAAAAGCAGCAAGAGAAAAACAGTTTATTACCTACAAGGGAGCACCCATACGACTGTCAGCTGATTTCTCAACAGAAACGATGCAGGCCAGACGGGAGTGGCAAGAAATATTCAACGTGATGAACAACAAGAACCTACAACCAAGAATAATCTATCCAGCAAAGCTATCATTCAGAATTGAAGGGCAGATAAAGACCTTCACAGAGAAGAAAAAGCTAAAGGAGTTCATCAACTCCAAACCAGTATTATATGAAATGCTGAAAGGTACCCTTTTAGAAGAGGAAGAAGAAAAAGGTAAAAGACAAAAAATTATGAACAACAAATACATATCTGTCAACAAGTGAATCTAAAAATTAAGTGAATTAAAAATCTGATCAACAGAATAAACTGGTGAATATAATAGAATCAGGAGCACAGAAAGGGAGTAGACTGATAATTCTCAGGAGGACAAAAATCATAAAGCATCAAACAGACTGTGAAATTATAGCAGAAAGATTAAAGTTAGGTGAGGTAAATAAGTGATCAATCAAAGGACTTGTATGCATGCTTATAAACATAACCAATGATCACAGACACTGGGGGGTCGGGGTACGCCTGGGAGGGACGGGGGGCAATGGGGAGATATGTATAAAAAAATAATAAACATTAATTTAAAAAAAAAAAAAAGAAATCTATGGCATTTCTATATACCAACAGTGAATTTACAGAAAGAGAGACTAAGAAAACAATCCCATTTACTACTGCACCAAAAATATTAAGAATAAACTTAACTAAGGAGGTAAAAGACCTACTCAGAAAACTACAAGACATTGAAAAAAGAGCAAAGGAAGACATAAAAAGATGGAAGAGCATACCGTGTTCATGAATCGGTAGAATCAATATCATTAAAATGTCCATACTACCCAAAACAATCTATAGATTTAATGCACTTCCCATTAAAATACCAATGGCATATTTCACAGACCTAGAAAGAACTCTCCAAAAATTCATCTGGAATAAATAAAGACTCCAAATAGCCACAGCAATCCTAAGAAAGAAGAACGAAGTAGGAGGGATCTCAATACCAAATTTCAAAGTGTATTACAAAGCCACTGTTCTCAAAACAGCCTGGTACTGGCACAAGAACAGACATATAGACCAATGGAATAGAATAGAGAATCCAGATATCCACCCAAACCACTATGCTCAATTAATATTTGATAAAGAAGGCATGAACATACAATGGAGTCAAGATAGTCTCTTCAATAAATGGTGTTGGAAATATTGGACAGATACATGCAAAAAAAAAAAAATGAAACTAGACCACCAACTTATACCATACACAAAAATAAACTCAAAATGGATACAGGACTTAAACATAAGATGGGAAACCATAAAAATACTAGAGGAATCCACAGGCAGAGAAATCTCAGACATATGCCAAAGCAGTTTCTTCACTGATACCAATTCTATGGCAATGGAAACTAAAGAGAAATAAACAAATGGGACTATATCAAAATAAAAAGCTTTTGCACAGCAAAAGAAACCATCAACAAAACAAGATAGCCCACTGTATGAGATAGCATATTTGCAAATGTTATCACTGATAAAGGTTTAATCTCTAACATCTATAGACAACTTATACAACTTAGTAAAAGGAAAATAAATGATTCAATTTAAAAATGGGCAACTGACCTAAATAGAATCTTTTCAAAAGAAGACAGAAGGAAGGCCAAGAGACATATGAAAACATGCTCAAAGTTACTAATTATCTGAGATGCAACTGAAAACGACAATGCAGTACCATCTCACACCTGTCAGAATGGCTATCATCAACAAATCAACTAACAACAAGTGCTGGCGAGGATGCAGAGAAAAAGGAATCTTGATGCACTGCTGGACAGAATGCAGACTGGTACAGTCACTGTGGAGAACAGTATGGAGTTTCCTGAAAAAACTAAAAATGGAACTCCCATTTGACCCGGTAATCCCACTCCTAGGAATATAGCCTAAGAAACTCAAAACACCAATCAGAAAGGATATATGCACCACTACGTTCATAGCAGTACAATTTACAATAGCTAAGATTTGGAAACAGCCTAGGTGCCCATCAGTAGATGACTGGATCAGAAAACTATGGTACATCTACTCAATGGAATACTATGCTGCCATAAAAAAGGAAGGAATTCTTACTATTTGCAGCAATCTGGATGGAACTGGAGAGCATTATGCTAAGTGAAATAAGCCAGTCAATGAAAGAAAAATACCACATGATCTCACTCATTTGTAGGTAATAAAGAACATTACAAACTGATGAACAGAAAGATACAGAGGCAGTAAAGCATCAAAAAAACTGTCAAATTACAGCGGGAAAGCTAGGGAAAAGAGGGGGAGATAAGAAATCAACCAAAGGACTTGTATGCATGCATATAAGTATAACCAATGAACGCAAGACACTGGGGGATGAGTGCATGTATGGGAGTATGTGGGGCGGGAAGGAGGACAATGGGAAGATATGTACACATGTAATACCTTAATTTAAAAAATGGGAAAAAAAGGTCATGGTTTGTTTTGCCACTTAATACAGTATGACCTACGCTAATTCAACTTCCCTAAACCTCACTTCCTCACCTATATAACTAACTGCCCTACAAAGCTTCACAGAGTTAGATGCATAAGAAGAAGTATGAAAAAAGATTTCAAGAGGAAATCTTGAAAACTGTTAAAAAAAAAATTCTATTAATTAGGCCCTGGCCAGGTAGCTCAGTTGATTAGAGTATCATCCTGACTCGACAAGGTTTCAGGTTCTATCCCCGGTCAGGGTACACACAAGAATCAACCGATGAAGGCGTAAGTAAGTGGAATAACAAATTGATGTTTCTCTCTCTCTTCCCTCTTCCATTCTCTCTCTAAAATCATTTCATATGTAAAAAAAGTTATTCATTAAACTACCAATAAAATAGATTGCTATTAAAACTTTAACTGCATTTCTGAATGATGGATTAACAGTGACTTTTCCTCTTCGATTTTCTGTGTGTATGGTTATTTTAAACAATCTGTATGTATTACTTTATAGAAGAATTATACCTCTTTTATAAACAAACAAAAATTCCATGTTAAATGATTTATTAGTGTATTTCTTTTTTTCTTCCAAAGATAGAGAATGGTGAAAAAAAATTAAATAAATTACCTCCAGTTTATAATATATTTTTATTTTCTCCTAATATCTTTACTTCTTCAATAGCAATATAATGAGCGATAGGAGCGATTTTTAAAACTAAATTACACTAGCCCTACCCTGTTTGGTTTAGTGGATAGAGTGTCAGCCTGTGACCTTAAGAGTACTGGGTTTGATTCCAGCCAAAGGCACATGCCCAGGTTGAGGGCTCAATCCCCAGTGGGAAGCATGCAGAAGGCAGCCAATCAATGATTCTCTCTCATCATTGATGTTTCTATCTCTCTCTCTGAAATCAATAAAAATAAACAAACAACTAAATTATACCTGAAGAGCATAAATTGATGAAGATATCTAGTTTAAACAATATTAGCCTAAATCAATACTATCAAAGTTCTAGTCCAAACTTAAGAACTTTTCCTAAATACGATAGATTATTAGCAATATCTTTCATTCAATATACCAACTTATAAAACAAACAAACAAAAAACACCACTGTAAGAAGGAAGACAAAAGGAAATCAAACCCATATAAAACTTACTTGTTCAGATGTTTTCTAGCTGCAGGGAGGCCAGACATTTCTTCATTCAAAACATATTTCTTAGTACCCATGCAGTAATTCTCTATGTACTCTGCCCAGTGTAACTGCCTTACATCAATATTAAAGGTCTACATAAACAAAAAAAAAATTACTGGTTACTTTCTTAATTTTTTTCACAACTAGTCAAAAATTCATAGTTTTTCTAAATGCTAATTCCAAATGACATGATTATAAAATGCTTACCATATATTAACTTTTAAAATCTTACTGCTATTCACAAAAAGTTCTTATTCCTATTCTATACCTTCCCTTAAACACAGAAACATTTGAAACAATAATCTGACAACTCAGGCTAGCATTTAAAGAATATATGAAGTGTGAGGCAATGCCTGCAACGGCTCCTCACGCCAAAAAAAGAAAAAAGTCCCATTATCCAAATAGATTTATGTATTTCTCATAAACATATATTCATACATATATTTATATATTAATTTCCAGTTTGTATCTACAGCATCTCTTTTCTTGAATATCCTGCATACCATACAGATTTTCTTAGAAAATATTATTGACATCAGGAGAAAGAATGTTATGAAAGCTGGTATAGGAGTCTAAACAACAGTAATTTGGCCATCTTGATGAAAAGGGTAGGCAAATCTAGAATAAAAAGCCTTATAAAAATGATATTTCATAACAAAATGAGAGGGCCATGCACTACTCAGTGCTCCATACATTTGGATAAACAGACTATTCACTATATATCATTACTTATTTGAACACAGTAAGTTCTAGTCCTCCCCCACCACCAAAAAAGAAAAAAAGCTACCATAAATAAATTGTTACAAAAGTATAATTAGATTCCCACAGAAGAGTGAAAAAGAATGGAACCAAAGACTGGCTAGAAATTTTCAAAAAAATAATGAGACATCAAGGCACAGATTCAAAACTCACAATATACTATATGCGTGCGCGCACACACACACATACACACACACACACACACACACACACACACACACATCTAAGCGTGTCAGAGTAAAACTGTTGAAAGAGAAAAAGAGTTGATTTCTCAAAAGAAAATGGGAAGCCAAAACTATGTTTTCCAAGTGCTCAAAGAAAACTGCTGACACAGAATTTCACACCAGCACAAATATCTTTGAAAAGTAAAGATGTTCCTAAAAGAATAAAAACAGACAATCTGACATCCTTGGACAACCAACACTAGAAAAATTATACTGAAAGGCATTTTTTAGGCATAATGAAAATGATTCCAGATTCACATTTGAGATGGAAAAAGGAAAAGAAAAAAACAATTATGCTGATAAATCTATACATGAATACTTATTGCATAGACTGCAATGAGAATAATGAATACTTATTGCATAGGCTACAATAATAATAATGGTTATTAGGCATGTAACACATACAGAATTAATATATGTAGAAGCAATAGCAGATAGGTGTTAGTCCTCGTATTTTCCAAGAAAAGCTGGAATTATCAACATTATATTAGAAATTGATAATTTAGGAAAGGATGTTGTAATCTCTAGTAACCTATGAAAACAGCATAAAAGTTAATATATTTGTATGTTACTAATACAGATGGGAAAATACACAACTGTAAAAATAACCCCAAAGAAAGCAAAAAAAAAAAAACTTAAAACAGGTGGGACAAATTATAAGCACTGAATCAGATTTAAATTCAAAATTACCAGAAATTACATTATGGATCAAATCTTCCAATTAAAAGTAGAAAATCTGTCAGGCTAAAAAAAAAATACATTTGCTATTTTTAAGAAAAATAACAGAGAGATAATATATAAAAGTTGAAAATAAAATGGAAAAAAGACATACATTTCTAACAGCAATGTAGGAAAACGCCCATTTGCCCAAGGCCTCACCAGAGTATGTTGACAGTTTGCATTTTTTGCAAATCTGCTAAGGAGTAAATATTTGTCTAGTTTTTTAATTTGTACTTTCATTTTTATGAGTGAGGTTATCTTTTCATACGGTTAAAAATAATTTAAGAATTATTTTTTCTATAAACTATTCATCTCTCTAGCCCATTTCTCAATAGGATTATAGACATTTTTGGCATGTCTATATAAGCTTTTTATTTATTTTTATTTTTTTAATATATTTTATTGATTTGTTACAGAGAGGAAGGAAAAGGGATAGAGTTAGAAACATCGATGGGAGAGAAACATCGATTAGCTGCCTTTTGTATAACTCCTACTGGGGATGTGCCTGCAACCAAGGTAAATGCCCTTGACCAGAATCGAACCTGGGACCCTTCAGGCCACAGGCCGACGCTCTATCCACTGAGCCAAACCAGTTAGGGCTACATAAGCTTTTTATGCAATATGAAATGCATTGAGATACCACAACACACCACCAAAGTAGCTAAAATTAAGATTTTTAATGCCAAATGTTGGGGAAGATGTGGATTAATAGGAATTCTCATAACTGTCATTTGGGAGGTAAATTAATACAACCACTTTGGAAAACTGTTTGGCATTATCTACTAAAGTGAACATATAAATACACTTTGAATCAGCTAGACAAATATCCTACACAAATATGTGCATGTGGTTCATAAAAGCATTACTCCCAATAACCAAAAACTGAAAATAACTCAACAAAAGAATGAAAAAAAAAATACTATCCTATATAACAAAAAGATAATGTGCAAATGATCATGATGCCCTCACACCTTAACAGTTCAGACACTCAACACTGGGGAGAGAGGAATGGGGACCAGCCAGGCACAAATGAGTTCACGAGAAGAATGGTAACCAGCCAGGCACAAATGAGCTTGGGAGAGAGGAAAGGAGACCAGACAGGCTGCGGCCCAGGAGAGGGGCCAGCTGCCTGCCCCTTGATCCCAGACACCAGCGGCTGTGGCTGCGGCCCAGAAAAGAGACAAGCCGCCTGCCCACAGCCCCCTGCACCAGCAACCGGCCCAGGTGAAGCTGGCCCACGTTCTGTGGCCAGCCAGAAAAAGGGAAGTCTGGGTCTCGGGTGCCCACAACTGGCCGAAGGAGGGAATCCTGGGTCCCAGGTACAGAGCAAGGCAGAAGCAGTTAGGGGTGATCAGGCAGGCAGGCTGAGGTGGTTAGGGGCAATCAGGCAGGCAGGCAGGCAGGTGAGTGGCTAGGAGCCTGCGGTCCCGGATTACGAGAGCCAGTCAGATATCCCCTGAGTGATCCCAGATTAGAGAAGGTACAGACCAGGCTGAGGGACAACCCGCCCCACTTCCGAGCATGAATTTTGTGCACTGGGCCTCTAGTATGATATAATTTGTGTAAAATCAAAAATATATAAAACTAACAGTGTAAAAATTCACAATAGATTGAGAGAGGACGTAGTGATTGGGAAGGATTGCAAGACCCATCTTCTGGGGGTAATTTCTATTTCTTCACCTGAGTGCTCATTTTCTAATCCTCCATTCAGCAGTATACGTTGTACATTGGAATGTATAGTTTAAGGTGGGAAGGCAACGGGTGGGGGGTCCTGAGTATGGAATCAGCAGAAGCCATAAATCTCTCAACTTGAGCCAATCTGTAAACCCTAGTCACTTAGACCTTCTGCTCTGAAGGGAAGAAGACTAGCTCTAAAGCCTATGGCCCCATAAATTATGGAGTCTTATAGAATATTCTTGCATAAATGTAAGAATCCAAACAGCTGTATCCTCAGAGCAAGGGTGAAAAAGTAAACCCAACACACACAGAAGTGAGGAGGAAGACAGTACATAAAAGAACCTGTCATGCCAAACCAGCAAAATGGACTAAATCTGCAGTATCCAATATGGTAGCCACAAGAAGCCACATGCACCTCAAGGATGTGTGAAATATGGCTAGCCCGAATTGCTGTGAAGTGTAAAACGCACACTGGCTTTTGAAGTCTCAGTATAAAAAATACAAAGAAAACTATCTTTCATAGTACTTAAAAATTTTAAGTAATCTTTAAATTTTTGTTCAAATTATATATTATTTTAAATATACTGGGTTAAATAAGGCATTTTTAATAAAATATTTAAAGAAGTGGAAGAGAAAGGAGCTAAAAGATCTCAGATAAAACATCTTAATAAGGTCCTGAATATACTCACTAAGAAAGAGAATATAGAAATAGCTTAATTTAAACTTTGTTAGGTATACACATTAAAATATCTAAGGTAACTTCAAAAAGAATACACATGAAGAGTTAAAGTTTCAAATTAACAGAGAAAGGGAGAAGAAATGTGGGATGATAAAAAGTAAAAGTATGTGAAAAACAATTTCTGAGGGAAGATTTTTCTCAAAATTAAAAAAAAAAGTCTTTTTTCGGGGAGGGATGCATAAAGAAGCTAAAGTTCTCTTTCAACTTGACATTAAAAGAAAAAAAATGAACATTTCAATTATACTGTAAATCCAAATCATACTGCCACATCCAAATACTTTATAAATTCTAAGGTAGAGCAATTTTATTTCATTACCAACAATTATGATTGAAGCTTTTAATGAGACTATAAATAGATCAATGACTATCTTGTTGCATGATTGTGAAAAATACCCAATTATTTCTCAGGTTGCTGATGGCTGTCTAATTAGTAAGCTACTTATTTTCAAATATAAAACAGAAAATACTTGCCTTTTTATCTTCAGGATTTAGTTGATTCATTAACATACTGACATTGTCAGTATTCCAAACCCAAGAATTACTTGTGAAATACTCAAGAAACACCATAGCTTTGTGAAGACGAGTTATTGCTTTCATCATCCTGTATTATAAGAAAATGACAGGTTCATATTCTGCATAGGTTAGAAAAAAAAAATTTCATCACCACCCATGGCACCAGTTGTAAACTGAGACATTAACAGTAAAATCATAATACATAATTCAGTAAGTGTACCAACCAGCAGGTAATAAGAATATTTCTGCATCTTGGAAGATTATTTCATAAATCCAAAATGTAAAAGAATAAATTTTAAGTAGCAGCAAATGAATTTAATACTACCTAAAGTTCTTGTTGATACATGAAATTAATTTTCAAAGGAAATACAATGCTTTAAGGTCAAATTTTCTACATATAATACTAAATAATAATGGATTTAATTAGAAAACCCTTGCTTTTTGTTTCTTTTGTTCCACATTTTACTAAGATTTCCTGTGAATTCATAACATTCTATATTACCTTATACAGAAATATTCGTTTGCCATTTAGTCGACTCTCTATGTATAGATCTTTAAATAACCTTCTCTTTATCACTGACAAATACCATTGTTGATTATTTTGCTGTGCCATGAAATCGATGACTCATAGTGAAAACTTTTTTAAATATTTACTCACCTTCCCAAATCCCCAATATCCATCCTTATAGAAATAAGGAAGTTAGATACTGTTTTATTTGTTTCTTTTTAAAAGGGCAAGGGGCCCTAATCATTATATCTGTCATTTTAAATATCATGGCTTACTATAAGTCATTGATATCATAACATTAATTCGAGCAGTTATAGCTATATAATAATTACCAATGATAAGTAGGGAAGAAAGAAATTTTCAAAACAAAACACACACCAAAAATTCCTAACCTCTGATAAATAGAAAAATAATTTGTGAAGAAATGAAAACAGTAATATAATTAGCTAAGCAATTCTGATGATACATTTAGTACATTTAGAAAGATATCCTGAATCCAGAATATTGAAAAAAAAAAATGAGGTAGCAAGGACTATGTAAAGAAAAACTTTAATTCATGCAAGAAAGAAATTACAAAACATGAAAAGAATTAGTGAGCCTCAAAAGGCTGTATTTGGACAAAAATAGTTCCTAAAGATAAACAGTACTTGGCGACAAAAAAGAAGATATATTGCTTTTAGATAAGAGATTATACAATTTTCTAAAAAACAACAAAGAAGATATAAAAATTTTGTAATTAAATCAATATTGACTACCACAGCCAGTACAGATATTTGAATCACATACATAAATATATTTGGTTAATGTGGTTTTCCAACATTCAGCTTCTTAGAGTTTTTCTTCCTAACCTCTTTTCACTGACAATTCTCACCTAGTCTTCACATTCATTTAAATGACAGAATTACCCTAAAACCAATCATTAGTTAGGCCATTAAGAAATAATTATAATAAAAAATTGGAGTGGAAAAAGAAAATTTGAAAGGCCATAAATTTGTAAGGTTCATGGACTATTATTTATCAAACTTATGGCAGATTTTTAAAAAAAAACACACACAACTTTGCACCATCACTCAGGTTAAACATGATATAAGTGCAAATGCCTGGCACTATAATGTCCTATATGTTCTGAGTATTTTTTAATTCTTTATTATAACAACCAGCAAAAATTAATCAATCACAATCCTTTAGAATACAACAAGATCTTAACGGTCATCTAGTCCAGGGCTAGACATTTTGTGCCAGATAATTCTCCTTGGTGGAAGCTTTTCTGTGCATTCTAAGATGCCTGGCGCATCCCTGGTCTCCACTACCTCCCCCTGGAGTTGTGATAATTGAAAACATCTCTACATTTTGTCAAATGTCCCTGAGGGGGACAAAACTGTCCTCAGATTAAAAAGTATTAAGCTCATTGAAGTTAAGCTAAAGAGTTAAGCTAAATAACCCCAAAAATAAGACTATGGAACCACTTTTTTAAAATGTCATTTTTGAGCAGTGATAAAATAGCTACATTTCAAAAGCTAGAGTGAATAATCTATACAACTTCTACCATGTAATATCATACATCCGTAGTCCCTACAGAGTATAAACCAGGATTCTTATGATGCATGTCTAAATTATATTTATCTAGCTGACAGGTTAATGTAAATGAGTAAAATGGATACCATTAATGATATAATTGACATTAATGTAGAAATGTAGAAATATTAAGACCCCAATATAAGATATAAAACTCAGTGCCTTGCTCAGTATACATCTGAACCTAACTAAAAAGTCTTTGTCTCTTTTTGCTTTTAGACTATAAGCTCCCAGAGGTCAAGGATAATTCCTGATTTGAAAACCTCACACAAGGCAAACCTCAAGGTTCTTTCTTTGATGTTTCCTATTTGCAGCAAATTTTAATTTCCAAAGGTAGCTGTATTATTATCTCCCATCCTCCATGCTCACCTATAATCTCCCCATCAAGATTATCTCCCCATCAAGAGGTGAAGGTAACTTATACCCAATAGAATGAGGTGGAAATAAAACAGTGTGATTTCCAAGAGTAGTAAGAAAAGGTGAAGAAGCTTTCTAAGCCTTGCTTGCTGGAATACTCACCCTTGAAGCCTTCAGTTGCCATGTGCTGTCCACCTCCCCTAGAGGCTGCCATGATGTGAGGAAACCCAAACTAGTCCAAGTGGAGAGACCACATGGAGAGGCTCTGAGACTACATGAAGAGAGAAAAATGCCGGGCCACCACAGTTGCTCTGTACCCTTTCTCTCCTTTACCATTCCCTCCAGTGTACCTACTCATTCCTATATGACTACAAACACTGGAAAGACTCTTGGACAGAAACACAAAACCAAACCCTTCTAGAATTCCTGACCCAGGGAAATCGTAAGAGACTAAGTATGAGGTGATTTGCAATGCAGCACAGATAAAAGGAACAGATCTTAGTACTAGAATTGTGGGGCTTCTATAATAAAAATCTAAAACATACATTGGCTTTAAGAGCAAGTGGTAGAATCTTAAAAGGCTCTTGAGGAGACCATGGTGAAACCTGAAAGTATTAAGAAAAGAATTTTAGTGGAAGCCTTAAAGGCTTAAATGAACCTGCTGTTTGAGGTCTTGAAGGGACAAAAATATTGTTGGGAGATGAAAGAACAAAACTGTTGCCTGTGGTAACATGGAGAATAGAAACTGTACCTAACTTGATGATCTAGCTAAGATTTCCTCAAACAGGATAAAGGTGATATTTAAAAACTGAACTATTTGTTTAAGTGGTATTTAGAGGAAATGAAAATACCAGCCAGCCTTGGCTGGGTAGCTCAGCTTGTTGGAGCATCATTCCAATATGCCAAGTTTGCAGGTTCAATCTCCAGTCAGGGCACAGCAAGAAGCAACCAATGAATGTGTAAATAAGTGGAACAACGAACTGATGTTTCTCTTTCTCTCTCAAATCAATAAATAATATGTTTTTAAAAAATAAATAAAATGCCAGGCAGGAATTCTTTTGTTTTTTTCCATGGAGGTATTTTATTTGTGCATTTATATTACATCATTAGAAAAAGAATCCCAGGATTTTCCCTCCTGTGTGTTTTCATCTTGCTTCTTTATGGTCCAAGATGCCTAGTGAGATTGTCAGTACAATGAAACCAAAATGACGGGATGGAAGCAGATTGTTCTGCCATTTTTATAAATCTTAGAGTTGGACAGCAAAACTGGGGCTGATAACAGCACACTAGTTTAACCTGCCTGTGAGATTCTCAACTTTCCCAGCTCTGGGGTCATCAATAACTTCAAATTCACCAACATAAACATGCTTCATCATCACAGTTAGAAATCAGATGATGACTTTGGAGCACAAATTAATAAGAACCTGGTGCTTGCCTTTCTTTCTGGCATTGTTTATACTCTTGAGAGCATCAGCTGGAACATTCAAGTGCATTTAAGGCAGCATAGAAAGATGGTGGAAAGAGCCCAGAATGGCTTCTGGGCATGGTGTAAAATCCAGAATGCAGACATAAGATTTTTGGTTAATACCTCAAAAAGATCTAAGGTAGTACATGAGGAAAATAGAGTGAAGAAATAAAATAGATTGCCTGGCCAGTATACTCAGTGGTTGAGTACCAACCCATGAACCAGGAAATTACGGTTCAATTCCAGTTAGAACAAATGCCAGGGTTGCAGGCTCAATCCCCAGTGGGGGCCTTGCAGGAGGCAGCCACGTGGTATTTCTTTTTCCTCAATGATGTTTCTATTTCCCTCTCCATCTCCCTTCCTCTCTCTGAAATCAATAAAAGCATATTTTTAAAAGTAAACAAATAAAATGGAATTGCTTCAAAAATACTAAAATCAAGAAGGTTGAGGCAAAAGAAAACAATCCTATTCTTGTTTTAAATAGTCTGGGAACTTATAATTTGAACTTTTCAGTCCCGTGTCAATGCCTGGATATATATCAATTTTCTGTATGTCAATACCTGGACATAAACCAAACCTTCAAACAACCCTCTAATTAGCCCCTGAAAAAGTCATATCTCCAAACTACCTGACATCCACTATCTAGATCAACCAACATCTGACAAATAACTAGCCTGGACCAATCCTAGGGCTAAGAATGCAGAACAGATTCTTCTCAAGAATGTACTTTTACTATAAAATCTTTTAACTTTTCTTTCTTCTTCAAAATATTCTGGGTATTGTCTAGCTATGTGTTCTGGTTTGCAAACCCTAAAACCCTTGAGTAAGTCTTTATTGTTTATTTCTAGCCAAAATCTCCAGACTCTTTTTGAGTTCCTTCAACATACCTCATAGAAACTTTCTAACAAAAAGCTTATTCCAGATCTTAGAGCAGTGGTTCTCAACCTTCCTAATACCACGTCCCTTTAATGCAGTTCCTCATGTTGTGGTGACCCCCAACCATAAAATTATTTTCTTTGGAACTGCATTAAAGGGACGTGGCATTAGGAAGGTTGAGAACCACTGTCTTAGAGAAATGTCTCACAGAAGCCCTTCTGTTTAAAGAGGCAGGAACTAAGAGTCTAGTATAAGGATCTAAGAGACAAGAATCTAAGATGTAAGGGTATTATCCCATCCATAATAACCTCATAAAGACTCAAGACAGAGATGGACATGTCTCAAAGAGATCTGTGCGTATGGCTTTTGTCTAATGGAGATTGTTTTAAACAGATACATGGGAAACCCATAAGTTTAAAAGGAATCATATCAGTTTACACTGAAATGGACATAGATAGTACAAAATGAAAAGAGGCCTCTGGCTCAATGATTAACAAACCAACACCCTTGGGGCCAAATCCACCTGTTCCTATAATTCAAGTTGTATTGGAACACTCATGGTTATTCAATTGCATATTGTCTATGGCCATCTAGTTGAGTAATTGCAAATGTCTAATTGAATAATTGCAAGGTGGAGGCTACAATTAACAGCAGAGTTGAGTAGTTGCAACAGGAACCATACAGCCCTTTACAGAAGCTGATCCCTGCCCTGGGACTTCCAACCGTTTATGGGCAAGAAGTAGATTAAGAAGGCAACAGTTATCAACACAAGCTAAGAGAAATAATAAATTGAAAGAAATATTAAATTACAGCTGCCGTTTTATGCCACTATTAATGATATGACTTGCTATGTAGCAACATCTAGTATAAATCATTTAATAACTTCGGTTACTCACTTATTTTTAAGTTTACTAAGCCCCCTTTTTCTGTAAGGCATTGTGATATATTTAACCTATTTTACTTTTTTGACCTAGTTGACCTAGTGACTTCTCTTTTCTAAATTGCAACAACTTTATTAATATCAAGAAAGCATGCACTGCCATCACTCGTAAATTTACATCTACTTTTTAGCCACAAAGAATGCTGCCAATGACAAATATTGCACTTTTTAGATCATTCTAGAAAATTTAAAAATATCTTGGAAATACTATGGATCTTTTTTCCACTAAGTATTTCTTTACCTATTCAACACCTCTCACATTAAACATATAAAATTAGAAACATAGTGGACAACTGAATCCACAGAAAATACCTACAAGTAACTCAGATCCTGATACACTATAACTGGCAGATATCTCACTTTTACTTTTTGAACAACTGGTGAAAATTCTGAAATCAGAACCTTACCTTCTTCATACATAAATACTCAAATCCTGAACTCTATAATCAAAGACTCCACTGTAATGCCAATGTAGTTAAAATTTATTTTATGGGACATTTAACTATAATTTTGGGAAAGACAAGAGGACTTTATGTAAGTTTGTGGGGTTTCAATAAAAAAAGAAAAGGAATCAAAAAGAAAGGCTGTAACAACTAAAGGAAAATGAAAAAGTTGTCCATTTGTTATTAACTTCTTAAAAAATATTAATATTCTCAATCTGGAAATTAGTCAAAATCTGTAACATGTAAGCTGAATGGGCAGCTGAGATAATTCAAGCAATTTTCTAAAAGCATCCTAAATGTTTCATATAAAACTGCACAATCTCTTAAAGCATAACATTTTAACATTAAACCTCTATAAAACTACCCCTATGTTTTTTAAGGGGAAGAAGAGAAGAGCTCAATTTCAGCTTATAATAGCAATGACAACCTTGATGTTGGACATTTCCTACATTATGGGATTTTGGAGGCTCAATGACCCAAAAAGCTGAAACCACAGTTTTCCCAAATATATCCAATTTCTAAGAAATGTCTTAACATCTTGATTGTGATTAATCAGGTAATTCTAGAGATAAAGCTCATGCCAGCGACTCTTAGTCTCTCCAGCAAGCTTCCACCACCTTACCAATACATAGTGTATTTACTGCTAGTCTTCTTACCACGGTTTCTGACCTGTCAACCTGAGTGCAAGATCGTACAATAATGCAGGTACTGTATGTCTGACACCCTTCCAATAATGAAGCAATAAGTTGTTGGAATAAAACTTAATATTGGGGTGCCTGAATACTTGGTTTAAAGGATTCATCTTGAAGGAATGATTTAGATAATATCCTGTAGGGAAAATAAGCATCAAAGTATTTTGAATGTTATTTGTTATTCAGAAAAAATACCTAAAGTTAGATCTAGAATTCAGCAAATGATAACTCATCATCAAAACTTCAGAATAAACTAGAGTGAATTACAACACTACCTTTCTTTTCTGACAGTCTTAAATTCAAGTCTTCTCTTTCATAAAAGGCCATTAAGCCTTGTAAGCATAAACAAATACAGAGTTAATAGGCATTTTAGTGTAAGCAAAGGTTGTTTAACAGTCAGAGGAACAGATAAGACAGAGCTAGTCACCATTACCTTGGGCTTCTTCCAGTCATCCTGAGGTAGATATCATACAGGAATGCTGGGGCCTTATGGCTTACAGCAATCCAGTAATGATATAAAAGGTGATTGGAGGTTAGATTTACATTGGGCCGTCTGAAGGCCTGTTCGAGAGGATTCCTCTTGAAAGTGGAAATTACATGGTATTCTGAGGAAGAAAAGTTGTGTAACAGCTTTGATAATAACCATGTAATGAAGTTTTGAAAAAAAATCATGTTTTTTACAAAGCAAAATATTTTACCAAAGATGTCAGAGTTCACTCATTTAAAAGACAAACTTTTCTACTCTCTAAAGTCCCTAAAAGAATGAGTATTAGACTGTTGAAGTCAAGTGGTTTTAAAACTGCCACTGTTTATAAATTTTATTTAGATGAATTTTTGCTAAAATTTACTCTTAAAAATCCTTTTAAATGTTTTACTGATGTCAGTTTACAATGTCACTTTCTCTATTTCACCTCACAATAGCTTCTTTCTTTCTGTTCCTCTTTTCAGATTCTTATTATAGTACTTACTTAAAAAAGAAAAGGAAAATCATCATCCTTTGCTTATGAATAATTAAGTTGCTCAAATTAACATATATCAACATCTTAAAACAACCCAAATTAATTTCTGCCATAATTTTAGTCTATGCAATGTCAACACAATCAAATCTATAATCATCTGTTAACACTTCAATGAAAATGTATATTGAGATATTCACTAAAAATATAATGTTCAACTTAATTTTTAAGGAACTTTGGAACATAATGAGAGATTACAAAAAAATGCCTCATATTTTAAGTTTTTAAAAAATTATTAAAAGAGCTTTAAATAATTATTATAAAATTAAAATCTCCCTAGATTTCTCCTTCCCCCCCTACTCCCACCCCTCGCCCCCCACATGCTCTAATGGCCAATCTTTAAGTTGAAATAAAAATACCCTAGAAAAACCTTAGAATAAAGGACATAAAAGATTTGCTTTAAAATCAAAATTGATTTACAAGAATAACAAAAATTTTTCAATTAAAGGTTAAATAAGACCCATTACTAAATCAATGCAATAAATATATTTTACTTTAAATTTTAAAACATAAATCAACAATTTAAAAATTATTCTATTTCAGTAGGCTTCAAAGTTATATACTATTCCCATTTTAGGGCAAGTAACATAGTATATACACTACCTGCTATAAATTTGTAAATTTAAATAGATTAATTAATGGAAAATTATTTTAGCAAAATGTACCCATCCTACTTGCTAACTCCTTCATTTATTACTCTTTGGGCCACTAGTTATTTCCTGAGATATACCAACTCTTATAGTTAGAAATGTTATTTATTGCCTACAGACAGGCAACATCAGCACCAAGAGTGCCCATGATAGAAAAAGAAAGCTGTTTCCATGCCACAGGTACCTATAAGGGCTGCTGCAAACAGCAACAGAAAAACAGCAAGGGTCAGACAAGGGTGGGATTATACAGCAGGCTATTTTTAAATTTGGAAAACACTATTAAGAACAAGGTAGTCTTGGTAGATATTCTTAAGATGGCAATTAAAATAAGACTAAATAACAATTTATTGGAACTCAGTGGCCTTAATGTCTCATAGATTATTCTGACATTAAAACTCAGAATATTTTAAGTTCTTTAAGATTTATTCTAACTTTCAAAAACACAAGTAAAATCATACCAACTTCACCCCAGTGGAAAGGATTAGTGCTGCCTGTTGTGCAATTATACACCATGATGTTCCTTGGTCTGCAAAAAGAAAGATCAAAGCAATGAAAGATAAAAAGAGGTCAAACTTGTCCAATCTAAATTTTACATGATTTCAAGTAGGAAAAAATGATGGTACCTCTGCTACATTTTTAAATTATCCTTAAAAGTTTTACAACTTTCCCCCCTTCCCTACCAATATTACTTACTTTAAAAATACTGACTTTTTAAAATATATTTTCTTCCTTGTATAAATAGAAGTGTTTTTTTAAATGTAAGGAAAATGCCCTACCCAGTTTGGCTCAGTGGATAGAATGTTGGCCTGCAGACCAAAGGGGCCCCAGGTTCAATTCTGGCCAAGAGCATGTTCCTCCCCAGTCCGGTCCTTGGTTGGGGCTCATGCAGGAGGCAACCAATCGATCGACTCATGTTTCTCTCTGTCTTTCCCTCTGTCTTCCAATGGAAAAAATATACTCCGGTGAGGAGTAAAAAAGAACAACAACAAATAATCTCAGCTCTTCCTATCTCCTTCCCATTTGCAGAAGCTCTAGTTGAAAATATTATGGGCTGATTCCCTTTTACCAGAAACCATCTATTCCTATAATCATATGCCTTTTTGAAAACATAAAAAATACGGACTTCAAAAATAACAGTTTATTCATTAGAAAACAAAAGTAATAAAAAGCTCAAAGTTTAGGTGTTACCTATAATGCTACTACATTTTAAAAGGAGGCTCCATGAATTGATTAAAGCTGCTCTAGTGTGACATGTTTGATTTATATAAGCCATTCTCTGTGAATTTTCAGCTCTTTATGCCAAGTTCATACCACACTTTAGTTTGGATTAAAAAAATTACCAGTTGGGGGTGGGTTTTGTTTTTTTTTAAATATATTTTATTGATTTTTTACAGAGAGGAAGGGAGAGGGATAGAGAGTTAGAAACATCGATGAGAGAGACATCGATCAACTGTCTCTTGCACGACCCCTACTGGGGGTGTGCCTGCAACCAAGGTACATGCCCTTGACCGGAATCGAACCTGGGACCTTTCAGTCCGCAGACCGATGCTCTATCCACTGAGCCAAACCGGTTTCGGCATGGGGGTGGGTTTATTGTTACTACCTAATTAACTTGCCTATCCTGTAGTTAGTTCATGACAATTCATATTAACTTGTAATCACTGCTGACAGAATCACTTGCTATTATTGCCTGTAATAAGCTAACGTTTTCAGTTGGAAGTAATATACAGGGTATCCCCCCAAAAAATGTATACACACTTTAACAGCTGATAACTCAATTTTGAAAATGAAATGTATTTTAATGAACACTGCCTTCCTAATTATTCAATGTATACATTTTTGGAGACACTTTATATACTGATGTGGCAATGTCAGGATTGAGGAATTAATATTAGTCAATAGCTCTGTTTTCCCTTCTCAGTTACTATATATATTTAACAAGCAACATTGTCACCTCATATACCTATTAACTCCGGAATACCAGGCTGCCGCAAGACTCGTGTTGACAACTACATCTACAGGAACAAGATCTGCAAGGGCATTGTTGGAAGCACGCATTGTTCGAAGAATTCCTTTCCCTGCCTTTGTTAAAATTAAAAACAACACCTTAATATACATAAATCAGAGTGTACATATATACACATAAAGGTATATACATATATACATATAAAGGTATACAGAAAACTAAAGAAAATATAGAATATTAAATAAATCAAAACATTAACTTACCGCAATAAAGAGACCACTTGGTCCATTAAAGTTATCAATCCATCCCTAATACCAAAAATAAAAAAAGTAGAAAGCTTATAAATATTATGAAGCTAGGGATTTATTACATGAAATCTGCAACTCCACACATATATTTGGTAATTTTATTATAAAAATTAAAAATTAAACTAGATTCAGGTCAGACTATTTCTCCTCATCCGAAATAGAAGCAATCTTTCTCTGGGATTGCAAATGGCTAAGTAAATCATTTTTAAGGGGTTACCTACTCTTCCTTTAATTCTCTGCAAGGAGAATTTTATAAAAAGAAGTTTATACCTGTCTAATATTTTTGTTAAACAAAGCCTGTTCAAGTTTGATTTTATGCAATTTACTGATACAGTACATTGATTAGGGGAAATGGTAACTTATCCTCAAAATTACTGAACAGAGGAAAACAGAATTGTCAAAGCAACAAAGGGCATCCACTTAACTACCATTATAGAAACCTTTTTCCTAAATCAACTTACTAGTTTATATCTATGTTTGCTCTTACTCCAGAGATTTAGAAATACCATAATGCCTTCCTTTCCTATATTACCATAGAACTCTCTCATATCTTTCTTAGCTTGTGATCTAAATAGGGAAGAATCTACCTCTTAGAAGGCTTGACTCCATTTGGTACTAAAAAACAAATGAAATAAAATAAGATCCTGAATATTTTCATCTCTATTCCCTTCTCTTCTGCAAGGAAAGCTAATCTATATAGCTATATTCAGGATCTTATTTTATATGTACATATATATATAAAACACACTCCGGAACCCCTCTGATCCCTGCAGACCAGACCAAGGAACCTCACCTTCCAGAGGGACCCCATTCACTCCGTAAACACCAGGGAAGGACTATGGAGGTTGGCTCCAGGGCCTGTCTGCCCATCTCACCCAATCCCACCCCATTGGCCACCTTGTAATTAATTTCCTTTCAATGTACACGAATCTATGCACCAGGTCACTAGTCAGTAAATAATTTTAAAAGCCAACAAATGTTGATGTGTCAAAAGTCCAAGCTCATTAATCACAAAGAAAAAATATAGGGCAAGATCTCCTCTGATCGAGATAACATCATAGTCCCCATTAACATTTTTAAAATGTTTATCTGCATTCCTAAATAAACATTAAATTAGAAATAAAAGTACTAATAAATGTGTCTCTTTCTATGAATGGAAACAGCTCTGCCATATTAAGCCATATTCAGTGAATAGCACTTACTCTTAAACAACTGCTGATTATTTTAAAATTTTCAATTATAATTATTTAAAAGATTTCTAACAACTTACTGGAAAAGGTTCTTTCCAACTGGCACCAACAATTGACGGTCTTACAATTGCCACATTTAGCTTTGCTCCTTCTTGTTGTATAACATATTCTGCCAATGCTTTCGTATATATGTATGTATTAGGTCTGTCTCCTATCAATTTGGGAGTGATATCATTTACTAAGCCATCATCCATCCATCTGGTAAACAAAGAAAGTATGCAAAAATGTTTTCAGATGTTTTACTATAAAATAAAAACCTTACTTTATATATTCAAACGTAATGACCCAAACGATTTGACAGCTCTTACTAAAAATATCCAAGTTAGTCTTCCTTTCATTATACATCAAATAAAAGTCCATATATTTTATATCCAATTACTATATCCAAAAATCTAGAGTTCTTTCATAAATCATATGGTAGGTAGCAAAGCTGATCTGAACTGATTTATGATCTTTTTTTTTTAATCATTTTTAGAGAACTCAGTGTGACTATTCACTCCAAAATACATCTGGACCCATAAATTTCAGATTAGGAACTATATTTCAGATTAGGAATTCTGAACACCATAACATGTTACTTAAATTCATTTGCAATGAACATACCTTTACAAGGAATAGAAAACACCTAGTAATCTCAATGTTACTAAAAACTGCATGCTCTCACTAACAAGATTAAAAGAAATTAAAGTAAACAATAAAATAAAATGAATCATGCTATAAAATTCAATTAGGGCATCATTCCCATCTGCAGCTATTATTTTTGGAATCTTCTTAATGTTTTTCTCAGTTTTTCTGTGTTTGTTGTTTTTTATTCTCACCAGGGGTTATGTTTTATTTTGTTTTGTTTTGTTTTAGAGCGGAAAGGAGAGGGGGAGAGAGAAACATTGATCAGTTGCCTCTTGTACACGTCTCAATTGGGGGCTGATAAGGGATTGAACATGCAACCCAGGTTGTACCCTGACCAAAATCAAACCTAAGACCCTTCAGTGCATAGGACAAAGTTTCAACCAACTCAGCCACAATGGCCAGGAAAATTTCTCAGTGGTTTACATGCCTCTGGGATGAAGTACAATATTTTGGCTGACACTTGTATTCATCATCCAGAAATTAATTCAGCTTGTAGATTTCCTACCATCTTCTACCCCAAACAAGCCTTTCAAAAGGTGGTATCTTAGGAACTTAACTGTTTTTTATTTTGCTGCTCAGAAAACTTCCATTCCAGCTTGGTTCCTCTTTTGTGCTAGAATTATCCCTTCCCACTCACCCCTCCTTTTATACTTCACAGCTTTTCTGCTGCAGTCCAAAAGTAGCTGAGCAAGGCCTATTATAAAGGAGAAAGTCTACCTGGGAGCTGGTTCTGTTGGTAATGTGGAAATTAACAAACTCTAAAGGAGCAAAGGGACTTTTCAATGTCATTTGCTTTCAGAAACAAGAACTTTCTATTCTAAGGCCTTAAATTTATTTTTTCCCCCTCATAAAATAGTCTGATAAACTAATTTTTAAAAAGAAATGCCATTAAGTATGTTGGATTTGGTTTAAAATTCCTAATGAGTTCCTGCCTTGGCCAGATAGCTCAGATAGTTGAAGGGTTCAATGCCTGATCAGGGATACCTAGATTGTGGGTTCGATCCCTGATAGAGGCACTTATGGGAGGCAACTGATCAATTACTAAATTACTTCTCTTTTCACATAGATGTTTTTCTCTCTCTCTTTCTCTTCCTTCCTCTCTCAAATCAGTAAAAACATATTCTCAGGTAAATATTAAAGGGAAATGAAAAACTACTAATGAGTTCTGGAAAAGAAAAATATTTGATTCTGAGTTTTATGTTTTTAAAAATTAGTTGTGAATGTTAAGTACGAATATTTTGTTTCTTTAGGGAGAACATGTTAAAAGAGTGAGATCTGAGATGAGAGAAGTATTTTGCAGAGCTATCAATGTTCAAATAAATAAATAAATAAATAAATAAGGGTATTTATTTATGTAAATTGTGGAACCATTCAATTAGCAACCTACTATGAAATTCTAAAATTCCTGCAACTTTCTCAGTATATCTGAAGAAAAAGTCTACTCTGATCATCTGAAGATTATATAGTACTAGGTGATAAGTATGGTCTTTACCAGTCTAAATATCTGATTCCAATGTAATATACTTTTTTCAGATACTTTTCCCTTACTATCTATAATTCTACATATGCATAATTGTATATTCAGTGTACTGTCACACTCTAATGACAGCTATACTAACTGATAAGGAAGCATAAATTAGAGATTATCAAAATAAATTTTCTTTTGTACGTGGAAGTACTTGTAGTGCGTGACGGGAAAAGAATGCTAATAAAACTGAAGGGCAACTTAGAAAAACTCCAGAGTGGAGACAACTTTTGAAATATGAAAGAGATGTTGTTACATTAAAAGAAAAAAAACACTGGCTAAATGGAGGAAAGACTTTAGCCAGTAAAGCCTAATCACTAATGTGAATTTACAGATGCAATCCATGAGTTATCTTAAAATTATCTGTTAGTGAGATTTCTTTATGAGCAAGAAAAGAAGATATTGTACACGTCTCAATTATTTTCTGATTATAAAATAAATCTCACTAGTAATTTTAAATTACTCAGAAATAAATTATTTCTGCATGTCTGGCTTTTCAGTTATTAAGTGTATGGATATACTAAATTCTAATAAGAGAAAAAGTAAAAAGCTTTAATAACTTCCACTCAACTTTACCCAGAGATATTAACAATTATAACCTATGAAGAAAACGAGGTAGATATTTAGGAACATCTAAGAAACAGAGTCATAAAACAAAACCAGAGAATTACCCTAAGAATGTCTTAGTAAACTCATGTTTATTAATTTCATTATAACCTGTCTGCTTCCCCATAGTGATTAGCAGGAAAACTTTAAAGAAAATTACCTACATGTTTATTTTAGGAGAAAACTTGGAGAAAGAGCTAAGGATACTCTCTATAACACTCTTGGAGAAAAAAGAATTGGACTGAGAAAGCAGGAAATAACTAAGGAGCTGAAACTGATAGAATCTCTGGGAAGAAAAATCTGAGGAGAAACAGATAAGAAAACGGAAGTAAAAGACTACAGTAATATTATATGAGGATTAACAAATATGTGAAGATATGATGGCTACCAGAAGGTTTTTATAATTATAAAAAATAAAAAAAAAAGATTGTTTTTGTTCTGATCCTGTGTTGTTTGTTTCACCTGACAAGAAAGCACAGGCTGAAAAAAGCAAATGAAACCTTGGCCATGCATAAGCATACTTCACTTAATCTATATCCAAAATATCTACCACGTAATAGTTGTTGATAGGATCCTAGTCCTTAGAAAGATGACAAACCATAACTCTCAGAGTATCAATTAAAGGACCATGACTCCTCTGATTCCCTAATAACGAAAGGTACCTCTACAGACATACTCCATTGGTTCATAATAAAAAAGATAATCTTTTAATAAATTAGAAATTTGCTAATGAATAGGCAGCCATTAGTCCCTATGGTTTCAGATACTTAATTACTAAGATTGATTCTCTGGAAAACAGAGGCCCTATTATCATTGATGAGTCTGTTCAAAGGCCTACTTCCAATCAACACACCTGACCAAAAGAGAAAGCTCCACATTACAACAGTCATTTAGATATAAATCTATACAATAAAAAAACAGTAAATATGTAATAATTTGTTGAATTAAAAAAAAGATGTGTGTGTATGTGTATGTAAAGGGGTGGAGAGAAAGAAATTGAAATTGACCAAGAGATACATATAAATAAACTTGGATCCAAAGTCCAAAGTTTTAGGATCAAAATAAATGTATATAAATTTCAAACAAACATACTCTAAAGAATCAATCAGTTTCTTGGGATCCACAGGGGGTGGATAGACTACTTCTTCAATATGCTTTCGATTGCAGTAAGCATATGCTGTTGACACATGCATGAACACTTCCAGATTCTTCATTTGTTGTGCAAGGAAAATAAGCTGTCGTGTAGCAATCACATTTAACTGAACAGCATCTCTGTAAAAGAAAAAGCAATAATAAAAAATTAGAAAGCTATGTCATTTATTTATTTACTAAAGTAAATCTTATTTCCATTAGAGACAGATTGAGAGACAGAGGCTGATTCTTTAGAACTGATCCCTTAGCTCTGATTTTGTGTATTTTATTTCAATATGAAGTACATCCATTCTATCAGTCATGTTTAAAAATAAATATTTTCTGATTATAAAATAAATCTCACTAGAACTTTTAAATAAAAGTACAAATTAAAAATTTTAAATTACTCAGAAATAAATTATTTCTGCATCTCTGGCTTTTCAGTACCCATTTTTAAGTCATGTTAGACTTCTTTTGCAGCTTGATTTTTAAAAGTATACTATTTCATGATACAGCTATACCATAAGAATTAAATTGTTAAGTAATTTTAAAATGCTAAAGCAGAGTCACCAATATGTTATATGTTAGTTCAATGGTACCAATATATAACCAAATAAGAATATGTTTATTTCCTTTTTGGAGCAATTAACCCAAACGTCTTAACACTAATTACAAAAGGGTATTATAGTAAAACTAGAGGCCTGGTGTATGCATTCATGCACTAATGGGGTCCCTTGGCCTGGCCTCAGCATCGAGCCAAAACCAGCTCTCTGACATTCCCTGAGGGTTCCCAGATTGTGAGAGGGCATAGGCCGGGCCAAGGGACTCCACTGGTGCATGATTGGGGCCAGGGGGGACCCCACTGGTGCATGATTGAGGCCAGGAGGGACCCCACTGGTGCATGATTGAGGCTGGGGCTGGAGCCAGGAAAGGACCTTGAGACGGTTGCAGGGCATGTCCTGCCCATCTCACTCAGTCCCAATTGGCTAGAACCCAGAAGCAAGCTAACCTACAAGTTGGAGCATCTGACCCCTGGTAGTCAGTGTATGTCACAGAGAGCAGTTGAGCGGCCTTAGCATATCATTAATATATTACTCTTTGATTGGTTGAACAGATGACCAGACGACCAGACACTTTTAGCATATTAGGCTTTTATTATATAGGACTAATACATATTTTATAAAACATATGCAAGACCCCAAAGTGATCTATACATTTCCTTCTTGAAATTTATTAGAAATAATCGCACAAATACAAAAGTAAATATGAAGGAAAAAAATCAATGAAGCATCATCTAGTAATAGCAATAGCCTAGAGAGCCCAAATATTCATTAGGAATAAAACTATTTAATAAAGTAATCATTTTATCACAATGAAAGAAGATAGCCATTAAAATAATTATGATAATTATAAAACATGGAAAAATCTAGATGAATATTGAAAAAATACCTACATTATGAAATGAAGCAAGATTAAGAACAAGACTCTGGAATAAGACCTAAGTTTAAATAGTAGGCTGGCCTACCTATAAGCTAGAATTAGGTGACCTTGTAACGTCACTCAACCATATAGGACTTAGTTTTCTCACCTGTAAATGGGAATAATGATGGGATCTATCTAATAGGATTTATATAAAATTTAACTAAATAAATAGCTTATAAATATTCAGCATTATTCCTAATACAGTCCCAAACAATCATTCAATAAATATTATTTATGGTAATAAGATGGTGGGTAGTTTTTGCTTTCTGTCAAAATATTTGTTTATAGTTTGATATTTGAGGAGGGAAATATTTGAAATACTCAATACCAGTACTACTGTGATAAAACTGGAATGGTAATATATTGTAGGTGACACTGTATGTGATATAACTGATCAAAAAGAGACTACCTCAAAGAACCAGAAATTATAGAAATGATAGTTATTTATCTAGTTAACATACTAAAATTAACTTAAGAGAAAAAATTTGTTCTAACCCAAATTTTTCAAACAGAAAATTAAAAATCCTTAAATTTTCTATACTAAATAAATATAATTATGCTATATCAACATAGAATATTACCATACTATGAAAATTATAACTATTAAAAAATTAGAAATAGGGAGGTTGTTTCTTTAAGTAAAATAGATATGTTAAGTTTACATTTTATATAAAACAATATATGTTCAATGATAGACTGCAAGAAAATTTTTTTAAAAATAAAAAGTTTTGAGTACTTTCTAAAATTCTTATATTTTTTCAGTATTTAAGAAAAAAATCCAAACTTTTTAAGGGGCCAGGATTGTCACAGAATCTGGCCCACTGGACTGCAAAGCAGTGATTTGATGTCTATCAAATTTGCAAAAACAATCTTTTGGAAGAGGTATACAGAGAACATTCTGTTACAGTTTCCTAAGGACCAGACAAGTTCTGGGTCATCAGGAACAAGAAATAATTCATGAAAGGAAAAACTCCCATGCCTTATTTTTTTCCTCTTAATTTAATAGTACCCAAGAGCCTATGAAACATATTAGAAGGAAAATGTTTTTAAAGTGAACTAATTGGGTTGGGGTCTTACAATCATGAGTGTATCTTTTTCTTCCTTATCTCAACTGAGGGGGGGAAATCTGTTCAAATGGAAATCCAGAAGAAAAGACCTTTCAGAGAGAAAGTACTATCCACTAAACTGTAAGGCAATGGGCTCTTTTCTTTTGCATTTGCAAAACAATAGGTGTAAGGATAGTAATGTTTTAGGAGCAGAACACAAAGGATATTCTGTTACAGGCTCCTGAGGATGGTGACAGAGTTTCTGGGTCACTGAAAATAAGGATTAACTTGAGAGAGGAAACACTTCTGTGCCTTTCTACCCCTCCCCCGTAACTGAGAGCCCAAACCTGAAGGCATTTTGTGTCAATGTAAGTAACTCTTAGTATCACTGCCAGTCTAGTAACCTCACTCTATTTTACCACCATCCAATTTCTACTCCATTGAAATTCAGGCTAAGACCCTGACATGTTAGATCAGAAAGCATTTAGTACTAAACAAAAATAATGTTGTCATTATATTTTGTTTATCTGGAGTCATAAATGCATACTAAATAAGAGTGACTTTGAAGTAGACATGAGGGGACTGAACAAATCTTTGTATTTATGATCCATTATGAATATATAGAGACATAGAAACCACTTTAAAAAAAAAATTTGAGCTTCCAGTAAATTTTCTTGTTCACCTGGTCTTCTATAGACAAGTTAGGTTGTTCAAAACCTCTGCTGATAATACTCTAAGACAATGATCAGCAAACTCATTAGTCAACAGAGCCAAATATCAACAGTACAATGATTGAAATTTCTGTCGAGAGCCAAATTTTTTAAACTTAAACTTCTTCTAATGCCACTTCTTCAAAATAGACTCGCCCAGGCCATGGTATTTTGTGGAAGAGCCATATTCAAGGGGCCAAAGAGCCTCACGTGGCTTGTGAGCTGCAGTTTGCCAACCACTGCTCTAAGACTTAAAACCAAAGACCTAGCACTTGGCATGACGGACACCTGAGAGCTTATTTAAAAATGCAGATTGTGCCCAGCCAGGTGTAAGCTCAACGATTGAGCACTGAGGAACCAAGAGGTCACTGGATTGATTCCCGGTCAGGGCATATGCCTGTGCTGTGGACTCTATCCCCTACTGGAGATGCACAGGAGGCAGCCAGCCTTTGATGATTCTCTCTCATCATTGGTATTTCTATCTTTCTCTCGCTCTCTCTTCCTCTCTAAAATCAATTTTTTTGTAAAATGCAGATTGCTGGACCTCATCCTCAAACAGTTGTTAAAGTGAAGTCTGTGCAACTGTATTTTAAATAAGTTTCCCTGGCTAACTGGTTTGTCTCATGGTTCAATTCTGGTCAAGGGCATGTACTTTGGTTGCAGGCTCTTCCCTAGCCTAGGCCCTGATAGGCGTTCGTGCAGGAGGCAACCAATCACTGTGTCTTTTCCTCTCTGTCTTTCCTTCTCTCTTCCATTCTCTCTGAAAAATCAATGGAAAAAATGTCCTCGGGTGAGGATAAAATCAATCAATAAATAAATTCCCCTTGTCCCCACTTCTGAGAAAATACTATATAGATGAGACCTCACTATTATTGATTTTTAAAACTTAATGAAGCTACATATAGTAATGTCTAGGGACCAATGAATCAGTCTTAGGGTTTGGGACTCAGACACCTATAATTTAAATCACATCCAAGGTTCTTTCTAAAAATGAGGAGTCCTGGATATTAACCCAAAATTAGAGAATCTAAAGTTGGCATGTACAGTCAAAAACTGTGCCTTTTAACACATCTTCCAGAAGTTCTTAAAATTCAGAATACATTCTAAAGTTTAAGAATGAATACCCTTAGAGGCAAGTTTCTTGATCTTTTCTAATAATCAATCTCTACTTCCACTTCTTTCTGAATACCTATTATAATCCTTAATGTATACTTTTCAGTAACTCCTAATTTTCTATCTATATTATGGTTCTTTAAGCATATTCTTACTCCTATGTTAGATTGTATGGACAGTGTAAATAGGATCTGTGGGCAATTTACCTTGGACTTACCCAAAATAAGTACTATTGAGTACAATATGCCATTTTTTATTTGTGGGTTAACTTAAAAAGTGGTTATAAAGAGCAACTGTTTTGCAAGTAGTTATTATATGCCAACCTACAGTGTTTTATAATGTCTGGCCCAAATCTAATGTTGTAGATTTAAACTTAAACTTCTTCTAATGCCAGGGAATAGAAAGAAAGAAGGTAGCCTGAAAGTACTGCACTTTGATGAGTTCCACCCCAACTAACGTTGCCTATTCATTATAATCATGAACACCTAACAGCTGCATAAAAAAAAACTAAAAAGTAAATAATAAATTATAATGCTTATAATAATAAATTATAATGCTTATAACTATCATGCACTGGCCCCACTCACACTGGCACCCAGCGCTAGCCCCAATCCTTCCATGCTATCAGTGAGTGCAAGAGGGGCCAGTGCCATGAGTGAATGGGAGCGGCAGCATCAGGAATGGGGCTGCCAACAGACAAGGGACCATGGGCCTTGGTGGGAGGGACCAAGCAGGGGCATGGAGGATGGGAGACCCGCCCCTGTGCCCACCACAACCTCGAGGCCCACATTTCCTTTCAAGGTACACAAATTTGTGCACTGGGCCCACAGTAGTTCTAATAAGATTCTTTTGTCACTTTTTAATCATGAACACCTAAGAGCTGCATAAAAAGAACTAAAAAGCAAATAAATTATAATCACTAGATAATAAACAATAAAGTCAAGATTAAAGTTAAAGTAAATAATTCCAAAGCTCATCACCTTTCTATTACACAATGCTGTCTCAGCTTCCTCAAGTATAAAGTAGATTTGCCCATACTACTACAGTGGGTAATGTTAGCATGGAGTAAAATAATGGATGAGAAAATACCCTGAAAACTATAAAGCACTATAACAGAAATATAAAGGACTATTTAAAGTGCCCTCACCTGGGATATAAGCAAAACACATTGTAATGCTTTGGCACTGAACTATCATCCTATCCAATAAAAAAGTAATATGCAAATTGAGCTTATCTCCATTGCACCCACCAGCCACGCCCACTAGCCAATCAGAGTGAATATGCAAATTAACCCAGCTAAGATGGCTACGGCCACAGAGAGAGCAGGAGAGAGGCTTGGGTTACCCCTGGTGATGGAGGAAGCCAAGCTTTCCGCACACCCTGGCCTGCCCAGGCCTCCACTTAAGGCAACAAAGTTTCAATGGCTGTGAGAACAGAAGGCTTGGTTCCACTCCAGGCTACAAAGTTTCAACTGTAGAAGATAAATAAATCCCAGATACCAGGCCCTCTGCTTGGGTCGCAGGGAACATGGCCAGACTGCAAACCACCACAGGCCCCTCGCCCAGGCCACCCCACACCCTAAGGGAACACCCACCCTGATCCAAGATACGTTTTAGGGCAAACCAGCTGGCCCCCACCCGTGCACCAGAGCTCTATCCTAATAAAAGAGTAATATGCAGATCAACTATCACTCCAACACACACAATGACTGCCCCCATGTGGACATAAGATGGCCACCACAAGATGGCCAGCAGGGGAAGGCAGTTGGGAGGGACCAGGACTGTAAGGGAGGGCAGTTATAGGTGATCAGGCCAGCAAGGGAGGGCAGTTGGGAGGGACCAAGCCTTCAAGGGAGGGCAATTGGGGGTGATCAAGCCTGTAGGGGAGGACAGACCGGCAGAGGAGGAAAGTTGGGGGTGACCGGGCCTGCAGGGAAGAGAAGTTGGGGGAGACCCAGGCCTGCAGGGGAGGGTAGTTAGGGGTGACTAGGCCTGCAGAGGAAGGCAGTTAGGGGCAAACAGGCTGGCAGGGGAGCAGTTAGGCATCATTCAGGCTGGCAGGGGAGTCATTAGGGGATAATCAGGCTGGCAGGCAGAAGCGATTAGGGGCTTTTCAGGAAGGCAGGCAGGTGAGTAGTTGGGAGCCAGCAGTCCAGAATTGAGAGGGATGTCTGACCGCCCCGTCCTACCTGGATTGGGCCTAAACAGGCAGTCGAACATCCCTCAAGGGGTCCCAGATTTGAGAGGAAAAGGGGTGAAGGACACGCCCCCCCCTTTGCACAAATTTCGTGCACTGGGCCTCTAGTGTTACATAATGTCGATTAAGGTTTATACTTGTAAATTAAAGACAATATGGAGAATAACCTCAATTTAATTAATCATAATTTAATTAAAAACAGTTTAAGAAAAAGGCCTTCAAGTGATTGTGAAACCTACAGAAGTCTGCACCAATTTAACTGGCATAAGACCATACAATTAGATTAATATTAACATTAAAACTGTATTTTTGGACACATCATAAAAAAAATGCTTTGAATTAAATAGCACTGTTTGGAATTCACATTTGTTCATTTTAATAACAATTAGTGAACATTTAGATTTTTTAAATTGAAACGGGCATCTTAAAGTCCAAGTTATTTTTAAATTAAAATTATGTCCAATTACCCTGTCCCTAACACTGCTAACAAAGTTTTAAAACAAACAAAACAAAGGTATGACTTAAATTTATAAGCTGATTTATTCTACAAACATGAGCCTAATTGCTTTCAATTTTCAGATGAGTATATGTGCATAGAAAAATAAAGCTGCTCAGGTATAGGCTTCTGAAAGAATGGAGGTAAGAGGAAACAAACATTATTAGTTGTTTAAACTAACACTCTTACCCAAAGTGAATATTTTTTCTTCGGTAATTACTATCCTAATACAACTCCTATGTCTTACCTTTCCCCTGTCCTATATTAAGATGCATGGCAACTTCTAATAAATATACACTAGCTATCCAATGTTTTTAAACTGATAACAAAAAAAAAAAGGAAATTATTTTCTTTTTTTTCTCACTATGTAGGACACTGAAAGCTACAAGCGACAGTTTTTAAATCATTTTCAAAACAATTTGAAAAGTAGAATTCAAATTAGGTCTTTTAACCATGCTTAAGTTCAAATATCAGATAAATACCTTTACTTACCTTAAATTTTCATTAAACCTTACTGTAGCTGCACAGTGAAATATAATATTGGTAGAATCTATGATGATTTCTTTATCTTCTTCACTAAGAGCCAGTTTAGGTTGGGTAAGTTCACTGTTGATTGCTACGATTTTCTCCTTAAAATCTGGATTTTCATCTCTCAGTCTGTCAAAGAGCTAACAAAGGGGAAAAATATATTTAAGGGCAGTACTTTTCAACTTTCTAAAACAATCATCTCCCTCTTTTCCACTAATCACTATTTTTAAAGCTTTAACTATACAAATCCTAACGCTGCTATTCTTAATTGTTATCATTCTGTATAGAAAACATCCTTATGAGGTGCACATTATTATCCCCATTTCATAGAAGAGGAATCTGCTGGTAGCTTGCACAGTTATATTTTAATTGCCCATGCCTCTGTTGATTAGGTTATATTATCACTCAGAATAGACATAAGCAGTGCAAATATCCGGACAATGTTTAAAATGATTATTCAGATTTCTCAAATCCAGACTTTAATTTACAAGGAAAAACTAGACAAGTGAATGAACAATTAAAATCTAGTGTTATAAGTAATAAAACAAAAGTAATATTACACTGCTATGACACTGCACTGGAGAAATAATTAACCTAACTTAGGAAAGACCTACGATTGATTATCAAGTAGAAGAATCGTGTTTCAGGCAGAGGAATTAGCATGTATAACCACTTATAAGTGAGAGAGGATTGATATATCTGGAAAATTGAAAATTCAGTAGCTTGACTAGCGTGGCTCAGTGGTTGAGCATTGACCTATGAACCAGGAGATCACAGTTCAATTCCTGGTTGGGACACAAGCCCAGGTTGCAGACTTAATCCCCAAAGTGGGGCTTGCAGGAGGCA
>JAAGEH010000135.1:3865958-3880208 GCA_011751065.1 Lasiurus cinereus
TCTCTCTCTCTCTCTCTCTCTCTGTCCCCCCAACCCTCTTCCTCTCTAAAAACAAAAAATATATATATTTTTTAAAAAGTAATTCAGTAAGCACAATGGCTGGATATGAGGAATAAGGAATATAAACTCCATGAGGACAGGAACAATATCTGTTGCTTAACATGCAGGTCCTAAATATAAATAGGAAAGTGCTCAGTAATACTGACATGATAAACATTTGTTAAAGAAATAAACTCATTAGGTGGAAAACACTGGAAGTAAAAGTAGTACAGTTACAAAGTTACAAATTTTTGAAGATTTTTCAAAAACTGTTTTGTGAATGTTGAGTGTAAAGTGCCTATGTGACACTCCAGAAAACAGATCTAGTAGTGGTGACTGGCTCTGTGGGTCTGGAGTTTAGGGAAGAGAGAACCAAATGGATACAGATCTTACTAACCATCCCTGGTAGCAGCAGTGATAGGTTCTCAAAGTCCAGACCACATGAGGCTTTTCCCAAATTCAATTTAAAACACACATAAAACAGAAGATGCTGAGTAATCACCTAACCCAGTGGTCGGCAAACTGTGGCTCACGAGCCACATGTGGCTCTTTGGCCCTTGAGTGTGGCTCTTCCACAAAACACTATGGCCTGGGCAAGTCTATTTTGAAGAAGTAGCATTAGAATAAGTTTAAGTTTAAAAAATTTGGCTCTCAAAAGAAGTTTCAATCATTGTACTTGATACTTGGCTCTGTTGACTAGTTTGCTGACCACTGACCTAACCGGACCGGGTAAGAAGAGATCAAGCTTTGAAGAATATCAATATTTAAGGGATAAGCAGAGGAAAAAAGAATCTGAGCAATGACCAGGAAAGTACTTTTGACACCTTGAATAAACATTTTTTATTCCACATGCTTTCATTCTCCCAGATTGAGAATGACCTTTAATACTCCTTTATATGAGGTATCTCCACCAAAACATGATCATGCTGCTTCACAAGTTACATCACAAACTTAATACTTTTCCCTTCTCTAGTCACCATCTCTTTATTCAATACCATTTTCCCCCAATGGTACTCCAATTAGTTCCTACTTTATTCCATTCTCAACTGCCCTCATTAATATACTAACTCTTACAGAACTTATTCTTGGTCAACTATTTTCATTTAATCCTCACCATCCAGTGGAGTTTCTTTTCCCAGAGGCATTCCTATAAATTAGTGGTTCTCACGTTGGAACCATTTTGCCTCCAGGGAAGATTTATTTGGTGAAGTCTGGAGACATTTTTGGTTGTCACAACTGGGAGGGTGAGGGAAAGAAGCAGTTGGCATATAGTGAATAGAGTCTAGGAATGCTGCTGTGACTCTACAATGCACAGGACAAAGAATTATCTGGCTCAAAATGTTAATAGTGCTGAAATGGAGAAACTACCATAAAACAATGAATGCCCCACTCTTCATTGGTGTATGCTTTCTGCATATGCTCTTTATTCCTGTTTCAAAATCATTGTAGGCTTACCTTTAAGTTTCTTATTAACTTTAAGTGTATATTCATTGCTGTTTTTCATAAAAAGGACTACTCATTTTATTGATGCTATACATAATGGAGAATGAATGGCCCTAGAATTGTGACAGGATGTACTAGATAGGAGTTAAATGCATACAAAAAGTATGGAGTAGCCTAATAAAATATTTATTTAGACAAATATTGAGGGGAAATGCATTTTTTTTATTGAAAATAATGGCCAGATGTTTAGACTAAATCAAAAAAAGTTCAATGAAATTTCAGACATTATAGTAAGTAGAAGATACTAATTTTTTTTTTTACAATAGACTTACCATGGAGGAAAAGTTTTAGAAGCACTGCCCTGGAGACCCCACAGGGAGGCCCAAATCTTTCACATTACACTCAGGCCCTCAATTTCAACCAAGACATCAGCTTCAATAACTACCCCTATCCTATCTTTCTTGATATCCCTACACTCTCTTCCTTTCCTCTTCTCTGTTAAAAACTCTCTGAACTGTAGGCTCCATTAAAACAGGAACTCTATCTTATTTATTCCTGAATACAAGCCCCTATATCAAATCAAATATTTAGCACTAAGTAAACACAATAAATGTTTCCTGAAAAATGAGTAAGAACAAATACTATAGTCGAAATTCCTTTGGGGGATATGCCTACAGAGACAGATTCCTTATGTACACCAAATTTGAACTCATACTATTCTAACCCCAGCTTCGTTCTCTGAATCTTTCCTCTAAGCTTAGATTCAAATTAATTTTAGATGTCTGTTAAAGTCAACTCTTTCCTTAAAGTATGAACATTTGACCCTATCAGGTATATTCATAAGAAGATACCTGCAGGCTGTTCCCAAATGGTCTAAGCAACATGGTACACTCTTATTCAGCAGCAGTTCTCAAGTGTTGTCTAAGGATCCTAAGAGTGCTAAGGATTGTATTTTCGGTTTCAGTTCACAAGGTCAAAATTATTTTCATACTATCACTAAGACATTATTTGCATTTTTCACTTTCATTCTCTCACAAGTATAGAGGAATTTTCCAAAAGCTACATGTGTGATGACATCATTATTCTGATGGCTAATGAAATGTGTGCTTGTATATTCTTTTTTTTTTTTGCTTGTATACTTTTTTTTTTTGAGAGTGTTGGCCTGCACACCAAAGGATTGATGTATCTCTTTGACCTCTTTCTTTCTTTTTATTTTTTTAAAATATATTTTTCTGATTTTTTACAGTGAGGGAGAAACATCAATCAGCGGCCTCCTGCACACCCCCCACTGGGGATGTGCCCGCAACCAAGGTACATACCCTTGACCGGAATCGAACCTGGGACCTTTCAGTCTGCAGGCTGACACTCTATCCACTGAGCCAAACCAGTTTTGGCTGCTTGTATATTCTTTAAAGTTTGTTTTAATTTCTATTATGATAAATATCAGTAAGATAATGAAGCAAAGCCTCGCAAAATAAAACCTCTTTTAAGTACCTAATAATTTTTAAGAGAGTAAGGAATCCAGAAACATAAAGTTTGAGAGTTGCACTGCCTTGAATAAACAGAATATTTCAACCTATTTGGCAGATGTGGAAAAATATAGCCACAAGGTAATGATATCTATCTGCATTACACTGCAGTCAATCTATCAATTCCAAAAATTTTCTCAAGAGTTAGAACTCCGTCCATCTCACTTCTTAGGGGAGAAACTGAAAATGAACTTTGTACCTTCCATACTTTAAGATGGCAAATTCTTCAATCACAGTTATTTTGTTTATTTGGTAAATATTGAAATATTAACTCCCATTTTACTTTTAAAAATAAGTACCTAGAAACCTCATGTGATAATTCTTTGAGTTTATACCAGCTACACTTTTCTCATGTTTAAATATAAATATCTTTTATCTGAAGTCCTCTTCCTCAAGTCAAACAAAAATTTAAAATAATAATAAACTAACAATTTTATTGTATTTTAGGGGGCAGAAAGCTCGGCGGAAGAGAGGAATGTTGGTAGAGAATACCCCGGGCACTTAATATTTACTTCTCATGTTTTATATAGCTCCCAGGGTAATAAAAATCACAGCTTGTCCTGATGCTCTTTCTACCTATCACGCAATTCCCATTTCAGAGACTTTGCCCCTGCCATTTCCTCTGCCTGGAACACTTTTCCTCTACATTCCCACAGGGATTCTCCCTCACTTCTTTCAGGACTCAGCTCAAATGTCACCTCAGAGAATTCTTGTGACCATTGGCCCTAAAGTAGCACCTCCATCACTTTTGATCTCCTTTATCTGCTTTACTTTTCTGCACAGCATTTATCACTATTCAACATGTTATGTATTTATTAGCTTGTCTCCCTAACTAGAATGTAAATTCCCCAAATGCTGGGATTTTGCTGATAAATCTCTGTTAACCTGAAAACCCCTGCTGTACAGCAGGACTCCATGTATCTTTGTGGTAGGAGGGAAGAACACAAGTGCTTCAGAATTTGAGGCAATGGGGAGAACATTACAAAAGTATAATTAGCTATATGAATTTTACTATCACTGAGTAACTCTCAAAAGAGTAGATCTATTTTAAAAACAGTAATTCAGAGAAAATGAGTTTTTCCAGTAGAATTACTTAAAGTATTCATGTGGGGAAAAACTGAATTAATAAAGTGAAAAGTGGAAACAAAAGAAAGTATTACTTTTATTCTTTAACTCCATATTAATAGTATCAAATAATTTATTTTAAAAGGAGAAATTATTCATTTATTCCTCACTGTTAAAACTATGTGGCTATAAGATTACAGGGGAAAATATAAACAAGGAAAACATGGATGTTCCACACATAAGTGAAGTTCATCTTTCTGAACCAAAATTATATTTGAATGGAAATCATTCCCAAACAATAAATATCTCAGTAAAGAAAACATTCTAAATATAATTTAGCCTTTTAATTCATCCTAAGTCACGAGATTAATACTGGTTACTGTATTTTATTATAATGCTGTGATGTTAAGACAATTAAGAAGTTATATTTTAACACCTCTGAACTTCTATACTGTTTTTTTCCTCATAATTGTTCTTCTGTTATATTTTATCACTTCCAGGAGATATGCTTCCCATTATTGCCCTAACCCATAACCTGACTCTTCCAGCAGTGTGTTACCTAGTTTTTCTCTGTGCTTTTCTGCTCTTTGTCATCTTCTCTTCTAATTTTTGTCAACTTGGGCACGAATTGCCATTAGCTTTGGGAAATTAAGCTACTTTCACTCAGTGTACCAGCTACAACTCTTGCAACTAGTAAGCTATGCAACTTCTAAAGACTATTTCTCCCATTGTACCACAAAGCCCTCCCATCACCTTTCCCTTACTTTCTTATGTATTGGGGAAGTAATGTTATAAAATGAAAAAATAACAGGGACTTGTTATCAAGTCATCTGTGTTATCTCCACCATCAGCTCCATAACCTCAGCTACAATTATAACTTCTGAGACTCATTGTCTATACTTGTAAAATAGGGATCTAGCAACATCTGACCTGAGCATAAGCTCTAGGTCAACTGCCAGAATTAGATATTGGCTCAAACATTCCATAACTCTATGACTTTATAAATGGGAATAACACCAGACTTACCTTAAAGAGTTATTGTGATAATTAAATACATATAACATGCTTTGCACACAGTTCCTGGCATACAGTAAATATTCAGCAAACTATTAACTACTTTATGGATGTTTAGTAAAAGATGAAAACACACTGGAAAATAAATCATATCTAATAAATTATTTATTGATTAACCCTAGAGAATGGTAAATTTCTAATTAATCATTATATCTTTTAACACCTTTCAGCAATCTTTAACTCAAGAGTGATTCAGAGATTTCTGGTTTTGTTTTTGAACCATAAGTCACTGAGGTTAAAAGATATATACCTATCCAATAATTTAAAAACTACATAGATAACTAAACTTACTATGAATGAATGTCAGATAAATTTATTCATTTTTAGAGAATTCAAAACCTTATGACTGTGAAATTCAAAAGCTTACTCCAGCTCATTTCCATTTTTTCTCAGCAATACAGAGGTAGGCAAAAATAAGGTTACAATTATTTGCATAATACCATAATTAATAAATAATATAATACAGGAATAAACTCATGTTTCACATTCTCACAACTGTAAACCTACCTTTGCCCACCCCTGTATTTTTCTAAGGTTTCAAAATATATGACATATTCTTATATTCTAGTTGACCCTTCTGTCATCATGTTCTTATTTGTCAAAGAGGAGTATGTGACTTTGCTGCCCTTTAATACTGTTGTAGGTAGCAATTAGTGCTTACAAATTTTTTAAGTGTTATCAAAGCACAGTGTCTCACAGCATAGATCATTAAAGATGACCTTTTAATTATTATTATATTCTGAAGTCTACTTAAATCACAAATAATCTGACTCAAATTTTCTAAAAACACATTAAATATCTATCATAAGATAATTTAGAACTTGTTATATAATTCTGCCCATCACAGAGAAAAGCTTTTTTCTTCTCCTCCAAATGATTATTTTCCACTTACCTTGCCACTGATGACTTCTTCTACTCGCTCTTGGGGTGTCTGTCCAGCTTTCTGCCTTACCAAAACATATACTAAATTCACCTTCGGACAAGACCTCAGTAACTTTTCCAGAAGTACCTTCCCTAGGAAACCGGTAGCTCCAGTGAGGAGAACATTCTTGCCTTCATAGTATTCTGGGATTGAAACCATTCTGATCCTAAGGAAAACACAAGTAAGAATCAAAGATTTATGTTCATTCTTATATACTAAAATCTCTTGGCATTCAAATAAATATTTTAAAGGACAGGCAAAATCAAAGTTGAGTATTAACAAAAGGAGACTTTAACCTCTGGTTCATTGCAGTAAGGTGGAAAATAAGGAACCACAACTATGGCTTCTAATCCCTTTGTTCTCCCCCTGGATCACCTCAGACAAGTCACTCTCCTCTGGACCTGGATTTCTTTAGTACAATTTGTACTAAATAGCTTATAAAAAGTTATCCCAGAGATAAAAACTCAAATCTTCATTTAAACCTCACTTAAACCCAAACACGAATGAATGGTGTGTCTCTGTCTGCAAAAGGATTTATAACACCAAATAGAGGTCAGCAGCAAGACTCAATTGCCCAGCTTGTATAACATCGCCAGGTGTCATATTCACCTATCATCACCAGTTGAAACAAAAAGAGGTAACACCAAGTCTTTTTTACTACATGTCTATAGTGACAATATATCCAAAAGGTGCTTCAATCTCCCTTTTGAAAAAGCCATACTAGAAATATATGAGCTGACTTATCATCTTTATCCAAATTCTACTTAAACAGCAGAAAAGATAGTATGCTAAGAGAATGAACAAAGAAAAGAACCATAAAAATGGGGGAAAAAAAAACAAGAAGATGCAGAAGGATTCATGCAGTATGTCACTATGCAAAGCTCAACACATTTAAAACAATGCTCTTTATTGTTTAGAAATACATACAATATTAATAGATGCATGAGAGGGAATGTAATACAATCAGAGAAAGGATTAGGAAGCTTCAATTGTACTTATTTTTTATTTAAGTGTGGAATAGATGCATGTGTTTTATGTCCAAACTTTTCATAACTGTAAGAAAATTCATATTTGAAAATAAGAAATTGACCCATCAACAAGCAGGAAGGAAGGAAGGAAGGAAGGGAGGGAGGAATGGGAAAGGAAGGGGAAAGTGAAGGAATAGAGGAAAAAGGAGAAGGAAAGGGGAAAAAAGGTGGGGAAGAATTTCTAAAAGAAACATGAGACTAATTGGCTTAAGCTGTAGCAGAAGAAATAACAAATCAAAACAAGCATATGCAAGGACTATAAGAAAGCAAGAGTTGTCCCAACCCCTAACAGAAAACACCACTGAGGAAAAAAAGCTGAGTTAAGGGAAATAAATGTACTAAAAGCTGCTAACAAAACAGCAAAGTCACTCATGACAGTCTTACTTCCTGTATAAACTTTGGTTCCTCAGGCTCAAGTATTTAGGTCTGAGGAGAAGAGGATCCAGCATGGGGGTGCTAAGGTTAAAAGAGAAGTAGGGATGAGCTTGAGATTGTTCCAAACTTCCACAAATGGAAGATGGGGGATCAGAAAAGGAAACAAATACATACAACCAAAGCAAAAAAAAGTCTTCATAGTACTGGAGCCCCAGAAGAAGTTTTAGGTCCCCAGCCTAACTGGCTGCTACTAGCCCTTAACACAAATTCATGCAGAGCTTTCAATCACTAATTCCATTTGGAGAAAAGTTCTTTTGGAAAAACAGATCTCAAAACACTGAGAAGAAGCCAATGTCAGCCACCAAAGCAACATTTGTAAATATGAACAGATAACCAAAGATCACAGTTATCTACGAAGTACTGACAAAATAAGATGAACCAAAATGAAAAGCAACAGAATCAACCACAAAGGAAACTAAGGTAATGAAAATTTTAAAGAGAGTTTAAAATCTATCATCTAAAGCCATTGGTCAGCAAACTCATTAGTCAACAGAACCAAATATCAACAGTACAATGATTGAAATTTCTTCTGAGAGCCAAATTTTTTAAACTTAAACTTCTTCTAATGCCACTTCTTCAAAATAGATTCGTCCAGGCCGTGGTATTTTGTGGTATTTTGTGGAAGAGGCACATCAAGGGACCAAAGAGCCACAAGTGGCTCGCGAGCCACAGTTTGCTGACCACTGCTCTAAGCCATTCACAAAAACATTGAATCCATAAAATAACAAACCACTATGAAAAGGGAACAAAAAATAATATAGTACTTAGAAATCAGAAATTCATTTGTATAAAGAAAATCCAATAAATATACACAAACTATTAGAATTATTAAGTGAATTTAAGGTCATTCAATAGAAGGTTTACATAGAAAAAAATACATATTTCTGTATATCAGCAACACACAGAAAACAAAGTAAAAAAAAATACACACAACTATACTATCAGTAACATCATTCAAAACACACACAAAAAAATCATAGAAAAGCGCAAGTATTGATGAGGATATAGAAAAACTAAAACCTGTGAACATTGCTGGTAGAAATGTAAAATGGTTTAGCTGCTGTGGGAATTTGGCACTTTCTCAAAAAATTAAACACAATTATATTACCCTGCAATTTTATTCCTAAGTTTGCAAAAGAACTGCAAACAGATACTCAAAAAAAGTACACCTATGTGAATGTTTGTAACAGCACTGTTCACAACAGACAACTATCTTGTTTGGTCCTTTAGCTTCCTCCTCTCTAAAATATATTCTCATACCCACCTGCCACCCTCACTTTATAGCATTTGCATAAGGACTAAATTTAACAACATATAAAAGACTGGGCACATAATTACACTTCCTTATTCCTCTTCCCTCAACATCTTTGACACTGATTCTCAGTCTAATCCCTAGGTAGTCAGTCTAAACTGTAATATTTCAGTCTAAAAAATCTTTAATGGTACTTTTTATTCTATAACCAGTTACTTACTTATGAGTATAATTTTTAGACTAGGAAAGAAATAGACTAATAGCTATTTTATAAAAGTAGGCTACAATAGCATAACTAGGTATTTTTAATGTATGTATTTTGTTTTATTTTACTTTTTTCACAGAGAAGAAGGGAGAAGGATAGTTAGAAACATCCATGAGAGAGAAACATCAATCAGCTGCCTCCTACACACTCCCTCCTGGGATGTGCCTGCAACCAATGCACATGCCCTTGACCGGAATGGAACCCAGGACCTCTCAGTACAAAAGCCGAAGCTCTATCCACTGAACCAAATTGGCCAGGGCTTCATAGCTATTTTATCTCTGGATACATATTGGTATACTATTCACATGCACATTTACCCATTTTTAACTTAGTTTTATATTTTTTATACATTTTTATTGATTTCAGAGGGGAGAGGGAGAGGTAGAAACATCAATGATGAGAAAGAATCATTGATTGGCTGCCTCATGCACACCCCTATTGGGAATAAAGCCCCCAACCTGGGCATATGCCCTTGACCGGAATCGAAACCTAGAACCCTTCAGTACACAGACCAAAGGTCTATCCACTGAGCCAAACCAGATAGGGCTACCCATTTTTAATTTTTGGAAATAAATTAATGACTTTAGTAGAAGCAGACTTAAACCAAACTTCTGAGGGTTGACACAATTGACAAGCAATACTTAATAACTAGCTGAAAGAAGAGTTAACAAGTCTTCAAATGCTTCCAAAAGTAGGAAGTCATGCTATCATCTCAGCATAGCTTTATTAAGAACAATATAATAGGTAATCCCTCTACCATAAGGGTCTCAAACTTGTAGATGATGGTATAAATCTGGAGCTCTCCTAACATTATTAGTACAGTGAAAATGGGTACAGTCACTTTGAAAAACTGGTAAGTAGTATTTACTAAGGAACACCAAAAAATGTGAACAAGAAGATTCATAGAAGTATTGTTTGTAACACCCTAAAAGTAGAATAAAATTCAAATATCCATCAAAGGTAAAATGGATAAATAATGGCATATTTTACAGAAAAGTTCTACATGGCAATGAAGAAACTAGTTCTCAAATTTTAGCTAAAGAACCGAGATGCAAAAAGATACAAATAGTGTGATTCCACTTACATAAACTTCAAAGAAAAGCAAATTAATGTAGGTGTCAGATGTTACAATAGTGGTTACCTCTGGGGAGGAGGGTGGAACATTAGTGGGTCTTCTGGGGCTCTAATATTTTCTACTTCTTGACCTGTCTCTGATTACATGAATGAGCTCACTTTATGATTATTCACTGGTTAAGCTGTATGTACTTGCAAACTTCCCTGCATTAGACTTCAAAGAAAGTTTAAGATGCTCTTTGCTACACAGATACACAAAACCTTGGGATTATCCACAGTTGCTTTCTGTGATATTGTAATTTATAATAAAAAAAATATATATTTGGTATTCACCCCATTCCTGGCTCACAGCCTCTAAAATATTCGGAATGTCCCAAGCCAGGAAACCAAACAAAACAGGTATCTCCTGTATGTTAATGAGGTGACATTTGGATCCCACCCAAGGGTGGAGGCTAGTTGCAATAGGAACCAACCAAGTGGTCAGAGGATTGGAATTTTTAGCCCCACCTCCTGAAATCCCAGGAGGGGAGAGAATCTGGAAGTTAGTCAATGACTTAGTCCAGTGGTTATCAACCTTTTTAATGTCGCGACCCTTTAATACAGTTCCTCATGTGGTGGTGAACCCCAACCATAAAATAATTTTTGTTGCTGCTTTATAACTGTAATTTCGCTACTGTTAATGAATTGTAATGTAAATATCTGTGATTTCCGATAGTCTTAGGCTCTATAGCAGTGGTTGCTCACAAAACAAAAGGACAGCTCATCACCCCCTTTTGGAGAGCTTCCACACTGGAGAGCTAGAACTGTTCCATGTGCCACTATACTGTGCCCCAAGCTACACAAAGTTAAGAAACTCCTTTGTTCGGGGCCTCACCCTATGTATCGTTTCATCTGGCTGTGAATTTGAATCCTTGAATATCCTTTGGAATAAATCCGTAAACTAGTGAGTATATGGATTTTCTTGAGTTCTGTGAGCCTTCTAGCAAATTAACTGAAGCCAAAGAGGGGGTTGTAGGAACCTCTGATTTATAGCTATTCAGGGTCAAGAACAGTAACAATCTGAACTTTCAATTTGCATCTTAAGTTGAAAGGGTCATCACTGGAACATCAAATCTGTAGCCGGTAAATCAGAAGTAAGATAATAACCTGAGCTTGTGATGGGCATCTGGGGAATTTGATGCTATTTCCAGATAGACAGTGTCAGAATTGAGTTGACTTCTTGAACACCCTGCTACTTAGTACCGCTTGTTGGAGCCTCCACATCTACATACTTTGGAATTGGGTCTAGGAACTGTTTTTACTTATATACTACAACAGCAGAGTTGAGTAGTCACAACAAAGACTTCATAGCCCACAAAGTGTAATGTATTTACTGTCTTGTCCTTTTCAGAAAAAGTTTGTGGACCCCTGGCCTAGACCAAGATCCTGAGTTTCTGTCCCAGTTCCTGGGTTAATATTCTGTTTCCCCACTGAGCCTTAAACATGGATTTGAACAGTATTCCTCCTGGCTGAACTTCTCACAATCTGTCTAGCTCTCATCAGTTTTCTCTCCCCAGAACCTGTCCCTAAACCTGAAGCCTCGACTTAGAAATTCTGTTTAAAGCCTAATAAATTCTGGGCCCTCAGGAACCCTATGGAAATGAAACATTCTAGAGATAAATAAAGCCATAATCATAAACACCCTGCCTTCAGTTCCTCCAGACACAAAAATCCACACCTCAAATACGTTTAATAGTCTAATTTAAAACCACGTTCATGAGACCCCAATCCCTGCACAAATACCCTCTTTGGGAGGTTACAGCCTTTTAGGCCAGATGAAACCCTCTACTAGCATTTCCCTAACTTTAATGTTCATACAAGTTAAAAACACAGATGCTAGTTCAATGGATCACATACTAGTAAGATTCTACTAGATAGGTCAGCCAGAGTGGCTCAGTTGATTGAACATTGTCCAGTGCACCAAAAAGTTGCCACTTAGCCGAAACCGGTTTGGCTCAGTGGATAGAGCATCAGTCTGCGGACCGAAAGGTCCCAGGTTTGATTCCGGTCAAGGGCATGTACCTTGGTTGTGGTCACATCCCCAAAAGGGGGCGTGCAAGAGGCAGTTGATCGATGTCTCTCTCTCTCTCATTGATGTTTCTAACTCTCTCTCCCTCTCCCTCTCTGTAAAAAATCAATAAAATATATTTTTTTAAAAAGTTGCCACTTAGATCCCCAGTCGGGGAGCATATGGAGGGCAACTGATGGATGTGTCGATGACTCTCTCTCTTCTCTCTCTTCTCTTGCTTCTCTCTCTCTCTCTCTCTCTGTGTGTGTGTGTGTGTGTGTGTGTCTCTGTCTCTCTCCCCGCCGCTTCCTCTCTCTATGCGTATCTTCGGGTGAGGATTAGACCACTGTCAACTATTAGCTAGCTCACCACTAAGGCCCAGCTTCCTCAGTACCAAGACTATTTAATAATCTGCTTTCTTTAACAAATTAAAAGTAACAACAACAACAACAAAAATACCAGGAATATTCCCCCACTTTTCATGTACACACAAATACATACACCTTTACATTACTTACCTATGATCTCTAACATAAAATGCAAATATTCCAAAATGCTACAACTGGCCAGAGAAGGAAGTATATCTTCTCAAAGAATAAGGGCCAATTCTGTTAACATAGAAAGAATATTTGTAATCTAATAAAAACAAACAAACAATTAAGTTGGCAAAAGATAAACAGAAAAAAAATACAAATGGCTCTTAATCGTTGGTAAAAAACTCAACCTGACTCATTCAGAAAAATGCAAATTAAAAGAACAAGATTCATTTTTTTCACTTAATGAGGCTTACAAAGACCAAATAATAATAAATTTACATAGGGAATAGAGATTTATATTGCTGGTAAAGCTATAAATTAGCACAGTGTCTATAGGGATGGGGTAGGGTGGGTAAAATGAAAATGTGTGTGGGGGGGGAACTCTTTCTGTTAACTCATGACAACCTCTCTAAAAGAAAAATGGCTCAGACCTGACCTTTAAATTTGCTATCAACTTTGAATCTGTAGCACTTAATATAGTGCCTGACATGAAACAGATGCTCAATTAATGTTTATTGACTGGCTATGCCAATCCTAACCTTATTAGCTGTGTGATCTTGGGCAAATTAAATCTTTCTGAATCTCAGTTCCCTCATCTATAAAATAGGGATAATCAAAGGAACATGATGCTCAGAAAGCTCAAAACAAAGGCTAGCACAAAGTAGTATCCAATAAATTATAGTATTATTATAAACTTAATCTAGTACAGAACACAAAAATGTTTGTTATACATAGTTGAACATCAAGTCTACCTCTCAACAACCCAACTTACTTTCACCATATTCTCTTATAACTATCAAAAAAAAATACTTGTATGCTCTTCTCTTTACTACCTATCTCCAATAATCAACTATTGTAATTATTCTCTTACCATAATACAGAATCATCATTTATCAACTAAACTACAACAAACTTGAAGTCTACACCCTTAAATCTTCACTCAAACCTTCAATTCTCCTTTAAAGCTATTTTTCATTTGTCACTCATTATAATCTTCATGTCTTCCAATAACCCAAATCCCAACTCCTAATTCAAAGGATGGTTCAAAACTCACCTCTTCCCAGAAACCTTTCCTGAATAACTGAGATTACTTCTCTGCTCTGAGTAGCCTCAGCACCTGTGAGCACTTGGGTATTCTGTTATATAGAGTAAAGTGTGATCAATGAGTAGCGTTGCCAAGAAATTACTCCCACATAATTATTTCTACATCCCAAAGAATGGCTCATTAGCTATAATGCTTTGTTGATCTAGTTAATAAGGAAGCACTCTATACATACAACGAATGCCCTCTTTGGTTTCTGTCCTTGACCCTATACTATTTTATGTTTGTCAAGAGTGCCGAAAGCTTCATGTTCTTTTTGCTATATCCTCAAGCTGAAATCATACCTCAGTGCCTATCATCGCCTCCCATTTAATTCCACTGGACATTAGCTAGTGGGACACTCTTTCTTTTCTACTTCCTCTTCTCTGACCTAACCTCTGCCCTCACCCCACAAATAAAAAAATCCAAAAGCTTGAAACAGTGATACACATGCACCATG
>JAAGEH010000135.1:3880608-3891481 GCA_011751065.1 Lasiurus cinereus
CCGCTTCCTCTCTCTATGCGTATCTTCGGGTGAGGATTAGACCACTGTCAACTATTAGCTAGCTCACCACTAAGGCCCAGCTTCCTCAGTACCAAGACTATTTAATAATCTGCTTTCTTTAACAAATTAAAAGTAACAACAACAACAACAAAAATACCAGGAATATTCCCCCACTTTTCATGTACACACAAATACATACACCTTTACATTACTTACCTATGATCTCTAACATAAAATGCAAATATTCCAAAATGCTACAACTGGCCAGAGAAGGAAGTATATCTTCTCAAAGAATAAGGGCCAATTCTGTTAACATAGAAAGAATATTTGTAATCTAATAAAAACAAACAAACAATTAAGTTGGCAAAAGATAAACAGAAAAAAAATACAAATGGCTCTTAATCGTTGGTAAAAAAAATCAACCTGACTCATTCAGAAAAATGCAAATTAAAAGGACAAGATTCATTTTTTTCACTTAATGAGGCTTACAAAGACCAAATAATAATAAATTTACATAGGGAATAGAGATTTATATTGCTGGTAAAGCTATAAATTAGCAGTGTCTATAGGGATGGGGTAGGGTGGGTAAAATGAAAATGTGTGTGTGGGGGGGACTCTTTCTGTTAACTCATGACAACCTCTCTAAAAAAAAAAATGGCTCAGACCTGACCTTTAAATTTGCTATCAACTTTGAATCTGTAGCACTTAATATAGTGCCTGACATGAAACAGATGCTCAATTAATGTTTACTGACTGGCTATGCCAATCCTAACCTTATTAGCTGTGTGATCTTGGGCAAATTAAATCTTTCTGAATCTCAGTTCCCTCATCTATAAAATAGGGATAATCAAAGGAACATGATGCTCAGAAAGCTCAAAACAAAGGCTAGCACAAAGTAGTATCCAATAAATTATAGTATTATTATAAACTTAATCTAGTACAGAACACAAAAATGTTTGTTATACATAGTTGAACATCAAGTCTACCTCTCAACAACCCAACTTACTTTCACCATATTCTCTTATAACTATCAAAAAAAATACTTTTATGCTCTTCTCTTTACTACCTATCTCCAATAATCAACTATTGTAATTATTCTCTTACCATAATACAGAATCATCATTTATCAACTAAACTACAACAAACTTAAAGTCTACACCCTTAAATCTTCACTCAAGCCTTCAATTCTCCTTTAAAGCTATTTTTCATTTGTCACTCATTATAATCTTCATGTCTTCCAATAACCCAAATCCCAACTCCTAATTCAAAGGATGGTTCAAAACTCACCTCTTCCCAGAAACCTTTCCTGAATAACTGAGATTACTTCTCTGCTCTGAGTAGCCTCAGCACCTGTGAGCACTTGGGTATTCTGTTATATAGAGTAAAGTGTGATCAATGAGTAGCGGTGCCAAGAAATTACTCCCACATAATTATTTCTACATCCCAAAGAATGGCTCATTAGCTATAATGCTTTGTTGATCTAGTTAATAAGGAAGCACTCTATACATACAAGGAATGCCCTCTTTGGTTTCTGTCCTTGACCCTATACTATTTTATGTTTGTCAAGAGTGCCGAAAGCTTCATGTTCTTTTTGCTATATCCTCAAGCTGAAATTATACCTCAGTGCCTATCATCGCCTCCCATTTAATTCCACTGGAAATTAGCTAGTGGGACACTCTTTCTTTTCTACTTCCTCTTCTCTGACCTAACCTCTGCCCTCACCCCACAAATAAAAAAATCCAAAAGCTTGAAACAGTGATACACATGCACCATGCCTGTCTTTCCTAAATGGAAAAAACTTTGAACCTATTGAGCTATAAAACTTCCCAAGGCTGAAAATTTTCCCAGCAAGCATGATACATAACCCAATTCTACTACGTCAAAATAGTTGATACTGTAGAATTAGCAGGGTTGTACTTCTAGGTTAATTCTCACTTGTGTTTCTGCAAGAACTCCTGCATCATTTTTATGCTAATATTACACATGACCAACAAGATAGTTGGGAACCCCCCCCCCCCCTACAGGAAGGACTTATTTTTCTAAGAGTATCTTCTGACAATACGTTTAAACCAACGCATACTTTTTTTTCTTTTTAATGGAAAGAATTTCAGCGATTCTTCACTGCCATCATCCAATCAAAAGCAAACACTTGTGCCATTATAATTCCGAGAGAGTGAGCCTGTGGGCTGCTGAAGCAAAGCAAATTAGATGAACCGAGGGGCGGCGGACCCATCGGCCTCAGCAAGTGAGCGTCGTCTCTAGGCCTGGATGCAGCGAGGTTGAATGAACCTATGAACTCGGCTGGCTGACGCCTTTCTAAGGCATCTGGCTCTCCGGTCTCTGCCAAAACCGAGTTGTTATTTATTTACTCACTCAAAAGATCCACACCCTTCAGCTACCACACATAAACCTACCTTGTTGGCTCCCCGTCGTTTCCTCTAACTGGCCGCCCAACGCGCTCTAGTTAAGGAACCTCTCTCTTCAGATCGCACCTAAAAAACCTTCTCCCCTCCGTCACCTTCCGGTTTCAGGAGGTGCCTGTTACACTTCAGGTCCACGTGTCCCCAACTGTCCACATCTCTTAACCTTCAAAGCCCCAGCCTGATTCCCCGCCACCACCACCACCACCACCACCGCCGCCCTCTCTATCAATGCCTACTACTCACCAGAGGCCAACCACATTGCACAGCTCCGCACCGTGTCCTCCGGCACCCCTTCCTGAGCATCAGCCCTTTCTCATCACTCTCTTCCGCCCCAGACCTGGAAGCCTTCGATCACAGGCTGCTGCTGGTGCACACCAGCCCGCGCGCCTCCGTTAACAACCCAGCCCCACCTTCACCGCCTCTGCCCGGCCTCTCCCGCCCAGAAGGCGCCCCCAGGCTCCGCTAGAGCAACACCAGGCTCCTCCCTACCTCCCGGGCTCGCGGTCCCCGCCCTCCGGAGGGCAGCGGCGCGCCCCAAACAGAGACCATCCGGTCAGAAGCCGGCATCCCCAGCCGGGGGCGAGGACGTGGGCGGGGCGCCGGGCGTAACCCCCGACTGGGCCCGGCCTGCCATCCCGGCGCCCGCAGCTGCGGCCCGGGCCAGGCGCGGAGGGACCCGCACCCGGCTTCTCCCCCCCCCCCGGCGTCCTGCCTCTCACCTCGATGCACAGGCTTGGGCCTCGCTTTCCCTCGGGTCGTCCACCGATGGCTCCGCTGCCGTCGCGCTCTCCACACTGGCTCTTCCACCTCCCCCGAGCTGCTGCTGAAGAGCGGACGAGTAGCGGCACGCCCATTGGCTGCGACCTACAGTCGCGTCAGCGGACCGCGGGATGTGACTGGCTGGCGCGGCGCCACTTTTCGACGTCTTGTCCTGATTGGCTGCCTCGCGCCCCCTTACCAGTAGGACCGCTCACCCGCCTCCCGGCTTCGGCCTCCCATCCCCAACCCTTTTTTTTCATCCGGGAGGGGAGGGGGCGGAGCGGGCGCGGGTTGGAACGCAAACGACCAATGGAAGCGCCGCCAGAGGGTCGGGTAGGTGGGCTCTGCGGCCGGACGGGGAAAAGTTCAGCCAATGGGCGTGCGCCCCACATCCCGGGCTCCGGAGCGCCTCCTCTGGCCACTCACGTTCTCGCGGGTCGCACCCAGGGCCACGCCCGGCTGGATGCCCGTCGCGCGGGAAAGGCGCCCACTCGAATGGTGGGGAGCCTGCGGCGAGGCAGGCGTGGGAGACCGCGGGCGGCTATTGTGGCGTGCTCTGGCACTGCCTACGTGGAGGCCCGACCGCCTTCTGGCGGGGCTGGCCCGGGTCCGTGAGAGCGGAGCCGGCACTCCGCGGACCCCGCTGGAGCCTCCGCGGGATGCCCTGTGAAAGCGGAGAGCCGAGGGTGCGAGGTCTCGTCCAGGCCCGAGGGATTGGGAGCCAGATCATTCCATGTCTCCGGCATAACTTCATACAAAACTGATTAGTGGTGTAAGCGTTTAGCATAATGATTACCTCTGGAGGGATGGAAGGGGCACCCGGGGATCTAATCAGAGTTTTCACAAGTTCCGTGTCTCGATTTGAGTGGTAGTTACAAAGATGTATACATATGCAAAAAGTCATCGAGCCTTAAACGTAAGATGAGTACATCCAGCGCACTTGATGTGTCAATTTTTAATAATAAAAGGATTATGAAAATAACTGGAGCAACATTACCATAACCTTAGGCTCCATGGGACTCCATGGTGTAAACAATCCCATTAGGAACTGCCTATCATTCAAAAAATGACAACCTGGGGGAATAAAAATAGCCGCCGGTGGGGGGGGGGGGGAGAGATTGTGAGAATTTTAAATGAAGGAAAGCTTCTGGCACAGAGAATAACACAGATTGATACTTTAAGGATGAGCCAAGATGATTGAAAGTGATTTTTTTTTTTTCGTAGAAGATTCAGTGCCTGGCCCTATTAGGAACACAGAAACACCCAGGGTGCTGCACTAATTTGAAACTAGAAAAAGTTTACTGATCTCCCTACTTTGTGGCCGCATAAGTCTGAACCCTAGAAACTTGCGTTTCCTGGCTTTTGCCCTAGAGAGGATCTCACAGTTCAACACGAGTGTAGTCATTTCTGGAAGAGGGCACAGAATACAAAGCTAACACAGCTGCCTGCTACTCTTCAGGGATGAAACGTGCCACTAGGTGAGGCAAGATGTGAGTACCTGGCACCCAGTCCCAGAGCAGTATTCTGAAATAGCCAGGGTGAGGTGAAATACTCTTAGAAATAGGTCAAGAATATGCTCCCCAAACAAGACAAAAGAACTCTGAACTAAATTTTAACCTGTTATAGGGCACCAGCAAAGCAGTTAAAGATGATGGGATTCATATTTAGTAATTTCATCATTAAGTTGTTCAGTTCAGATAAATAGCTTTGTTTAAAGCCCTTTTTCCTAAACTAGGCACATAAAATTAGGTAAGAGTCTTCCATAGAACAAAGGGTGTAATAGGGAAACAAACATAAACAGGTAATTCCAGTATAATGCCAGATGAGGGTATACATATAAATAAAGTGGATATAACCCAGTTTAGGGAAGATCGGGCATCTTCTTAGAGTACACTGTTAAGGTTTATCAGCATACCATATATAATTAGGTACTACTTTTGGAGAATACTTTCATTGCAAATTTTTGTGCAAATATCTTTTTTATTATATTTTTATTGATTTCAGAGAGAGAGAGAGAGAAATATTAGTGATGAGAGAGAATCATTGATTGGATGCCTTGTGCATGCCTCCTACTGGGGATCCCACAACCCAGGCATGTGCCCTTGACTGGAATCGAACTCGGGATCCTTAGTCTGCAAATGGCCATTTATTGGAGTCAACTTCATTGTAATTTTATTCAAATATAAAACACTTGTACTATTATAGTCTACAGTCTAAGGGAAGATATATAATAATGAAGAAATATATAGGAATAAGCACCAAAACAAATAGGTTACACATAATGTAGTTATAGCTATTTATGAATTCCTCAGAAATTTATAACATCTGTAAAAACAGAAATATTACCTCTTCCTGCTCTAAAGAAACACTTATTATTATTTTAAATATATATTTTTTTATTTCAGAGAAGAAGGGAGAGGGAGAGATAGAAACATCAATGATGAAAGAGAATCATTGATTGGCTGCCTCCTGCACGCCCCCCTGCTGGGGTTCAAACCCATAACCCAAGCATGTGCCTTTGACAGGAATTGAACCTGAGACCCTTCAGTCCTCAGACCAACACTCTATCCACTGAGTCAAACCAGGCAGTGGTTCTCAATATTTTTAATGCCGCAACCCTTTAAACAGTTCCTCATGTTGTGGTAATCCCCAACCATAAATTATTTTTGTTGCTACTTCATAACTGTAATTTTGTTACTGTTACGAATTGTAATGTAAATATCTGTGTTTTCGGATGGTGTTAGGTAACCCTGCTAGCGGTTCTCAAGAGTTTCAGACAACTAGAGAGAGCCAAATTTCTAGGAAGGACAATTATGCTCTTGCAACTTATTTGCTGATCTCTATCTTGCCCTGTACTCAATTATGACATCCAGAATTGGTCTGCTTTAAATATATTTTTAAAGCTTGTTAAAAATAAAAACAAAAAACGTTCTACCAAAGTTTCCAGCATTTCTATTAATACTGTGTACAGTCTGAGCAAGTACACAGGTCCCTGTGGCTTCATTTCCTCATCTCTAAAAGGAAGGTGAAACTTAATGCCCATATCCATCGGGAGTGTTTCAGAGATCTGTGCAATATAAGTCTGGTTTCCACCAGGAGATGAATAATCTGACCTTCAGTTAGTCAACAACTTAATCTAGGTGAAACAAAACAGCTTAATCTAGGTGGAGCTGCTGTAATCTTGGCTTTTCTCAATCATTCTTTGGGTCCTGGCCATTTGACTTTCTGTTTCTAAAAAGTATATGCCATCTCAAAATATGCACAAGGATTATTTAGAGCTAAAGACACATAAAATACAACAGGTTCAAGAAGGGAATTGTAATCCCCCTTTTTCTTCCTAGAACGAGGATATAAAAATGTCCTCTTTATACCAGGAGAGAAGACACATATGACAAGGAAAAAATTCTGAGATGTCCTAAATTAAATGACAAGCTGGCAGAGGATAGGAGGAAGACACAAGGAAGGTTAATCAGTTAAAAACCTCGAGGGGAAAACAACAAAAGACTGCTTATTTTCCTGAATATATATTGAATTTTTTTAATTAAATTCCAAATGGCTGAGGTTATCTAGATAAAATAGCCAATGAATGAACTTCCCAAAGTATTGTCTACAACCAATCCAGAAAGAGCAAATACTTTCTTACAGACTATATACCTATCCCCAAACTCGTTCTGTTTCACCTTTTTCTGCCTCCCTCTATCAATAACCAATCTAAATTCTTTCAAAACCACTTACTCATTCTACAAAAGAGCCCGGTCAACCCCAGGATGTCAGACACGTTTGATTCTCCACTTAGCTCTAGTGCTGGCAGGTTCCACTGCATACCCCCAAACCTGGTGCTTTTTCCAGCTGGCATATGGCTCCATATGCCCTTTCTTTCAGAAAGCTTTCTACTTCAAAGGTTTTGTTCAACTCATCCTTTAATGGGGAATCAAAGCCGGGAGAATCTTGTATTAAATAGACCTTTTTAAAGTAATTCTTACCTTGATTGAGGAAAAAGAGAGAGAGAGAACTCGATGACATGGACAACAGTGTGGTGACTTTAGTGCGGAGACGGTGGGGAGAAGTGGAAGAGGGCAAATAAATGGTGATAGAAAAAATAAAACAAATAAATACATTTTTTTAAAAATTTAATTCTTATCTGCCTTTAGCCTCCTCTTATAGTTCAGTGATTTTTCACCATTGCCTCTCTTTGTTCAATTTAATGTAAAAGCCCATAGGTTTCGCCATATTTTTAGGGCTTTATTTTCTTGTGAGAGCTTTCATGTCATGTAAAACATACATTTGTATACATTTCTCCTGTTAATCTGTCATATATCAATTTAATTCTCAGGCCCAGCTGAAAAACCCTAAGAAGGTAGAGGTAAAATTTTGCCTTCCCTACATTCTCAACTGTCTCCTCTAGACCCTGTTTATGTTTAAAAGTGTCCTGGTGTTACCTAGCTCACAGGTGTTGGGAGGCAGAACAACAGTATTTGTAACATTTCTTTACATATCATCTGTTATCTATTTTCCAAGCATCATTGTAAAAAGAATAAATCATCTTGCTGGCCAATTTCTTCCCACATCAGGTTAGATGATCATTTTGCCCTTCTTTGTTGAGTGGCATTGTTTTGACTTCATTATTGGGCTATAGTAACTCAGTAGAACCCTGAGACCTGGAAGTTATTCTTTTCATTTTCTTGTCTCCTTTCCTTTATTTTTCTTCTCCATTTTTAGGAATTTACACCCTTTGTACATGAGTCAGAACAGAATGCTGTAGATGCCCAGAAATTGGAATTGCTAATTCATTGAATGTATTCAAATAGCACAGCATGTATAAGGTGTAAGACGCTGACTTGCCTATTTCCTGTTCTTTGGGTGGTGGTTTTTGAGAACTGTGCTTAAAGTCTCTAAGATCAGTACCTCACACCTTTGAACTACTTGGGAAAGGCCTCCTTTCAGAAATATTTGCAAACAAAGGCCTGGAACTGGAAGAACTTCAGGCTGCAAACCACACCTATGTGTAACAAATTGTCAGCATATACAAAAGTATGACTCTTTTTTTTTGAAGTATGTCTCTTTCAGTAAGTAAAACTTATATTTGACTCAGTCCCTAATCTTATTTTCCACAGCTCAGAAAGGGCACAAATGAGCATTTCTCCATAAACAAAGCTATTTAATTGGTGTGATTATATTTATTAGAACAACAAATTGTAGTGTTGTGTGTGTGTTTTTTTAATGAATTAGGCAAAGTTTGGCTGAAAAATAGAGCACAATAATTTAAAGTCGTATTTCTAGAAATGAACTCTTGGGTGTAGCATCTGAGCACTACTATTTACTATCTTTGTGAACTTGGGCAAATTATTTATCCTCTGTGCCTCAGTTTCCCAAAGGTAAAATGGAAATGACAATTATACCACCTACCTTATAAGGGTGCAATGAAGCTGAATGAGTTAATATTTTTTATATATTTTTTATTGATTTTTTTAAGAGAGGAAGGGAGAGGGATAGAGAGTTAGAAACATCAATGTGAGAGAAACATCCATCAGCTGCCTCCTGCACGCCCCCTACTGGAGATGTGCCCGCAACAAAGGTACATGTCCTTGACCAGAATCAAACCTGGGACCCTTAAGGCCGCAGGCCAACACTCTGAGCCAGAATGGTTTCAGGGAGTTAATATTTTCTTTTCTTTTTTTTAAATATATTTTATTGATCCTTTACAGAGAGGAAGGGAGAGAGATAGAGAGTTAGAAACATCGATGAGAGAGAAGCATCGATCAGCTGCCTCCTGCACATCCGTGCCCACAACCAAGGTACATGCCCCTGACCGGAATCGAACCCAGGACCCTTCAGTCTGCAGGCCGACGCTCTATCCACTGAGCCAAACCGGTTTCGGCATGAGTTAATATTTTCAAGCACCTAGCATAGTTTCTAGCCCTTGGTAAACCTCCTCTTAAAAGGGTTACCTTTAAGGTTGTTAAATCTTAAGGAAAAAAAATAATAAAGTGCAAGATTTCCCAGAACCAATAATAATGTCTATCTTCTATTTTTGAATATATATACTAATATGCCAAACACTTTGTAGATATTATTTCCAAACCTCACAACAAGATAGGTATTAATGTCTCCATTTTACAGATGAGGAAGTATAAGATTTGTGGGAAACTTGTTGTGCTTGATAGCCATTTTGTAGTAAGCGCCAGCCACATTAGCACTAACCTCAGGCTAGGTTTCTATTACCCCAAACCCTATCTCTTTCCCTACCTCCTGCATTAGCACTAACCTCAGGCTAGGTTTCTATTACCCCAAACCCTATCTCTGGAAAGCCAGGCATTTCGCCTTAGGGCTAGGAATTTTCGCTAACTTCCTCATTTCTCCTTCTCCCCATAAATATCCCGATCTATTGTTGAATAAACGAGACTTGATCAGAACTTTGTCTTGTCTCCATTCCTTGTGTCTCTTGTCCCTTTCATCCCCACTCCCCCTCTAGGGTCCTCTTAACCCGCGGGTCGGGACAAGTGGCGCCCAACGTGGCTCGAGAACGGGGGATCCAGTGAGGGACGCTGTCTGGAGAGCCGGCACAAAAAGGAGAAGACAGAGGATAAGTTGACACGGGAACCTGCTGCGTTTTCTACACCTCGGTGAGTAGACAGCGATTATGGGTCAAGAAATGAGTCAGCATGAGATGTTTGTTAATGGACTTAGAAAAGATTTAAAGGCACGAGGAGTAAAGGTTAAAATTAAACAGTTATGTGATTTTTTGTATTATATTCAAGATATGTGTCCTTGGTTCCCTATTGAAGGAACTATTGATAGTAAGACATGGAAAAGTGTTGGAGATGCCCTTAGAGATTTTTATGAAAGATTTGGGCCTGAAAAGGTTCCTATAACTGCCTTTTCATACTGGAATTTAATCGATGAGGTCATATCACAGAGGCATTGGGATTCTATAGTTGCTAATGTAATTGAAAAGGGGAAAAAAATCCTTCAAATAGATAAAGAGAAAGAGGATTTAAAAGAACAGCAGAAATTATGAATTTTTGGTAATGCTGATTCAGGCACAGAATTTGTAAAACAATTGGCCTTTGAAAATGCTAATGCTGCTTGCCAAGTGGCCCTTCGGCCCTATAAGAAAAAGACTGATTTATCAGGCTACATCCGCCTTTGCTCTGATATCGGAGTCCCTTATCAGCAGGGCCTCGCCATGGCTGCTGCCATGCAAGGATATCTCCTTGGAATACTCCTATCTTTGCCATTAAAAAGAAGTCAGGTAGATGGCATTTGTTACAAGACTTAAGGGCAGTAAATAAAACAATGGTGCTAATGGGAGCCCTACAGCCTGGACTCCCCTCTCCTGTTGCTATACCCTTAGGACATTTTAAAGTAATCATAGACTTAAAAGATTGCTTTTTTACCATTCCTCTACACCCTGAGACCAAAAGCGCTTTGCCTTCAGCCTACCCGCTATTAATTTTAGATCTCCTATGAAAAGGTTTCAATGGCGTGTTCTCCCACAAGGTATGGCTAATAGTCCCTCCTTATGCCAATCTTTTGTTGCTCTTGCAATACAAGCAGTAAGAGATCATTGGCCAGAAATGTATATTATTCATTACATGGATGATATTTTAATAGCTGGGAAGGATGGTGGTAAGGTCTTGAGATGTTATAACGAGTTAAAAAATGCTTTACAAGATAAAGGATTAGAGATC
>JAAGEH010000135.1:3896919-3930850 GCA_011751065.1 Lasiurus cinereus
CACTGTTGAAGCAAGAGACAGATATGTGACTGCTGAGGGTACTCTTGATTAAATACAAGTTTCCTCTATTAATTGATTCATTCACTTTATACAGTTGTTCTGAGGGCCTAGGAGACAATTTGCTGGCTTTTCAGATGTGCTGAGTGGTTAGGTTTAGGGTTCAGAGGGCAGCATTCTTTCTCATTTTTAAGATTTGGAAGGCTCCTCACTGCTGCTCACTCACTCCACTGCCATGTATTAACTAAGTAGCTTACCCACAAAATCATAATGACCAAAAATTTGCATTTGAAAGACTCATTTTGGACTGCACTATGAGACTATTTTATCTCCCTTATAATATCAGAGTAAGACATGACATTCCTGGAAAGCAAAAATATATATTTAATCTATTACTTACAGTTACTGAGGACTTGGTATTTGTGTTATGAATAACTCCCAGAGCAGTTTGTAAGAGCCCTGTTTGTTCAGACATCAGAATCTATCCTTCAAATGTCAAAAATGGTCCACTGTTGATATCTGTCTAGAGTGGCTCCTTAACCTTTCTTGGTCAATTTCACATCTTATAGACTCTTCTGAGAATACTAGAGGTTCGGTGCATGAAATTCGTGCATGGGGGGGGGGCAGGGGATGTCCCTCAGCCTAGCGTGCACCTCTCCAATCTGGGACCCCTTGAGGGATGTCCAACTGCCTGTTGCTGGCTCCCAACTGCTAGCCTGCTTGCCTTCCTGCCAGCCTGTTTGCCCCTAACTGCCCTCCCCTGCAGGCCTGGTCACCCTAACTGCCCTCCCCTGTAGGCTTGATTGCCCACAACTGCCTTCCCTTGCAAGCCTTGTTCCTCCCAACTGCCCTCCCCTGTTGGGCATCTTGTGGCAGCCATCTTTGACCACATGGGAGCAACCATCTTGTGTGTTGGAGTGATGGTCAATTTGCATATTGCTCTTTTATTAGGTAGGAGGATTAGATAGGATAGAAGCCTGGTGCACAGGTGGAGGCCAGCTGGTTTGCCCTGAAGGGTGTCCCAGAGCAGGGTAGGGGTTCCCTTGGGGCATGGGGCGGCCTGGGCAAGGGGCCTGTGGTGGTTTGCAGGTCGGTCATGCCCCCCGGCAACCCAAGTAGAGTCCCTGCTATCTGGGATTTATTTATGTTCTATAATTGAAACTTTGTAGCCTTGAGTGGAGGCCTAGGCCAGCCAGGGTGTGTGGAAAGTTTCGTTTCCTCCATCACCAGGAGCAACTCAAGTCTCCTGCTCTCTCCAGCTCCGTGACTGCCACCATTTTTGTTGGGATTTATTTATCTTCTATAATTGAAACTTTGTAACCTTGAGTAGAGGCCTAGGCTGGCCAGGGTGTGCGAAAAGATTGGCTTCATCCATTGCCGGGGAAACCCAAGCCTCCTGCTCTCTCTTTGGCCACAGCCATCTTGATTGGGTTATTTTGCATGCTTGCTCCTAATTGTTTAGTGGAGTGATGGTTAATTTGCATATTACTCTTTTATTGGATAGGATGGTAAAAGCTATCAACCTTTCCCCCAGAAAAATGCATGAACCTACATCCACTCAAAATGCTACATATTTTGAAAAACTTCATGAACCTCTAGAGGTCCATGGATTTCATATTAAGAATCTTGATCTAGCCCTAACTAGTTTGGCTCAATGGATAGAGCATCAGCCTGCAAACTGAAAGGTCCCACATTTGATTCCAATCAAGGGCATGTAACTTGGTTGTGGGCACATCCCCTGTAGGAGGTGTGCAGGAGGCAGCTGATTGATGTTTTTCTCTCATCAATGTTTCTAACTCTGCATCTCTCTCCCTTTCTGTAAAAAAATCAATACAATATTTTTTTTAAAAAAAGAGAATCTTGATCTAAACACTAAGGCAAGTTGATGAAATACAACAAAAGATTTGCTGATAATTAATGAGTATATTTTACTACAGAGTTAAAAATACATATGTATATTATGATGTTTAATCTTATGTCAGCTTGGTTTGGATATGATGTCCAGTTGTTCAATCATAGCATTAGTCTAAATGTTCTGTAAGGGTAGTTGTTTTTTAATTAAATCTTTATTATTTAGATTACATTTGCTTTTCTTTTTTTCCCTTCATAGCTCCCCTCCACCCAGCTCTCACCCTCCCCTCTACCCTTACCTCCCTCCCATTGACTTCATCCATAGGGATATGATTTTTGTCCAGTCTCTCCCTGTATACCCCTCTCCCCTTTCCCCTGAGAATTATCAGTCCACTCCCTTTCTGTACTCCTGATTCTATTATATTCACCAGTTTATTCTTTTGATCAAATTTTTAATTCACTTAATTTTTAGATTCACTTGTTGATAGATATTTATTTGTTGTTCATAATTTTTTATCTTTTACCTTTTTCTTCTTCCTCTTCTAAAAGAGTACCTTTCAACATTTCATATAATACTGCTTTGGAGTTGATGAACTCCTTTAGATTTTTCTTATCTGTGAAGCTCTTTATCTGCCCTTCAATTCTGAATGATAGTTTTGCTGGATAGAGTATTCTTGGTTGTAGATTCTTGCTATTCATCATGTTGAATATTTCTTGCCACTCCCCTCTGGCCTGTATTGTATCTGTTGAGAAATCAGCTGACAGTCATATGGGTGCTCCCTTGTAGGTAATGAACTGTTTTTCTCTTGTTGCTTTTAATATTCTCTCTTTGTCTTTTGCTCTTGGTATTTTAATTATGATGTGTCTCGGTATAATCCTCTTTGGATTCCTTTTATATGGGCTTCTGGACTTGTAAGTCTATTTCTTTTACCAGATGTGGGAAGTTTTCAGTCATTATCATCACATTTTTGGATTCTTCTCTTTTCTTGCTTTTCCAGTTGAGTGTTTTCTGATTCTTTATATTTCAAATTTTGGACTTGATTCTTGCCTTCCTCTAGTCTGCTGTTAGGTCTCTGTATAATATTTTTATTTCAGTCAGTGTATGTTTAATTTCTAGTTGGTCTTTGTCATCTCTAGTTGGATCTATTCCATCTCTAGTTGGTTCCTTTTCATCTCCAGTTGGTTCTTTTTCATCTCCTCTTAGTCTCGCTAACTTTATCCAACTTTTCTAGGATATTCTTGAAAAACCTTATAAGTGTAGTTTTGAACTCTGTATCCAGTCATTAGTTTTCCTCCATTTCTTTTGTTTGTGATCCCTTCCCTTGTCTCAGCATTTTCACTATGCCGGGAGAACTTCTTTGTTGGATTCAGTCTTATGATACCAGATTTGCAAAACTGCAGAAGCCTCTCTGTTGAGCTTGGGATGGGTGGAGTCTCAGGGCTTAAGGGATCGCCTTGCCCTCCACGGCCCCTGAGTCTCACATGACTGGATAATCTCTAGAGCGGTCCCTGTGCTTGCACAGGCTTTCTGTCACAGTGCCTCTAGACTGCTGCCTTTCCAGCTCCCCTGCAATCCGGGACCATATGAGTCTGGGTCCCCAGGGTTTCACCCCAAACCAGGGTTTAGTGGAATTAGAAGTGACGCAGTTGGGAGGGTCTGACTCCCGCCCACTCATGAAAGCCAGCGGCACAATCAACAGTCAGTCCTCTGCATGCAGTGTCGTGCGCGCCATCAGACTTCTGATCTTTTGCGACTCCCCTAAATTTCCGTGCATTTCTTCCTTTTCACAGTCCAAACTCCCCCCATATGAGTTTCAGCTGGATCTGGGGTTTAGTGTCCTAAGATAAGGGGTTCAATGCCATTGAGAGTCTCCTTCTCCCTCCCGCCAGAGAAAGCCAGCCAGGTTCTCCAGCACCCGCTCTCTCCACGCACGTGTCTCCGTACCTCAGCTTTTTGCAGCTCCTCTGAGTCTCTGTGAGCCCCTCTCTTTCCTTCTAGTTGTATAATTTCTACTCAGCCAGCTTTCCTGTGGTTCTGGATAATGTCCATTCTTTTAGTTGTAGTTTTGAAATTGTTGTGCGAGGCAGCAGTGTAGGTGTTTACCAATGCCTTCATCTTGGATTCTCCCCTGTAAGGGTATTTTTTTTACATGTGATTAAAATTTAAATCAGTAGATTTTGAGTACAGCATATTACCCTCCATAATATAAGTGGGCCTCATTAAATCAGTTGAAGGAGATTTCCTGAAGAAATACTTCTCAAGACTGCAACATAGAAACCCTGCCAGTTTCTAGCCTGTTGTCCTACAGAATTCTCAGGACTACAATATCAGCTCTTAACTGAATTGCCAGCCTGCCCAACAAATTTCAGACTTGCCAGCCCTGCCCTCCATTGCATGAGACAATTTCATTTTTTAAAGTCTCTCTCTCTCTCTCTCTCTCTCTCTCTCTGTCTGTCTCTCTCTTTCATTAGTTCTGTTTCTCTGGAGAACTCTGACTAATATGTATATCAAACTGTAACAAATGCACAGTAAATCTCCGTAGACATGTTCAGTTCTCCCCTCTGGCTATGAAAAATGATGAAAACTCTTACTGTTTAGCTAGGTATAAAACAGAGTTTTCATGGTCCAAATCCTATAGATTGTCATTGCTATGTTTTGTGCTGTTCTTATTCTATGTCTACATTTGGATGTCCTATTTCTGCTGTAACAAATTACCATAAACTTAGAGGCATAACACAACACAACTTTGTTACCTCATAGTTCTGGAGATCAAGTCTAAAATAAATGTCAGTAGGCTGTGTTTCTTCTGCAGCATCCAGGAAAGAATCTGTTTCCTTGCTCTTTTTATGTTCCAGAAGTCAGCTTCTTCCATCATTTCAATTTATGCTTTCATTGTCACATATCTTTTTTTTAATGGAATATACATATTTTAATATACTTTTTTTGATTTCTGAGAAGAAGGGAGAGGGAAAGAGAGATAGAAGCATCAATGGATGAGACAGACTCACTGATCAGCTGCCTCCTGTACACCCCACACTGGGGATTGAGCCTGCAACCCAGGCATGTGCCTTGATCAGGAATTGAAGTGGGACCTCCTGGTTCAAAGGTCACCACTCAATCATTGAGCTATCCTAGCTGGGCCATTGTCACATTTCTAATTCTGATTCTGACCCTACCTCACTCTTATAAGAACTTTTGTGATTACATTGGGCATACCAGGATAATCCAAAAATTTCCCATCTTATGGCAACTTAACTTAATCATAACTAAAAAAATAACAACAGTTGCATGTAAAATAACATTCACAGCTTCCAGGGATTGGAACATAGATATCTTAGAAGACTCATTCTTCTTTCAACCACCCATGTCCTTTATTTTCTAATTTATTCTGTTTTACTTAATTCTTATTTTTATTCATAAACTTATTAATAAATTCATTTAAAGGACTATTTTGATTAGTTTATTTTTCATAGGTTTATTCTTTGAATACTCTACCAAAGTATTTTTCACTCATTAAACACCAATTGCTTTTCTCTTTTCTACTTTATATATATATATATATATATATAATTAAACATATATGCTCTACATTCTCTCTGTGTTCTATTTTGTTCCTTGCATTAAAAAGGAAGGGAAGTTTAACAATCCATTTGTTTAAAAAAATATTACTGATTCATATTCCAGCTGAAAATGGATTTCCTCCCTTTATATAGTGGCATTTAGATAGATAGTGCATATACTCAGATGCTATTCTCCCTTTCATTCCTGCCAATAGGACCCTGTTTTGGGTCTGAAGTTGTGACAACCAGAAAACCTTCCTAAGAGTCCCTGGAGAAAAATTTATTTCCCCAAGTATTAGTAACAATTTTTCCTCCATGTTCTCCAGAACCTGAACCAGTGTGCTAATAGGTCGCCTGGGGTTGAAATTGGATCACTTGGGCGTTTACTTGGGATTTCATATGTATTAATGAAGGAGAGATATTAACAGATTCATCTGGTATAAAAAACATAACATTGAATTTGGGTAATTGCACAGATGCTTGCCTCCCTGTAACTGGATGTCACATGAACAGTGGAAGTCTGAGGTTAGAAAGACAAATTTTATAGGGACCTAAGTTGGAAGATCATAGCCTGATCTTTTTTTTTTTTCACTTTTTTAAAAAATATATTTTTAGTGACTTCAGAGAGGAAGGGAGAAGGAGAGAGCGATAGAAACATCAATGATGAGAGAGAATCATTGATTAGCTGCCTCCTGCACACCCCACACTGGGGATTGAGCCTGCAACCCAGGCATGTGCCATGACCAGGAATTGAACGATGACCTCCTAGATCATAGGCCAACATTCAACCACTGAGCTACATCAACTGGGCCTAAGTTCACTTTTTATTTTTAGTTTTTTCTTTTTAAAAAAAAAATCTTTATTGTTCAGTTTATTAAAGATGTTCCTCTTCCCCTTCCCCCATGGCTCCCCTCCACCTGATTCTCCACCCCACACCCCATGCCCTTACCCCACACCACTGTCCTCATCCATAGGTGTAAGATTTTTGTCCAATCTCTTCCTGCACCCCTCATACCTCCTTCCCCTGAGAATTGTCAGTCCATTCCCTTTCTATGCACCTGATTCTATTATAGTCACCAATTTATTCTGTTCATCGGATTCTTTATTCACTTGATTTTTAGATTCATTTGTTGATAGGTATGTATTTGTTATCGCTGTGTTGTTCATAATATTTATCTTTACTTTTTTCTTCGTCTTCGTCTTCTTAAAGAATACCCATCAGCATTTCATATAATCTTGGTTTGGTGGTGATGTATTCCTTTAGCTTTTTCTTGTCTGTGAAGCTCTTTTTCTGACCTTCAATTCTGAGTGATAGCTTTGCTGGGTAGAACACTCTTGGTTGTAGATTCTTGCTAGGTAACTAACTGTTTTTCTCTTGCTGCTTTCAAGATTCTCTCTTTGTCTTTTACCTTTGTCATTTTAATTATGATGTGTTTTGGTGTGGTCCTCTTTGAATTCTTTTTGTTTGCGGTTCTCTGCGCTTCCTGGACTTGTCAGACCATTTTTTTCACCAGGTAGGGAAAGTTTTCAGTCATTATTTCTTCAAATATGTTTTCAATATCTTGTTCTCTCTCTCCTTCTGGCACTCCCATAATTCTGATGTTGGTACGCTTGAAGTTGTCTCAGAGGCTTCTTACACCATCTTCACATTCTTGGACTCTTTTTTCTTTTTTGTTTTTCTGGTTGGGTGTTTTTTGCTTCCTCGTATTTCAGATCTTTGGTTTGATTCTTGAGGTCCTCTACTCTGCTGTTGGATTTCTGTGTATTATTATGTATTTCGGACAGTGTATGCTTAACTTCTGACTGGTCCTTTTCTGTTTCTTTGGCATTCTCATTAAGATCTTTGATGGTCTTACTAAGTTTCTCAGAGGTCTCACTAAGTTTCTCAGTTGCTTGTAGAAGATTCTTGAGTAACATTATAAATGTGGTTTTTAAACTCTGCCCAGTAGTTTGCTTTCCTCCATTTCTTCCATTCGTGACATGTTCTTTTTGTTGTTGTTTTTTTTGTTTGTTTGTTTCTGCATTTTGGCTGCTTCCCTGTGTTGATGGAGTGGCTTTGTGTGCAGTTGTCCCTTATGGTACATTTGCTCTACCTCCCCAATCACCTGAGAAGGACACTCTTGGTGCACCCCTTTGTGGGCTGGGTACACAGTCTCGTTGAAGTTAAGCCTTGATTGCTATTGGTACACTGGGAGGAATTGACCTCCAGGCCAATTGACTGTGAGGATTAGCTATATCTATTAATGGAAGAACTGTTGTGCTGGGGACAACCCTATTGGGGCAGAACTTGCTTCAGTGGGGCTTTGGTGCTCCCTGAATTTGCCTCTTGAGTGTGTCACTTATGTATTTGAGGAGTTGAAATCTGGTGTCATCTCACACTGACTTCTAGGTACACTGGTCCTGGATCTCCAAGGAGGTGCAAAACAGCTAGTATCTGAGGCCACCAAGCAGGTGCTACAGAGAGATGTGCAGATTTCTCCTCTTTGCTTGGAGTTTGAAAGTTTTGGAATTGTCTGACCCAGTTGCAATTTGTTAGGTTAAGCTGCCAGAGGGTAGGCCATTCATATGCTAAGGCTGCTGCACACAGCTGGGAGAGTTTGTAAATTGGGCAGGGCGAGGTCTCAGGGAATCGCTAGGGCATGGCAAACAGTGATGGCTGCCAGTCTGTGTCTCCATGTTTCTGTGTTCTAACCCCTGTCCCGCATCCTGTGCCCTAAAGCAGTAAACAGTGATTCCTGTGAGCACCTCTGCAAGAAGGCCACCCTCTCTTTCTGACCTGATGGCCAAGAGTGCAGTTTCTTCCTGTATGAGTCTGGGTCCCCAGAATCTCCCAGGAAACTGGAGTCAGAGAGTCGGGAACTTGTAACTCCCTCCCAATTGAAAAAAAACAACAGTGCATGCCAGCCCAATTCACGTACATCTTTGTACCTCTGCCTTTCTGAGCCTCTGCACGTCCTTCCAGGCCTCAATGCACTTTTTTCTTTCCTTCTAGTTGTAGAACATCCATTCTACCAGTTTTCCCATGGTTCTGGGGAATAGTCATTTTGTGTTTTAGTTGTAGTTTCGATGTGGTTGTGAGAAGCAGCATGTATACCTTATGCCGCCATCTTGGTTCTCTCATAGCCTGATCTTTACATATGAATGTAGCCACAGCCTTGGGAATCTGGCCAGACTGTGTAAACCATACGTGTTAGCCAGGAGAGGTAATGCTTTCTGTCCTGAGGAGGTAAATGGGAGAGGTGATATGCCAGACCAAGTCTCCTACCTCCTCCCATCTTTCAATGGTGCATGGCCAGTCCACATATTGTGTGTCTACATAGGTCCCAACTGCTTTAGGTGACAGGGTCCCACTGGGGACTGAGCAGTTCTTCCCCAGCCAGGGGTGTGAATTAATTGCCCCAGCCATCAGAATGCCCCATTGTGGATTCCAGTAAATAGTCCCAGTTCTAGGGATAGTAGGGCTTGGTGCCCTCATTATCATAGCCAAACCATAGAGCCAATAATTTCAGAATCACCCAAGTGTCAATACACAGGGTCAGGCCAAGGTTCATGCATGATTACCAACCAGACCCCTCATAACTCAGCCCATTGGCTACTGTGATTTATTCTTGTTTCTACATACAGAGTATCAGTGGACAGTTGAATGCAGGCTGCCATCAAGGTGGACATATTAGCACAGCTAGAGCCATCAGCATCCCAGGCTCCAGTCAAACTTCCATAGAAGCCTGAGACATTTGGCAATTTTGGCAATATGTATAGGCATGAGCACATTTCCCAAGCTTGAGCAATTAGGCAAGTATCAATTGAGCTTACAGCTACTGCCCTTTGGGATCTTGGGCTTGATCTCCTGGATTTGTTAAGGGCCTTGATACTCTAAGCACGTGATCTCCTGGCCTTGGTGTTGGCCTCTATCTTCAAGCCCTTCTTGTTGTGCTTCTTGGCAGTGTGCATGTTTCTCAGGAACTACCCCCTTAAGAGATTCATATCTTTGTGATTGAGGTTTCTTGATGCTGTTTCTGTGCCATTTTCGGGACTGGTTGCATGTGGTATGGACATAGCCATATTTGCACCAAAGCCCACAGCTGCAAAAGTGCTCAGAACTGGAAGAGAAAGAGAAAGGCCTCCCAGAGGGACTTCTGAGAATCACTGTTTTAGACCAATCATGGCCACCAGTTCTCTATCAGCGATGTATTTGGGGAAGGCATACCATCCAGTTCTGACAAAATGGATCTTATGGTTTGAGGTTGAAAGGAAGAGAGATCCTGAGAAAGATTTGCCTTTCTGAAAAAAAGAGAGAACTAACAAATGATAAGGCCCTTTTCGTTCCTTCCCCTTCCTTGTTTCCTGGGATGCTGGTGTGCACGGACTTGAATTTGGACCTTTGGCAGTCATCTTGGGATTCTGAGGTCAGCAGGGCAGGCAGATGGGAAGAGCCTAGATCCTCAATGACATAGTTATACTGCAGAACCAACTTTAGAACTATCTTTAAATAGTAGTTATGTGAGATAACAGGGTGTCTGTTTAAACATTGCAGGAGATTCTGTTATTTCCAGCCCAAAGCATCCTAACAATAGATTTAAAACATGCCATATTAAACATTCTCCCTCTCTCTGCAAATACACAAATGGTGAAAGTTTAGAGGAGTGTGAAATGTTTAAGTAGAAAGAACTGTAACTATTTAAAAAAGAAAAAAGCAGAATAAAAATACTGAGTACTTTACATCTAACAAAAATTTAATAAAATATAAATTTAATAAAGCAAGAGCTTAACTGCCAGATAAAACAATAACAGGAGATGGAAAAGGAAATTTCAGAGTTAAAATAGCAATTCAATGACCAAATTTGTTAGCTGTTACATAACAAATTAATATGAAATAGAAATAAAATAGACACCACTTGATGTGAGATTTTACAAAAGCCTAGTTAAACACTGAAATGATAAAGGAGAAGAAAACAAAGGTTAAAGCAATTAGAAGTTAATCATTAAAGAAGTCAAACATTACCCAACATAAGATCAATTTTTCCTAAAAGAGTAATCCTAAATACTAGCCGAAAAAAAAAAGTATTAAAAGAAAGTGAATTTACCCTGTTTGGTGTGGCTCAGTGGATAGAGCATCAGTCTGCTGACCAAAGGGTCCTGGGTTTGATTCTGGTCAAGGACACATGTCCAGATTGTGGGCTTGATCATATCAGTGTTTAACTAGGCTTTGTGAAATCTCACATCAAGTGGAACGAAAAGGGCCTTATCATTTGTTAGTTCTCTCTTTTTTTCTATTTCATATTAATTTATTTCTTTCTATTTCATATTAATTTGTTAAGGTTGTGCAAGAGCCAGCAGATCCATGATTCTCTCTCATCATGCATGTTTCTCTCTCTCCCCCTCTCCCTTCCTCTTCCTCTCTGAAATCAATAAAGATATATTTTAAAAAAAGAAAGTGAATTTGCAAATCTTGTTCTAAAAAAAAGGGGTAGGAAATAATTGATCTGATGTCAGATGGGTACTAGACTTATCAGAATAAATGTCTAATTGCTATATTGTACATCTACAACTAATATAATACTATGTGTCAACTGTAACTAAAAATATATTTTATTTTTTAAATATATTTTTATTGATTTTGGATGGGAAAGGAGGGGAGAGAGAGAAAAAAATCAATGATGAGAATCATTGATTGGCTGCCTCCTGTATGCCCCTACTGAGGATCGAGCCCACAACCCAGGCAAGTGCCCTTAACCAGAATCCAACCTGGAGCCCTTCAATCTGCAGGCCAATGCTCTATCCCCTGAGCCAAACAAGCTAGGGCCTGAAAAAATACATTTTAAAAAGTTATTAACTTGGGATGAAAAATGCCAAATTCAGTTGAATTTCAAGTAAAGTCATCTATAATAGAGGAAAATAGAATCATCCTCTGCCTTTTCCATAGTAATATTCAATGCCTAGAGAAAACAGAGCTAATCTAGAAAATTAAAATGTGAAACAAGACTATTAAACAGCTAAGTTATTCACATTTAAGGAAGAATATTTACATTCCTAAGCAAAAAGAAACTCAGGAATCACATTACTCAGGAATCCTAGAACAAAACTACTTTTTAATAAAGTCCATATATCTATGAGGTTTCAGGATAGAGAAGGCAAAACAAAATCATTGGTGGTAAACAATGAATACATTTAAATATGAAATTAAGTGGCTGTGATATAACCCATGATCAAAAGCATGATTCACTAAATATTTGTGATGATTATTTCTGGGTGATAGAATTTTTAAAATATATATTTTTATCGATTTCAGAGAGGAAGGGAGAGAGAGAAAGAGAGAGAGAGAAACATCAATGATGAGAGAGAATCACTGATTGGCTGCCCCCTGCCTGCCCCCTACTGGAGAACAAGCCCACAACCCAGGCATATGACTTTGACCAGAATTGAACCTGCAACTCTTCAGTCTAAAGGCCAACCTTTCTCTGCTAAGCCAAACTGACTAGGGTTATTATATTTTACCTTTTTTGTTAATGTCTCTGTGTTGTTTAAATGCTTTTCAAAAAATATGCTTTGCAAAAAAATGAAACTGGACCACCAACTTACACCATACACAAAAATAAACTCAAAATGCATACAGGACTTAAACATTAGACGGGAAACCACAAAAATACTAGAGGTATCCACAGGCAGCACAATCTCAGACATATGCCGAAAGAACTTCTTCACTGATACTGCTCCAAGGGCAATGAAAGCTAAAGAAAAAATAAACAAATGGGACTACATCAAAATAAAAAGCTTTTGCACAGCCAAAGAAACCATCAACAAAACAAGAAAGCCCACTGTATGGGAGAACATATTTGCAAATGTTATCACTGATAAAGGTTTGATCTCCCAGGTTTGAACATCTACAGCCAACTTATACAATTTAATAAAAGGAAGATAAATGATCCAATAAAAAAAATGGCCATTGGACCTAAATAGAACCTTTTCGAAAGAAGACAGAAGGAAGGCCAAGAGACACATGAAAACATGTTCAAAGTCCCTAATTATCTGAGAGATAAAATCAAAACAACAATGCGATATCATCTCACACCTGTCAGAATGTCAATCATCAACAAATCAACAAATGACAAGTGTTGGTGACGATGCGGAGAGAAAGGAACCCTTGTGCACTGTTGGTGGGAATGCAGACTGGTGCAGCCACTGTGGAGAACAGTATGGAGTTTCCTCAAAAAACTAAAAATAATCTCCCATTTGACCCAGCAATCCCACTCTTAGGAATATATCCTAAGAAAGTAGAAACACCAATCAAAAAGGATTTATGCACCCCTATATTCATAGCAGCACAATTGACAATAGCTACAATTTGGAAACAGCTTAGGTGCCCGTCAGCAGATGAGTGGATCAGAAAGCTATGGTACATCTACACAATGGAAGTCTATGCTGCCATTAAAAAGAAGGAATTCTTACCATTTGCAGCAACCTGGATGGAACTGGAGAGCCTTATGCTAAGTGAAATAAGCCAGTCAATGAAGGAGAAACACCACATGATATCACTCATTGTGGATAATAAAGAACATTATGAACTGATGAACAAAAGGATAGATACAGAGGCAGTAAAGCATCAAACAGACTGTCAAATTACAGCAGGAAGATTAAGGAGAGGTGGGGTAGATAAGAGATCAACCAAAGGACTTATATGCATGTACATAAGCATAACCAATGAACACAAGACACTGAGGGATTGAGATATGCCTGGGAGGGGGGGGGATGGGAAGATATGTATATATGTAACACAATAAAAAAATAAATAAATATGCTTTATACATGTTCACAAGCATAATCATTAGTGTAAATATAAATTTGTGATCTAGCTTAAATAATTTATCTCTAGAACATTTAGGAGGGGATAAACTATATGGGATAAAACTTGGCTTGATTTTTACCCTTTAAATATTTAGTACCTTGTTCGTAAGTCTACCTTTGTATATAATATTTTATATTCTTATAACCCAGAGATGTAGAATTATTCAGCACAAAACAGACTTTGATTTTCTTGGCTTTAGTGCATTACTAAAACCTTTGCAAATTCTTTGAAAAAATAGGAGGGTAGAGAACACTTCCCAACTGTTGAAAGATTTAAACTTTTCCCTAAGATCAAAAACAAGACAAGTATGTCTTGACACTTTTATTCAACATTGTGCTGGAGATACTAGGGAGAGCAATTAAGCAAAAACAAACAAACAAATCAGATTTGAAAAGAAGTTAAACTATTTCTACTTGTATATGACATAAACTTGTTTGTAGAAAATTCTAAGGACTCCATTAAAACTAAGAAATACATTAATTCATCAAAGTTGAAGAATACCAAATCAATTATAAATATTAGTTGCATTTCTATACACCAGCAATAACAGAGAATCAAATTAAGAAAATAATTTCATTTTTAGTAACATCACAGAAATAAAATACTTAGAAATATATTTAATTATTAAAATTTTGAAAGAAATCAAAGACCTAAATGCAAAGACATGTTCACAAATTGGAAAACTTAATATTGCTAAAATGGTGATAATCTACAAATTGTTCTACATAATCCATGCAATCTCAAATCAAAATCAGCTTTTCTTATATAGAACCTTGAAGCCCTGTGCACAAAATTCATGAGTGTGGGGGGGTCCCTCCTCAGCCCAGCCTGCAACCTCTCCAATCTGGGATCAGAGATCAGGCCTAAACCAGCAGTCAGACATCCCTCTCACTATCCTGGACCTCTGGCTCCTAATTGCTCACCTGCCTGCCTGCCTGGTCACCCCTAACTGCCCCCTCCCCCACCAGCTTAGTTGCCCCTCACTGCCCTCCCCCACCAGCCTATTTGCCCCCCAGCTACTCCTCCCTACCCCGCTGGCCTGGCTTCTCCCACTGCCCCCCATTCCTGCCTGATCACCCCTCACGATCCCCGCCCCCGGCTGGCCTGGTCACCCCATGCAGCCTGCTTGTTCAGTCATTGGCTGTCCCTCACGCCCCTGCTAGCCTGGTCAAAGGCAGCCATCTTGTGAGGGCGTGAGGGTAATTTGCATATTATCTCTTTATTATATACGATTGATAAATTGATCCTAAAATTCACATAGAATAACAAGGGACCCAGAATAGCAAAGACAATCTTGAATCTGACTGGTATAGCTCAGTGGTTGATCGTCAGACCATCTCAGTTTGATTCCTGGTCAGGGCACATGCCTGGGGTTGGGGTGTAGGGGCGTTGACCACCCAATATGGGGCATATAGGAGGCAGCCAATCAATGATTCTTTCTGATCATTGATGTTTCTATCTTTCTCTTTTTCTCCCTTCCTCTCCTTTCCTCTCTGAACACAATAAAAATATATTTTAAAAAGGAAATCAGGAAAGGACAAAAAGCCCTGTTACGGGGCTTTTTTTCCCTTCTTAGCACCCCAATTTTCTTTTTTTCTCCATTGTCTCTTCTACTCTGGCTAATTTGGTAGAGCTATTATTTGAGACTTGGCTTCTTAAGGTAGGGCATTGTATTTTCCCTCACTGTAATTTGCATTTCTAGTGCAGGGATAGAGATTGAAGCTATCAGTAATCAAGTTTCTCTTCTGCTTGCATAACAGCATCCTGACCGGACCATTCCTGCCACAGAGGCTACTATTGTCTTCAGGGCCGTCTATGTTCCACTGTTCTCACTCCTGACTCTCTTACCTCTTGTCTATTTGGTTATATCCCTAATGCCTTCCTACTTAAATTAGAGCCATTTTCTGAAGCATGCCACAGAAAGATTCACTCATGAGTGGCAAAGACCATGATAGGGCTGGGTCCCATAAGACTGGGTAGTCTTGTAGAATTCAAAATGGCTCTAGGGTCCTTAGCAATAGAAATTCAAGAATTTGCCCCTAGCTAGTTTGGCTCAGTGGATAAAGTTTCAGCCTGCAGACTGAAGGGTCCCAGGTTTGATTCTGGTCAAGGCCACATGCCTGGGTTGAGGGCTCAATCTCCAGCAGGGGGTGTGCAGGAAGCAGCCAGTCAGTGATTCTCTCTCATTATTGATATCTTTCTCTCTCTCTCTCTCTCTCTCTCCCTTTCCTTTCCTCTCTGAAAACAATAAATATATATAAAAGAAAATGTATATATAAAAAAAGAAATTCAAAAACTCTCCAGTGTAACATAACCAGTAACTACTCTCTGCCTATTTGCTACTACTCTGCATCTGTTCCTTTCCCTACTAACAATTGATGTACTTACCTTTGTCTAATTTCCAGCTCACAGTTTCTGTATATTCAAACTTTCAATTATTCTCTTCAACGTTCTCAGAGATCTTGGAGAGGAGGTAAAACTCATTGTTTACCCTCTTAGGTTCTGGTACTAGGCTAAGAATGAAACTGACATGAGGCATATCAACAGGAGAAAAGCATATAAATTTCATTTAAAATTTTCATGAAAACTGAAGACTGGAAGATGGAGTTAGGACAGAGAGCTTACCTACTGTTTTTAACACACAAATGTTAATTTGTGGGGAAGAGACAAAAACACAGGAAAATATTTTAAGCCTCTAGGAGTGGTAAATTGTGAAGAACTGACTAAAAAAATATATGGGGTAACTAATGGAAAATAAGGGTTGTTTTCATAGGTTTTTTTGTACAGATTTATTTTGGCCTTCACTCCCTCTGTTGATTAGAAACTTCTGGTACAGGTAGGGCTAGTTTCCCAAGAGAAAATTTATGATCTGCTTTTAGGCATGTGCTGTTCCTCAGGAGCACTCAGCTCACAATAAATAGGCCACAGCATTGTATTTGGGGGTGGCATGTTTTGATCCCTGGGGATCACACTTCTGAACCTCTGCTCTCATCTTTAATTTACTGAATCTATCAGAATTCTGCAGTTAAACTCCTGTGAATGAGAATCTGTTTGCCACAGTGTGTTCTCCAGCAATGCAGAGTGTTACACAGGGCCAGGACTAGGATGAAGCAAGCAAGGTACCCAGGGCATAACATTTCATAAGGTAGGATCCTCACCTGTGATGAAGAACCAGGCACTTACACAACCCTAAAAGGGAGCACTTCTTGAAACGCTGCACCCAGGGTTGCCTTGCGTCACCCTAGTCCTGGCCTGAAATGCTTCAGCATAGTGTTCTGAAACTATGCTTATCTTAACCTCAATTAAGACCAGCCTAATTCTTGCTACAGTACTTTTCAGCAAATCTCTCCTCCCTAAAGTCCATTTCTCAAATTCCTAAGACTCAGTGAGGAAAAGTTGCTTTTATCTTTCCCAAAGAGTCCTTTTATGCTCCAGAATTTACCTTTTCCCAGAATGATTAAAGGGGGAAGCACACATTCTCTGCGCACCCCACCCTTGGAACTGTCCTTCCATACCATCAGAAGGTTCTTCTGAAAATAATGAGCAGTGTGTGTTCCAAAATATGCATAAGTCAGTTTTTAATAATATCACATATAGGCTTACAACCAAATAGTCAAGTTTGTTTTGGATAACTGGTTTGTCTCTAGTTCTAATTTTCTATTTTTACTTCCTTGAACAAGTCACATTTACTTTTCCAAAATAACGATGTTTTTATATATGCTATTCTAATACCAGATTAGAGTAAATATCTTTGATATCATGTTCAGGGATGTGGTTCTACAGAAAGACATACCAATTTATTTTTCTAAATAGAGCACTCAGTTTTCAACATAAGTCTTCTATATTTGGATATTATCATTGACTTTCTCAAGAAAAATTAATATAGTTAACTTATATCCACTTAACTATAAAGTCATGCAAAAATAATACTTCCCAGAACACAGGGTGGGTATGTTCTCCCAAACAAGCTGTTTTTCCATTCTGGGTGGCAGGAAGTGCTTCTAATTATAAATTCAAAAATTTTATACATCTATATTTTTTATAAGGTTCACTCTTCAGTGAGAAAACCCATTCCTCAGTTAAGCATAGCACTTCATGCAATCCCACTGCATAGTACGTAGGCCAGCCTGTGTTTTGGTTGTTCTTCAGTCAGTTCACTCTGTTAGCGGTGGCCCTGGTAATATGAGATGAGTTGGAAACATGATAGAAAACAGGATTACTAGTCAGCATGGATCATGGGTAGGGCTGGGGACATGACAAAAATTTCATAGCTCTCTCAGCATCATTCTAAGTAAGTCACAAACACAACAAGGAGTTTGGTGGAGTGGACACAGAGAACATTACAGAGCTGACATAGGGCCCCACCCTGACCCTCTACAAACAGTGGTGCAAGAAGCAAGCAAGTTCCTCATTGGGGTTCCTGTTTCTACTAAGTTGCCCTATTTGTCACAGACTGTCCAAAAACCAGAACAGAGCAGGTGAAAGAAGTTCACCAAATAGTGAGCAGGCTTTGGAGATGTTTGGTCATTTGGTAGGAGTGAGGTGCTCCTGGAGTGGCTCAGTTGGGTTCAGTCCCTGGTGGGAATGAATATGGAAGGCAACCAATCAATGGTTCTCTCTCTCCCTCTCTTTTTCTCTCCCTCTCTCCCTCCTTCCCTCCCTCCCTCCCTCCCTCCCTTCCTCCTTCTCTTCCCCTTTCCTCCCTCTCTCAGCATGCCTTTGGGTGAAGATTAAAAAAAAAAAAAAAGAGGGGGGAAGGGAGTATAGTGACTGTCTGGCACTACAAATGTAACTCTTTTACCCTTTGTGAAGGTAAAGAAGAAGAAAGAGGCAAGAGAGACAAATTGCTATGTGGATACTTCTGGTTTAGAACCATGTTCAGCAGGGCATTATTTTGTATTTTAATTTACTTTTTTAAATTTTTTGTTTGGTTTGGTTTGCTTTGATTTGGTTGGTTTTTAAGCTAGAACAGGTGACAAATTAATAGAAAAGTGCCAAAAAAATAGAAAAGATTTTGTAATTCCTTTCCTTCTACCTCTGTCTTTAGGAAGGTTATCAGTTTTGTGGAAGTTTTGAAACAGGAATTTTAGGGGGAAAATAGGACAGGTTTAGGAAATTTTGGAAATTAAGGAGACCATGGAAAAAGCACAGGGGTGCAGAGCAGCAGAAGGTATATTTCCATAGAATATGGAAGCTGAAAAGCTGCAACAGGTACATTTCCATAGAATGAGGGAGGTAGGAACATCAAAAGATCTATATTTACAAAATAAGGAGAAGGAAGTCCTTCATACAGAAGGAGAAAAATTATTTCCAAAGGGAACAGGAAAACAATTAGGAAGAAGGCGGGGGGGGGGGACCTCACATGACCCATATGAGGGTCAACCTTTGAGCCCAGGAGTTACTATACTAATCAGTCCAAGGGAATAGTGACCAATCAGAGGGGATATCAAGGCACCAGGATATGCATCCTTTATAAGCCATAGGGAAAAGGAACTCAGTGGGACCCTTTCCCCCTCCATATTTGGGAGTCCATTCTGTGGGACTCTTTCACTTTCCTCATGTGGTAGTCTATATTTGTTCTTCAATAAATTTCTACCTTTGCTATACCATCTTCTGTCCACAGCCTGCTGTTCTGTCCATGGAGTCATTCTTTGATTTGGGTTCCAGTCCAAAAATTCCATCTCAGTTTTATTTTGTATCAGTTTAACCTTTAATTACTAGAGGCCTGGTACATGAAATTCATGCATGGGGGGGGGGTCCCCCTCAGCCCAGCCTGCACCCTCTTCAATCCGGAACCCCCTGGGGGATGCTTGACTGCCAGTTTAGGTTCGATCCCAGGGAGGAGGAGGAGGCGAAGGCAGTCAGATATCCCTCACAATTCTGGACCACTGGGTCCTAATTGCTCACCTGCTTGCCTGCCTGATCACCCCTAACTGCCCTTCTGCCAGCCTGATCACACACACTGGCCTGCCTGGTTGCCCCATTCAACCTGCTGTTCAGTCGTTTGATCATCCCTCACTAACACCCCTGCTGGCCTGGTCCCCCCATGCAGCCTGCTAGTCAGTCAGTCGTTACTGTTACTGTGATGGCATCCCAGACAATTTGCATACTCCTCTATTATTAGTATAGATTATTATAGATCTAAAATACCTTTCTTGAAATAGTGTTTTACTTATCTGACTACACTTCTGCTTTTGAGAAAAATTCTCATATTTTGAAATTGATCTTTATTGTTGAAAGTATTACAGATATTTCCCTTTATGCCCCTATTGACCCACTTCACCCTACCCACCCCTTCCAAGCCTTCACCACACTATTTGTTTTACTAAAACCATTATTTTACTAAATCTGGAGGTGTCCTTTCCAAATTCCCAGATTGCTTCTCTGCTTGGTGTAGAACTTGGTAAGCTTAATACTTCTGCTCAAAACATAAGTTTAAAACCAAGTCCCCAAGTCACATTTTATCAAGTTGCCTTAGATTCCCATGGGAGCATGGTGTGAGAGAATCTACTGTTTATTGAATATATACCATATTCTAGGCACGATAGTAATACTTTATATTTAAGCCACCCAACAGCTTTTGTAGGAAGTGCCATTATCTATACTTTACAGCTGAGATAATAATAAAATCAAGAGTTGAGTAACCAGCTCCCCAAGGGCATCCAATGGCTAGGAGACAGAGATAAAATTTCTTTGCATCACTTCAGATAATCACTACGTAAAAATTACTCATTGCTTATTAAAACAATTTTTTACTTTACACATATAACCTCTTGTCAAATACTTGAAGAACTCCAGTGCTATATTAAAGTTTGTAATTCAGCCATTTTACAAATATTTGTATCTGTCTCTCCTTAAGAAATGACTTTCTTGAATGACACCACTATAACATTTCTTACATATTCAAAGTTTAAGTGGCAGATTTAACGTAATTTCTCTAACACTATCACACCTTTGTTTGAATATCCAACCACAAAGCTTTTTGTCTGGCTACCTTCCAAGGGAACTCAAATAGATTTAGGGCTATTTGATTCCTTGAACAGTGAGTTTGTGAGCTAAAGACTATGTATCTTTTACTTGCCAAAGATCTTATGGCCAAATGGTGTATAATAGAGTCACATCTAAGGTTGAGATAGGGTATCATATATAACAAAGAGCTATTATGCTAGTGGTTGTGATACCCTCATGCCGTAATGATTGATCAGCAGGAGGCTGCATGCACATGCGCAGCAGAATGGAGCCGTCATGTTGCTCTGGAGACAGGTTGGAAGCTGGGAGGCACCCAGAGGAGGTGGAACCATCCCATGGTAGGGAGGGCAGGGGTGAAAGTCCATAGTGCCCCCCTCACCATTCCTTTGCCACCCACCGCTGGTTCTCAGAGTGCCCCACTGCACACCTGCCAGGGGAAGAAATGCTGCATGCATGCTGCCAGGAAGTGGTGCTCAAAACTCTGCAAGAGATGCAAGGCTTCCATGCTCTCCTCTGGCACCATGACGGGGCAGAGCCACTGCATTGCTCTGGAGACGGGGTGGAAGTGGGATAGGTATCCAGAGGAGGTGAGACCAGCCCGAGGCAACTCACGGGACTAAGGGCAGGGCTTGAAGTGGCCAGAGAAGGCCAGAGGGATCGGGAGCGGAACCAGGCATGCTCAAGCTCTGGATGGAGAAGTTAGGATATTAAGGCAGTGTGGCAGGCAGATGCATAGGACCATATGATTTTGCTCACTAGGCCTCTAGTTATGTATAAAATGGATCTTACGTAGTCTGGAATGCTAGAGGCAGATATTAAGAGCCTAAGTGCAGAACTAAAAAGTGAGAACAACCAGCAAAGAACACAGTAGGAAAAAGTTGTAGTTTTCAAACTGTGCTTAAGGACATTCTGATCTGTAAGTCTGGAGTGGAAACAAGGTGTTTGTATCATTAACAAAGGTCAGAAGTGATCCAAATTTGAGAATCCCTGGGAAGGGCATCAGTAAAACCAGAAGTCTAGTAATGAACTCCCATTAAAGAGAAGGAGCAGGGATTATCTATGGTTGGAATTTGTCGTGCTCTACTCCCAGCCCAACTTGATGTACATGACTCTGATCCATATATATAAATGGGCGAAGTTTCAGAGAACAGGTTGAGGAAGTAGGATATTTTGCTTAAGACCAAAATTTCCAAAGGGCAAAGTGGATTAGGGAGATTTCAGAGTGGATTAGGGATATGATATTGGGTGATAACACTAGAAGATGCTCAGAGCCATGCAATTTTGTATGTCCCAACTTTCAAAAAAATGCTTCTTCACCCCTCTTCCCTTTGTAAATGTTTCTTTATTTTTCTGTCCCACTTTATAGCGAGACTTTTCAAAGGAGTTGTCAATTTTACCTATTTTTATTTCCTGTTCCCTCTTAAATCCACATCAATCAGGCTTTGTACCAACAACTTTGGCAAAGTTTTCAAACTTCATGTTTCCAAATCTAATAGTTATTTCTCAGTTTCATCTTGTTAATCTCTTAGCAGTGATGACAGTTGACCATTTCCTTTCCTTTTTCTTTTTTAAATATATTTTATTGATTTTTTAGAGAGGAAGGGAGAGGGAGAAGATTAGAAGCATTGATGAGAGAGAAACATCAATCAGCTGCCTCCTGCATACCCCCTACTGGGGATGTGCCCACAACAAAGATACATGCCCTTGACCGGAATCAAACCTGGGACCTTTCAGTCCACAGGCCAACGCTCTATCCACTGAGCCAAACCAGTATTAGCTGACCAATTCATTTTTCTTGAAAAAGTTCTTCACTTGGCTTCTGGAACATCATATTCCTTTGATTTTCCTTCCACCTCATAGACCACTCCTTCTGAGGTTCCAGTGTTGACCCCTTTTTCTCAACCTATATTGGAATCCATCAAGGCTTAATGCCCAGCCCTCTTCTCTATCTACCTTCCCTTCCCAGGTTACCTCATCCAGTCTCATGGCATCCATGTGCTAATGACTTCCAACATTTTTATCTCTATCACTGACATCTAAACCCAATCCAAAGTTAATAACTTTCCCAGACCCTTCTTGGTGACTCCATTTGGTGAATATAGATGTTCAATACTGTCTTTCTACCCCCAAACCCATTCCTCATATAGTTTTTTTTATTTTATGTTAATAATGCACAACTCCATTCTATCAGTTGCTCTGGCAAAAATAAAAAATAAAAAAAAAATCATCCTGGATTCTTTTTTTTCTCATACTTCACATCTACTTCCTCTGGATAACCTATATTTCCTATTTTTAAAATATAAATGAATCACTTCTTGGCCTTTTGGCAAGATCAAGTGTAAAATATAAGTGAAGTCTGACTATTTCTTTTTTTTAATTTTTTTTATTGTGTTACATGTATACATATCTTTCCATTGCCCCCCCCCCCATTCTGACAGGTGTGAGATGGTATCGCATTGTTGTTTTGATTTGCATCTCTCAGATAATTAGTGACTTTGAACATGTTTTCACGTGTCTCTTGGCCATCCTTCTGTCTTCTTTAGAAAAAGTTCTATTTAGGTCCATTTCCCATTTTTTTATTGGATCATTTATCTTCCTTTTATTAAGTTGTATAAGTTGGCTGTAGATGTTGAAGATTAAACCTTTATTGGTGATAACGTTTGCAAATATGTTCTTCCATACAGTGGGCTTTCTTGTTGTTTTATTGATGGTTTCTTTGGCTGTGCAAAAGCTTTTTATTTTGATGTAGTCCCATTTGTTTATATTTTCTTTAGTTTCCATTGCCCTTGGAGCAGTATCAGTGAAGAAGTTCTTTCCTCTAGTATTTTTTTGGTTTCCCTTCTAATGTTTAAGTCCTGTATGCATTTTGAGTTTATTTTTGTGTATGGTGTAAGTTGGTGGTCCAGTTTCATTTTTTGCATGTATCTGTCCAATTTTCCCAATACCATTTATTGAAGAGGCTGTCTTGGCTCCATTATATGTTCATGCCTCCTTTGTCAAATATTAATTGAGCATAGTGGTTTGGGTGGATATCTGGATTCTCTATTCTATTCCATTGGTCTATATGTCTGTTCTTGTGCCAGTACCAGGCTGTTTTGAGAACAGTTGCTTTGTAATATAGCTTGAAATCTGGTATTGAGATTCCACCTACTTTATTCTTCTTTTTCAGAATTGCTGTAGCTATTTGCGGTCTTTATTTGTTCCATATGAATCTTTGAAGAGTTCTTTCTAGGTCTGTGAAATATGTCGTTGGTATTTTAATGGGTAGTGCATTGAATCTCTAGGTTGCTTTGGGTAGTATGGACATTTTAATGATGTTGATTCTCCCTCCCAGTCCATGAGCATAGTATGCTCTTCCATCTGTTTATGTCTTCCTCTATCTCTTTTTTCAGTGTCCTGTAGTTTTCTGCATATAGGTCTTTTACCTCCTTAGTTAGGTTTATTTCTAGATATCTTAATTTTTTTGGTGTGATGGTAAATGGGATTGTTTTTTTAGTCTCTCTTTCTGTAATTTCACTATTAGTGTATAGAAATGCCATAGATTTCTTGACATTAATTTTGTATCCTGCTACATTGCTGAATTCATTTATTAAGTCAATTAGTTTTTGTATGGAGTTCTTCGGGTTTTTATGTACATTATAATGTCATCTGCAAATAAGGACAGCTTTACTTCTTCTTTTCCAATTTGGATGTCTTTTATTTTTTCTTTTTGTCTAATTGCAATGGCTAATACTTCCAGTACTATGTCAAACAGAAGAGGTGAGAGTGGACATCCCTGTCCTGTTCCTGTTCTTAGGGGAAATGGTTTTAATTTTTGCCCATTGAGTATGATGTTAGCTGTGGATTTATCATATATGGCTTTTATGATGTTGAGGTATGATCCTTCTATTCCCACCTTGCTGAGAGTTTTTATCAAGAAAGGGTGTTGGATTTTGTCAAATGCTTTTTCTGCATCAATTGATATGACTATGTGATTTTTATCTCTCAATTTGTTTATGTAATGTATCACATTTATTGATTTGTGGATATTGTACCATCCTTGCATTCCAGGGATGAATCCGACTTGGTCATGGTGTATGATCTTTCTGATGTACTTCTGGATCCGATTTGCTAGAATTTTGTTGAGAATATTGGCATCTATGTTCATGCGAGATATTGACCTATAATTCTTTTTCCTTGTGTTATCTTTATCTGGTTTTAGTATTAGGGTAATGCTGGCTTCATAGAAGGTGTTTGGAAGTGTTCCTTCTTCTTGAATATTTTTGAATAGTCTGAGGAAGATAGGTTTTAATTCTTCCTTGAATGTTTGGTAAAACTCTCCTGTGTAGCCATCTGGTCCCAGGCTTTTGTTTGCTGGAAGGTTTTTGATGACTGCTTCAATTTCTTCCATAGTTATTGGACTATTGAACTGTTTAGATTCTTCCTGATTGAGTTTTGGGAGGTTATATTTTTCTAGGAATATGTCCATTTCTTGCAGGTTGTCCAATTTGTTGGAATAGAGTTGTTCATAGTATTTTTTAACAATCTTTTGTATTTCCACAGGGTCTGTTGTTATTTCTCCTCTTTCATTTCTGATTTTGTTTAGTTGGGGTTCTCTCTTTGCTTCTTGGTGAGCCTGGCCAGAGGTACATCAATCTTGTTTATCCTTTCAAAGAACCAGCTCTTGGTTTTGTTGATCTTTTGAATTGTTTCTTTTGTCTCCATGTTATTTATTTCTGCTCTGATCTTTACTATTTCCTTCCTTCTTCATACATTGGGCTTTTCTTGTTGCTCTCTTTCTAGCTCTTTGAGTTGGAGGGTTAGGAAATATATTACCATTGTTTCCTGTTTTTTGCAGTAGGCTTATAGAGCTATGAACTTCCCTCTCAAGACTGCTTTCACTGTATCCCATAGGTTTTGTATTGTTGTGTTGTCATTGTCATTTGCCATGATGTTTTTTATTTCTTCCTTGATCTCTCTGGTCACTTAGTCTTTGTTTAATAGCATGCTCTTTAGTCTCCATGTGTTTGATTTCTTTGGATTGTTTTTATTGTAGTTGATTTCCAGTTTTATGCCACTGTGATCTGAGAACATGCTTGATATGATTTCTATCTTCTTGAATTTGAAGAGACTTTTCTTATGACCCAACATATGATCTATCTTTGAAAATGACCCATGTGCACTGGAGAAGAATGTATATTGTGTGGCTTTGGAGTGAAATGTTCTGAAGATGTCAATTAATTCCATCTGGTCTAGTGAGTCATTTAGGATTGATGTTCCTTTACTGATTTTTTGTTTAGAGGATTTGTCCAGTAGTGACAGTGGAGTATTAAAGTCTCCTACTATGATTGTATTGCTGTCATTCTCTCCCTTAATATCCTCCAGGAGTTCTTTTATGTATTTAGGTGCTCCTATATTGGGTATGTATATGTTTACCAGAGTTATTTCTTCTTGTTGGATTGTTCCCTTTAGTATTATGAAGTGGCCTTCTTTATCTCTTATTATGTCCTTCACTTTGAGATCTAATTTGTCAGATACAAGTATTGCTACCCCAGCTTTTTTTTCATTTCCATTTTCCTGAAATACCATCTTCCATCCCTTCACCCTCAATCTGTGTGCATCTCTTTTTCTGAGGTGGGTTTCTTGTAGACAGCGGATATAAGGATCATGTTTTCTTATCCAATCAGTTACCCTAGGTCTTTTGATTGGAGCATTTAATCCGTTTACATTTAAAGTTATTATTGATATTGTTGCCATTTTTAGTCTTTACCCCCGAGTTCCTTCTTTGCTTCCTATTTCTTTTCTTTTCTTTTTTTTTTTTTTTAACAACAGACCCTTTAGCATTTCTTGCATTGCTGGTTTGGTGGTAATAAATTCCCTTACTCCTTTTTATCTGTGAAGCTTCTGATTTCACCTTCAATTTTGATTGGCAGCCTTGCTGGGTACAGTATTCTTGGATTCAAACCCTTCCTTTGCATGACTTTGTATATTTCATTCCATTCCCTTCTGGCCTGATGAGTTTCTGTTGAGAAAGCAGGTTTTCTATTTCTTGCTCAGTTTTCACTCTTTCTGGAACCCCAATTATGTGCATGTTGTTTTGTTTCGTGTTATCCCAAAGTTTCCTTAGGCTCTCCTCTTACTTTTTAATTTTATTTTCTAGAAGTTGCTGTACTTGGATATTTTTTCCTACTTTGTCTTCTAACTCACTGATGTGGTCCTCTGCTTCTTCTAGTCTACTTTTGATGCTTTCTATTGAGTTCTTTATAGCAGTGATGTCATTTTTCATTTCTTCATGATTATTCTGCATTTCTTCTTGCTTCTTCTTCAATTCCTCTTGGCCCGTCTTTATTTCCTCTTGGCTCTTATTCAAATTGTCCATTTTGTATTCTATTCTTTTCAGCCACCTTATGACCACTTTTTGAACTCTTTCTCTGGCAGACCTATTTCTTCTTCTATTTCATTTACTTTCTTTTCTGGTAATACCTGCTTTTCTGTCATATGCGGGCTGTTTCTTCATCTGCCCATGGTCTTTCTTCTCCGGATGTCTAGTTCTGTAGTTCTCTCTCCTATGTTGATTTAAATGCACAAACTATAACACTGCCAGGTATAACACACAAGGGTTTGAACAAAAATGTATTCACAATGTTAATACCCACAAATAAGGTGACCACCAATAAAGACAAATTAGGGGTAAGTAGAGAAAGAAGAAGAGAAAAATGAGGAAAAAAGAAAAGGAAGAAGTGCCAAAATCAAATTGGGAGAAGAGGGAAAAAATTTAAAAAATAATTAAAATATAATAATATAACATAATAAAATAAAATATAAAAAATAAATAAAAGAAAGAAGAAAAGAAAAGGGAAAGCAAAAAAAGTCAGAGAGAAAAGAAAGAGAACAAGAGGGAAAAGGGGAACAAGTTAGAGATGTGAGAGGGAAACTCCAACAGAACAGCCACTAATCCCAAGAAATGCTGGCAACAAGTATGTGGAGATTAATACAAACTACAAATAGCAACCAATATCAAGGGAGGCGAGGGAAAAGAGAGGTAAAAAACAAACCAAAACAAAGCAAACAAAAAGCAAAATAAAACAAGTAGAATAAGCAAAAGCAATCTCACAAAAATGTATAAAAAATCAATATAATCACCATTAGGCAAACAACAACAAAAGGACATAGAGAAAAACAAGTTTTTGGATAATGAAGACAAGAAGAGAGAGGTTTGTATGGACTTGGAGTAGGGTATTTGAAATTAGATATATAAGTGGGGTGTAATTTTAACCAGGTAAAGAGAAAGAATAGGGAGAATCTAAAATTGGAAAAGAGAAAGAGAAACAAGACAACAAAATGGGGAAAGTTAGGAAGAGAGTGTTGACATAAAGGTAGAGTTGAGATAGAGTAAAATTATGCTAAAGGAAAGATGAAAATAGAATGTAGAACTCTAATCCCAAAGTAAAATTAAGAGCAAAAAAATGATACTTGTTTCTTTGTGTTTTTTTTTCCAAAAAGGTAAAATAGTAGTAGTAATAATACTAGTTGAAAAAAAATGTAATAATTAAAAAGAAAAAAATCAATTGGGGAGAAAAGAAAAAAACAGTTTTTTAATTAAAATATGCAAAAAAATAAAAAATAAAAAAAATAGAATGGGCAGTAGTGGAGGTCATTCACTTCTACTATTGTTCTGTTTGGCAGTCCTGTTTTCCAGTCTGGAGGGTATTGCAGTTCCTGTGTTCCACTGGGGCAGTGTGTCTTTTTTTTTATTTATAATTAAATCTTTATTATTCAGATTATTACATTTGTTTCTCTTTTTTCCCCTTCATAGCTCCCCTTCACCCAGCTCCCACCTTTCCATCTACCCTTGCCTCCCTCCCATTGACCTCATCCATAGGTGTATGATTTTTGTCCAGTCTCTCCCTGTACACCCCTCATCCCTTTCCCCCTGAGAATTATCAGTCCACTCCCTTTCTGTGCTCCTGATTCTAATATATTCATCAGTTTATTCTGTTGATCAAATTTTTAATTCACTTAATTTTTAGATTCACTTGTTGATAGAGTATGTATTTGTTGTTCATAATTTTTTGTCTTTTACATTTTTTTTCTTCCTCTTCTTAAAGAGTACCTTTCAGCATTTCATATAATACTGGTTTGGAGTTAATGAACTCCTTTAGCTTTTTCTTATCTGAGAAGCTCTTTATCTGCCCTTCAATTCTGAATGATAGCTTTGCTGGATAGAGTATTCTTGGTTATAGCTTCTTGCTATTCATCACGTTGAATATTTCTTGCCACTCCCATCTGGCCTGCATATTTTCTGTTGAGAAATCATCTGACAGTCCTATGGGTGCTCCCTTGTAGGTAATGAACTGTTTTTCTCTTGCTGCTTTTAATATCCTCTCTTTGTCTTTTGCTCTTGGTATTTTAATGATGATGTGTCTTGGTGTAATCCTCTTTAGATTCCTTTTATATCGGGTTCTGTGTGCTTCCTGGACTTGTAAGTCTATTTTTTTCACCAGATGTCAGAAGTTTTCAGTCATTATTTCTTTAAATAGGTTTTCAGTATCTTGCTCTCACTCTTCTTCTGGCACCTCCACAATTCTGATGTTGGTATTCTTGAAGCTGTCCCAGAGGCTCCTTAAATTATCTTCACATTTTTGGATTCTTTTCTCTTCTTGCTTATCCAGTTGAGTGTTTTCTGCTTCTTTATATTTCAAATTGTTGACTTGATTCTTGCCTTCCTCTAGTCTGCTGTTAGGTCTCTGTATAATATTTTTATGTCAGTCAGTGTATGTTTAATTTCTAGTTGGTCCATTTTCATCTCTAGTTGGTCCTTTTCCATCTCTAGTTGGATCTTTTCCATATCTAATTGGTTCTTTTTCATCTCCTCCTGGGTCTTGCTAACTTTATCCAACTTTTCTAGGACATTCTTGAAAAACCTTATAACCATGGTTTTGAACTCTATATTTAGTCATTTATTTTTCTCCATTTCTTTTGTTTGTAATCTCTTCCCTTGTCTTGGCATTTTCACTATGCTGGGAGAACTTCTGTGATGGATTCAGTTGGTCCTTTTTCATCTCTAATTGGACCTTTTCGATCTCTAGTTGTTCCTTTTTCATCTCTAGTTGGACCTTTCCCATCTCTAGTTGGTCCTTTTCCACCTCTAGTTGGATCTTTTGCATCTCTAGTTGGTCCTTTTTCATCTCCTCTTGACTCTCGCTAACTTTATCCAACTTTTCTAGGATATTCTTGAAAAACCTTATAAGCCTGGTTTTGAACTCTATATCCAGTCATTTGTTTTCCTCCATTTCTTTTGTTTGTGATCCCTTCCCTTGTCTTGGCATTTTCACTATGCTGGGAGAACTTTTGTGATGGATTCAGCCTTGTAATACCAGACTTGCAAAACTACAAAAGCCTGTCTGTTGAGCTTGGGATGGGTGGAGTCTCAGGGCTTAAGGGGCAGAGCTGATTCTCTGATGGTTACTCTGCGCTCCAATCCCCAGGTTCCAGAAAAACACTCTTTCCCTCCAGTCTCTCAGGATGTCTCCAATTGTGTGATCCTATGTATTGGGCTTAGCAATCAGATGCCAGGGTCTGAAGAGGAGAGTGCTGTCTGTGCTCTCTCCCTTCTCTGCTCCTGTTCGAGTAGCTGGGACACTGCAACAACTCTCAGGCTGTCCTTTTGCCTCAGATCAAAATAGCTTGCTCTCTAGAGCTCCCCTCTATTAAGAGTTCTGAGGGTCCCCTTCCACATGTAGGGATCACACCCTGTCCCACATCTGCGGACCTCTCTTTAGAGCAGCTTTCCCCTAGTCCAGTTCCCATAGTGTGCGCATCTCCGTTATGCGGGACAGGAGACTTCACCTTATCCCAGGCGAAATCTGACCTTTCCGTGTGGCGTGTGGAGCTCCTCTGAGTCTGAGTTTCTGTGTCGATTGGAGAGTGGTGTTCTGGGTCCCCCGGCTGTTCCGTGGGTGCTGCAGCTGTAGCTTTTCAGACCACCGTAGACATCCAGTTCCCCCTGCAAGATGGCGTGGTCTCCGCATTTGCACTGGTGGCTCCGGGAGACAAAAACCCCATGGCAGTGGGGCTGCCTGGTCAGGGGAGCCCCGTCCAGCAGTCCCCCACCTTCTCCTGGAGGATAACTGACTCTTAACTTGCCAACAAACACTCCCAGTGCGACTCTCAGCTGCTCTCTCTGTCTGCCCAGCAATAAGGCTCCAGACACATCCGTCTATTCCGCCGCCATTTTTGCCTTCCTGACTATTATCACCACAACTTCCACTACCCTGATCCAAGCCATCGTGGCTCTCAACTGGATTAGTTAATAGCTTTTTCCCTTAGCTTCCTGTGTTTCTATCTCCACCTCTCCACATAGCCTATTGTTGAGACAGCATTCATAATGCTCTTTTAAAAAACATGTTACTTTTGCACAACTCTCCCACCCAAACAACCCCAACCCTGAATTTTCAATTAGAGAGGAAAGGATGTAATTTCAGTACATATCATTGGGTATAATTGGATATTCCTTTGTCAACATTTTAAATTAAGAAACATATATTAATTTTTTATTGCTGCTTAACAAATTAGTGGCTTAAAACCGCACAAATTTATTCTTTTAGAGTTCTGGAGGTCAGAAATCTAAAATCAAGGTATCGAAAGGGCTGTATTCCTTCTGGAAGTTTCAGGGAAGGATAACAATTGGGACAAGCAATGGAAAAATAAAATAAAAAAATCCTTGGGAGGAAAGTCTGGGAAAATAAAATGCTCTGGGGGAATAAGGCCTTGAAAAGCTCCCACGTATTCATGAAAATACAGAATGTCAGGTGCATGCCCACGGCTGGGACATGCTTAGAAAATATCTGAGAAAAATATGGCAGTCTACAGAAATGGCTGATAATTATGTATGTGGATTTGAAACCACAGGATGTCTGGGTATAACTATCTTATTTATAGCTCTGAGATCTGTACAAATCTCCATCCTTTTTCATCTGGTTTCTTTACTGGAAGAATAGTATAATTACAGGGGCTTGTACATGGAATTATAAGTCCCCTTTTTGACCAGTAAAAATATATGTTGCCCCATAACATCTCCTGCTTGAAAGGGGGCAAGTTTGAATTTAAAACAGCCATTGGTTGGTGAGATACCCCTACCATTTATACAGAAGTTTTATTCTAAGTGAGAGGGAAACTTAGTTGGGTAGGGTAAAGAACAGATAAAGTAGCCCCAGTATCCACAAGGGCCTTAGTGATTTCCCCTTTTATGATAATTTCATTTTCTCCTAAAGTATTAGTAAGGAGAAGGGGAAGTGGCCTCTCAATCCTTGGAGTAGCTCTGTGCTTGCTTCTGTTTGTTTTCTCTTCGTAAATACCATTTCAGTTTTTTATAATCTTTCTTATGGTGGCCTGCCTTTTTTACAGTAAAAACTTCTTTCTCTCCTTTTCTAAAAGATTTCTGAGTAGAATTGACTTGATTGCTTAATTGTTGGAGCTATAAGTTCATAATTTGGGCAGCTTTATATTTTTCTCTCTCTTGGGTAGTTTTAGATAGCTAATCAGCCAGAATAGCCAGTTCATCAGCATGCGTAGTCTGCCTGTTTAATTTATGTTGTTTAATCAAAGTTGCAAGCTCTTCACCCAGTTCTTCCAAAAATGCCAAATTTAGTGAGGGATCATTCTGATGAGCCTTGAAACTGTTTGGAAACAGACCTGAGTATAGTTGGAAAGTTTTTTCAAAACTTTCAAAAAAATCAAGCACTGGTTCATCAGGCTTTCTTTTACATTGTTGGATTTTGATCCAGTCCATTTTCTGAGGAAAAAAATTTCAGGTATGGCTTGATAAAGCCCATGAGCTAATTCCTTGCATTTTCCCCTGTCTGTGTCTCTCTGTTTTAAAAAATATTTTACAGGATATGCCAGTGAACCTTATTCAGCCATTCTGTTGCCTTGCTCTCAGAAAACAGTAGGTGTATTAATTGGAATAGGTCAGAATAGCCAAGGTCATATATTCTAACAGTTAAATCAAATTACTTTGCAAACCCATCAGGGATCTGGAGATGGTCAGGGAAATCTTTAGTTAGATTTCTTAATTCTGTTCTAGTCCAGGGATATAACTAAAAAAAAAAAAGTGTATAAATGGCTAATAAGCATATGAAAAAATGTTTAATGACATTAATATTTAAAGAAAGCAATTCAAATCCAAAATGAGATATTTACTAGGGTGGTTATAATTTAAAAATAGGGAAATACTAAGTGTTGACAAAAATAGGGAGCAATTAGAACTCTTATAAGTTGCTGGTAGGAATGTAAAATGGGACTGTTTTGGAAAACAATTTAACAGTTCCTCAAAATATTAAAAGAGACTTACACCAGACTCAGCAGTTCTACTCCTGCGTAATATATACATAAGAGATTAAAAACAGTTGATCAGACAAAAACATGGGATGTGCATAGAAGCTTTATTCATAATAGCCAAAAATTAAAAACAACTCAAAATGTCCATGACTAATGAATAAATAAATAAAATGTGGTATATCCACATAATGGAATATTGTTTGGTAATAAAAAAAAAATGAAGTACTAATACATATTACAATATGAATGACCCCTGAAAACATTATACTAAGTGAAAGAAGCCAGACTCAAAAAGCCACAGATTATGATTCCATTTGTATGAAATGTCCAGCATAGATATATCTATCTATATAGATAAAAGCCTAAGTGACTGCTGACTGACCATCTGACTGTCTGACCATCTGACTGTATGAATGGTAGTTATGACATGCACTGACCACCAGGAGACAGACATTCAATGCAGGAGTGGATACCACAGGCATGGAAACATGGAACAGACTGATGAATCTCAGAGGGAAGGATGGAGGGGAGGAGGGGAAGAGATTAACCAAAGATCTTACATGCATACTAGAGGCTTGGTGCATGGATTCATGCATCAGTGGGGTCCCTTGACTTGGCCTGCATCCTCTCGAAATTTGGGACCCCTCTGGGGATGTCAGAGACCCAGTTTTTTTTTTAATTAATTTTTATTAATTTTTTATAATATCTCCCCATTGCCCCCCCTCCCTCCCAGGCATACCCCGACCCCCCAGTGTCTGTGATCATTGGTTGTTTATAAGCATGCATACAAGTCCTTTGATTGATCACTTATTTACCTCACCTAACTTTAATCTTTCTGCTATAATTTCACAGTCTGTTTGATGCTTTATGATTTTTGTCCTCCTGAGAATTATCAGTCTACTCCCTTTCTGTGCTCCTGATTCTATTATATTCACCAGTTTATTCTGTTGATCAGATTTTTAATTCACTTAATTTTTAGATTCACTTGTTGACAGATGTGTATTTGTTGTTCATAATTTTTTGTCTTTTACCTTTTTCTTCTTCCTCTTCTAAAAGGGTACCTTTCAGCATTTCATATAATACTGGTTTGGAGTTGATGAACTCCTTTAGCTTTTTCTTCTCTGTGAAGGTCTTTATCTGCCCTTCAATTCTGAATGATAGCTTTGCTGGATAGATTATTCTTGGTTGTAGGTTCTTGTTGTTCATCACGTTGAATATTTCTTGCCACTCCCGTCTGGCCTGCATCGTTTCTGTTGAGAAATCAGCTGACAGTCGTATGGGTGCTCCCTTGTAGGTAATAAACTGTTTTTCTCTTGCTGCTTTTAATATTCTCTCTTTCTCTTTTGCTCTTGGCATTTTAATTATGATGTGTCTTGGTGTAGTCCTCTTTGG
>JAAGEH010000135.1:3931250-3987595 GCA_011751065.1 Lasiurus cinereus
TCTTTCCCTCTAGTTGTAGAACTTCCACTCAGCCAGCTTTCCTGTGGTTCTGGATGATGTCCGTTCTGTCTTTTAGTTGTAGTTTTGAAATTGTTGTGCGAGGCAGCAGAGTAGGTGTTTACCTATGCCACCATCTTGGATTTCTCCTCCAGAGACCCAGTTTTTACCCAATCTCTGCAGACCAAGCTGTAGGACCCCCACCAGTGCATGAATTGGTGCTTTAGGCCTCTAGTAGAGACATAAAGCTGGTTAGTGTTTGCCCAGGAGCTTGGTGGAGGAGAAGGATGTGGAGTGAATGCCTTAATGGGTATAAGGTTTCTCTCTCTGGAGATGATGTTGTGAGGCACAAAACATAATTTTCCTTCTACCTTTCTGAGTTCTTCTGGATGGGCTAATAGTCAAATTAATGTGAGAAAGATTAATAGAATCAAATGTCCACATTTATTGCATATGTACATTTGGAGGTTATATAAGAATGTGAACTCCAAGAACATACTGAGCTGTTGAGGCTTATATGCCATTCTGGAAAAAGAAGAGAGAGAAGCAGGAGTTTTGGATTTCAAAGGGAAAGAAGGCAATTCACAAGTAAATGACAAAAAGCAAACATGTAATAAAGAAATTCTTGCTAGGTCACCCTGAAACAATGGGGCACAGAAGGGAGCCTGTTGCTAGATTTCTTCCTGACTGCCACACTAAATGTATATTATGATTCTAAGGTGAATTTAAACAGGTTTTTTTCTAAATAAATAGGTTTTTTCTATCTGAATGTTTTTAAATAGGTAAGGTGGAAGGTCAAAGGTTCTTTCTGAGGCTTTTGTTTGTTAATAACCAGCTTAAATTCAATATCCCAAAGGCATATTTTGGTGTGGCAAACTTTGGTTTCCCTCTATGTTCTAAAATTAGATAGTGGTGAGGGTTGCATAACATTGTGAATGTATTAAGATCACTGAGTTACATATGTACTTTAAAATTATTTAAAAAGTAATTTATTTATTATGTGAATTTTACCTCAGCTTAAAAATATGTGCCCAACCCAGTTTGGCTCAGTGGAGAGAGCATCAGCTTATGAACTGAAGGGTCCTGGATTCAATTCTGGTCAAGGGCACATGCCCAGGTTGTGGAGTCCATCCTTAGTGGGGGACGTGCAGGAGGCAGCCAATCATTGATTCTCTCTCATCATTGATGATTCTCCCTCTCACTCTCCCTTCTTCTCTGAAATCAATAAAAATATAATTTTTTAAAAATCAAGTCATAAATGGACTGTATCAATATGTAAAACTCTTTTCAACAAAGACATTAGTGGTGAGAAAAAGACTACCTGCATATAAAAGGTGTAAAAAATGTAGACTCACAAAAGTAGTATATATAGCCATAGAGCTATGAGAAGACACTGAATTTAACTAGAAAAAAGAAAAATGCAAATTATAACAATGAGATAGCATGTCTTTGTAGATTTGCAAAATTGAAAGAATTTAAAAATATCAAGGATGGCTAAGAGTTGGAGAAAGATTATCTTATAAACTGATAATACAAGTTTAAAATGCAATCATTTTGGAGGGTTATTTGGTAGTAAAGTGTTAAAATTTTAAAATATACACCCCCTGCAACTTAGCAATTTTACTTCTCTGTATTTACTCCCCTAAAATATCAGTAGAGGTACATATGAAAGCATGAACAAGTATATTTGCTGCAGCATTTTTTCGTAAATGCAAAAATGAGAAACAAGCCAATGAGTGTGGAGAAATAAATTGTGGTATGGCTCAGTGGTTGAATGTCGACCTATGGACTAAAACAGTGGTCGGCAAACTCATTAGTCAACAGGAGCCAAATATCAGCCAAGTGTAACGATTGAAATTTCCTTTGAGAGCCAAATTTTTTAAACTTTTCTAATGCCACTTCTTTAAAATAGACTTGCCCAGGCCGTGGTATTTTGTGGAAGAGCCACACTCAAGGGGCCAAAGAACCGCATGTGGCTTGCGAGCCGCAGTTTGCCGACCACGGGACTAAGAGGTCGAGGTTTGATTCCATTTCAGGGCATGTGCCGGGTAGTGGGCTCAATCCCCAGTGTGAGGGAGGCAGCCTATCAGTGAATCTCTCTCTTCATGGATATTTTTATTTCTCTCTTTCTCTTTCTTCCTCTCTGAAATTAATAAAAATATATTTTAAAAAATATTGCGCTAGACTCATACCACAAAATACTATATAATCACCAAAACAAATAATGTTAAAGTGGAAAGATTCCTAAGACATACTATTAAATTAAAAAAGCAAATTTCAAAACATTTTTCAGTTATGTAAAAATCTACAAAATCTTACAAAACCAAACTACCAAATATTTTGTTTCCTATTGGAATGTATATTGTGTATGTAGGCATATGTTGGGGGAAAGCACCAAAAGTCTAAATTCAGGAGTAATTCTGAGGAACTGACACATAGCCTTATTCAAATTCATAGGAACTTTAATAGGAGCAACTTACATAATGAGTAAGGCAGCTGCTTCCAGTGGTGGTGGGCCAGAAAGAATGCACGCCCCTCCCAGGACAGAGTTTCTTTTTACAGGGGATTAATAGTAGGAGTTAATAGCAAAACCATTTGCAGGTAGACCTCAGGAAAGAACAATGAATCACTGAGCTAAAAGAGAAGTTAAAAGACAAACATCAGGCAGTTACTACACTCTATATTCATTAACTTTCTTCCTGGAGGCATGGTGCTTATCTTTGGGTAGCATTCCTGGGGGTTTCAGGGTAGTCAGCCTTGTCTGAGCTTACAGAGCTTGACAGTCACAGAGAGTTCAACATCTCCCAGATGCCTTTGCAGCTGGAGCTATATTGCATCTCTAAAATGAGTTCCCCTACATATATAAAAGTTTGGGAAATAAAAAATGAAAGTGATATCACTGGATACCTATGGTGGAAGGGGTCAGATCCATATTGTTGAAGGTATTAAAAAAGGTGATTTTAATCTTATTAAAAAAAATTTTTACATAGAGACATGTTATTAATCATAAAACAAGAAAAAAGTAGATTCAAAATCCAATATTTAAACAGTGAATATATTTTAACTCTGAACAGATATATTCTGAGCTTGTCAAAGTGACTTGGTTGAAAGAAAACTTTGATTTAGTGGAAACCGGTTTGGCTCAGTGAATAGAGTGTTGGCCTGTAGACTGAAAGGTGCCACGTTCGATTCCCGTTGAGGGCATGTACCTTGGTTGTGGGCACATCCCCAGTAGGGGGCATGCAAGAGGCAGCTGATCAATGTCTCTCTCTCATCGATGTTTCTAACTCTCTATTTCTCTCCCTTCCTCTCTGTAAGAAATCAATAATATATATTGAAAGAAAAAAAAAGAGAAAACTTTGATTTATATTTTTGTCTTCCTAAAAGTAGGAAAAATTGAAAGGGGGAAAAAAATAACAGAGTAATTTCTGATTTTACTCTGCCAAAATGAAAGCCAGAAGAGAAACCAAGATGGTGGCATAGGTGAACACCCAAACTGCTGCCTCAAACAACAATTTCAAAACTGCAGCTAAAAAACAGAAGGAACAGAACCACAGTAAAGCTGGATGAGTGGAAATTCTACAACTAGAACGAAAGAGAGGTACTCACAGAGACTCAGAGGAACTGCAAAAAGCTGAGGTACAGAGATACGTTCGTGGAGAAGACATGTGGCAGAGTGCCTGGCTGGCTTCCTCTAACGGGAGGGAGACAGAAACTCCTGGCTGCACTGAACCCCAGATCCAGGCAAGACTCATACAGGATGGAGTCTGGACTGTCGTGAAAAGGGAGGAGTGCATGGAAACTTAGGGGAGCCGCGCAAGGCAGAGGTCTGGAGGAACTCATGCAAGTGCGTGCAGAGAGGACTGACTGCTGATTGTGCCACTGGCTTTCTCTAGTGGGAGGAAGACAGAACTTCCCAACTGTGCTAAAATCCAGTTCCAGGACTGCACTGAACCCCAGTTTCAAGCGAGACCCTGGGGACCCAGACTCATACATGTCCCCAGAGCACATGGAAACTTAGGGGAGCCGCAAAAGGCAGAGGTCTGGAGGTATATGAGCATGAGTGAGCTCAGAGAGGGCTGCAGCAATTACCAAGGGACACTGAGACCCAGGGGCCTCATAGGGCAGGGCTGACGGGAAGCCAAGGCTGTCTGCTCAGCCCTGAGACTCTGCCCTAGCTAAGCTGAATAGGGAGACTTTTGTAATTTTGCAAGTCTTGTATCAAAGACTGACTCCAGCACAGAAGTTCTCCTGGCATAGACATAGCTGATTCTCACAACCAATTGGCTTGATACCAACAACAATCAAGATTAACTACGACAAGGCTGTACACATGGTCCACAAAGGGGTGCATGAGAGTCCACCTCAGGTAACTGGGGAGGCTGAGATACTGGACCATAAAGGACACCTAGCACACAAAGCTACTCTACCAACTCAGAGAAGCAGCAAAATGCGGAGACAAAGAAACAGATCACAAACAAAAGAAATGGAGGAAAATAAATGACTGGATATAGAGTTCAAAACCATAGTTATAAGGTTTTTCTTTTCTTTTTTCTTTTTTTTAAATATATTTTATTGATTTTTTATAGAGAGGAAGGGAGATAGAAAATCAGAAACATCGATGAGAGAGAGACATCAATCAGCCGCCTCCTGCACACCCCACAGTGGAGATGTGCCCGCAAGCAAGGTACATGCCCCCAACTAGAATCAAACCCGGGACCCCTCTGTCCGCAAGCCAACGCTCTATCCACTGAGCCAAACCAGTCTCGGCGGTTACAAGGTTTTTCAAGAATTTCCTAGAAAAGATGGATAAATTTAGCAAGACCCACGAGAAGATGAAAAAGGACCAACTGGAAATTAAATATACACTGAGTAAAATAAATAATATTATATAGAGACCTAACAGTAGAGTAGAGAAATGCAAGAATCAAGTCAAAGATTTGAAATACAAAGAAGCAGAAAACACTCAACTAGAAAAGCAAAAAGAAAAGAGAATCCAAAAATGTAAAGATAGTGTAAGGAGTCTCTGAGACAACTTCAAGCATACCAACATCAGAATTATGGGGGTGCCAGAAGAAGAGAGAGACCAAGATACCGAAAACCTATTTGAAGAAGAAATTACTGAAAACTTTCCCTACCTGGTGAAAAAAATGGTCTTACAAGTCCAGGAAGCGCAGAGAATCCCAAACAAAAGGAATCTAAAGAGGACCACACCAAGACATATCATAATTAAAATATCAAGAGCAAAAGACAAAGAATATTAAAAGCAGCAAGAGAAAAACAGTTACTTACCTACAAGGGAGCACCCATATGATTGTCAGCTGATTTCTCAACAGAAACTATGCAGGTCAGATGGGAGTGGCAAGAAATATTCAAAGTGATGAATAGCAAGAACCTACAACCAAGATTACTCTACCCGGCAAAGCTATCATTCACAATTGAAGAGCAGATAAAGAGTTTCACAGACAAGAAAAAGCTAAAGGAGTTCATCACCACCAAACCAGTATTATATGAAATGCTGAAAGGTATTCTTTAAGAAGAGGTAGAAGAAAAAGGTAAAGATAAAATTTATGAACAACAAATATATATCTATCAACCTGTGAATCTAAAAATCAAGTGAATTAAAAATCTGATGAACAGAATAAACTGGTGAATATAATAGAATCATGGGTATAGAAAGGGAGTGGACTGACAGTTCTTATGGGGAAAGGAGTGAGTTGGGGTACAGGGAGAGACTGGACAAAAATCATACACCTGTGGATGAGGACAATGGGGGGAGGGGAAATAAGGGCAGGAGAACGGGGAGCTGGGTGGAGGGGAGCTATGGGGGAAAAAAAGAGGAACAATTGTAATAATCTGAACAATAAAGATTTATTAAATAAAAAAGTAAAAATGCAAAACTAAGTAAAAACAACAACAAAAAACAAAATGAAAGCCAGATAAATCTTACTAGTAGGTAATAGTTTAAAAATGCCTTGAATTATTTAGCCTTACAAAGAACTTATTATAAAAGCTTTTTGAAATATCTAAAACCTGAGAATTCATCAGTAAGGAACTCTATCTACAAAGAATTTTTCAGAAACACTTGAATTAGGTTATCAAGATCTCTTGATAAGGTAGACATGGATACTAAGGAAAACCTGTTGTTGCATGTTAATTATTCAGTACAACAGACTATGGGGGAAAAGTAAAGACAACTTAAAAAGCAAAAAAGACACAACAAAATGGTATTCTAGAATGCCAATGTGATAAAATGTAAACAGCATAGAATCTGAAAACAATAGCCTTGGCTAATTTTGAGTCTGCCATTTTCTAGTGTGCCCTTAGGCAAACCACTTACCCCATTTGTAAAATGAGAATAAGAATACCTATCTTGCTTACCTGGCTGGGTTACTGAGAAGGGCGGTATGAAAGGAAAAGTACTAACAAAATCAAAAGAGTTCAAAAGAGTTAGAGTGAAAGAGATCAACTTGATAATGTAAAATTCTCAGGGGACTAAAGAACTGTCAAAAGACTTGGAACAGGCTGTCCAGAGACTTGTTTTAGACCAAATACAGTTTAATTCTTTATCCTCTGCAGAGTAAAGCACATCTGCCTCAGATTATGTCCATGTTTCTCCATCATAATTTCAGGAAAACTGCTTTTGACTCATCAACTATATTATTTTTATCATTTATATCTTCATTTCATTGACATAATTAAAATATCTATCTCTCCCACTCAAGCCCCGTGTTTTTCAGAATTATGTATCCAAGTGAAGCATTATCAGGGAGAAATTAAGGTGAAGGCTCAGGTCTGATTGTCTTGGTTTAAAGCCACAATCCACACCTTAACTATTATGTGGGAGTAGAAAACTTAAATGGATGAAGGTTCTTAACTGAGGATTCTTCCTGTTGGGGGTCTGTAATTGACTAGAGTGGTAGGTGTGAGGGCTCCCCCTTCTGGCCTCCCAACTCTATTTTTTTTAGATTTATAGTTTTATTATAGTAACAATAGTTGTTACAGTGATATTTACACACATACAGTATATAGAATTTGGTCCTCTGGCAAGGACCAAAACCAGACAGTTTAATTGTTCCTTTGTTATTTGATCAACAGATTTTAAGGTTTTAAGTCTCTGTGTAGATCACTTCTAGTGAAAAAACACAACCCCATGTAGGTATCGGTACAAATAACCCTTAACAAGTGAAAAAAATCAATGAACTGACTAGGAGGGATAGAATCCAAGCATTTCTTTAGGTCCATGGGAGGTATTTAAAGATGAGATATAACCTAGAATTCTACATGAGTACATCTTGCAGACTGACTATATTTGGGTGATAAAATTCAATTAATAGAGAAATTTCCTGAATTTCAGTGTAAAGAACCTCTTCCTCTTCACTTTCTAGTCTGATTTCTTTTATAGCTACAAGTTTGCCTGTAGTTTTGTATCTATCCTTAGGTACTTTCTCCATTTTTCTCTATTTTGATATAGTCTTCCATAGTCAATCAGTAGTTATGGCAGATGCCAACTAATGATGGCTACCATGTCAACATTGCTCTTTCCCACTGGACTTTATTTTAAATGAGGTTTTCCTTTAACAATTTTCACAGAGGTTAGTAATCAAATCACTAAATTGCATCCTGATTTCACTGGACCTAGCCTGAAAGGAGCACTAATGCTTGTGCTCCTGGTTGTCTACTGCAGAGTCATCCGAGGCTGGTTGATGTTTTCAAAGTACAAGCAATAGCCAACAAGATATTCATCTATGAAGGGAGAACACCAGGATAATCAAAATTGGTAAATCACATTCTTTGGGGCTTAGAAATAGGCTATTTATCTCTATTTTCCTAAAAGCAATGGAAGGTGTGCATGTCTTTTGCTGTTTGCTCTGAGACTCATTCCTGCTCTGCCTTGTATTATAGAGTGAAGATTCCCTTTTTACATGCTTTTAGATAGATTGATTCAAAAAGAGGTATCAGGAGAAAATTGGAATTTGAAGAGTGAGAGGGGGAAGCTTGGGTATTTCTTGAAATATTTAAGGAAGAAATGATACCAATTCTACACAAATATTTACAGAGAATACAAAAGGAGGGAGAATACCTTAATTTATTTTATAAATTGAGAATTGCTTTCAAACAAAAACCCTGCAAAAACATAACAAGAAAAAAATTGTGGGTAATTCTCATTCATGAACGTAGATGCAAAACTGTTTAAAAAATATTTTAAATTGATTTTTAGAGAGAGAGAGGACAGAAGGGAGAGAGAGAGAGAAAAATATTGATGTGAGATCAAAACATTGATTAATAGCCCTAACAGCGTTGGCTTTCGGAAAAAGGGTTCCGGGTTTGATTCCAGTCAGGGACATGTACCTTAGTTTCGGGCATGTATCCAGTGGGGAGTGTGCGGGAGGCAGCTCATTGATGTTTCCCTCTCATCGATGTTTCTAACTCTATCCCTCTCTCTTTCTCTCTGTAGAAAATCAATAAAATATATATTTAAAATAAAAAACAAAAAAAACTATTGATTGATAAACATATAAGAACCTCATACCCAGGATATATTTTAAAATGCCTATTAATCAATAAGAAAAAATAAACAAACAACAATAATAATAAAAAATGGGCAAGAGACTTGATGAGGCACTATGTAAAAAAGGATAGCCAACACACATTTGAAAAGGTGCTCTTTCAACAGTCATAAAAGCTACAAATTAAAGCCCTGACCAGTTTGACTCAGTGGATAGAGCATTGGCCTGTGAACTCAAGGGTCTCAGGTTTAATTTCAGTCAAGGGCATGTACCTTGATTGTGGGCACATACCCACTAGGGAGTGTGCAGGAGGCAGCTGATAGATCTTTCTCTCTCATCAATGTTTCTAACTGTCTACCCCTCTCCCTTCCTCTCTGTAAAAATAAATTAATTAAATAAAATAAGATACAAATTAAAATCAATGGCTATACAACTACCAGAATTACTAAAAATAAAAAACAGTGACAATGTCATGTCTAGGAAATTTTAAAGCTACTGAATCTCTCAAATAACTGATAATGGATATGTATTTTGGTACAACCAATTTTAGTCCTTGATATAGGAAATGAAATCACATGCATATCAAAAGACATGTAATGATCACGAATGTGGTTTTCCCAGGGCAAGTTATCTATTGCAATCCAGATGTGCTGGACCCTGCAATTTCTCCAAGCGTGTGAAACTCAACTGAATAATTTGTGGTAGTGGGGAGACTGCATTTGCACAAAATAAAAAAAAAAAAGAAACACTGTTCACAGAAGCATAATTTATTATATTCAATTGGCTATTACCCAAAAATCTATCAATAGTAGAATGGATAAATTGTGGTATAGCCAAGCAATGGAATACTATACAGCAATAAAAATAAGAACTGCAGCTACACACAATGTGCACAAATTTAATTAATGTAATCATCCTATCTAATAAAAGAGGTATATGCAAATTGACTGTACCCCTGTTACACCCAGAAACCATGCCCACCAGCCAATCAGGAGCAAGTATGCAAATTAACCCAAATAAGATGTCTGTGGCCATGGAGAGAGCAGGAGGCTTGGGTTTCCCCGGCAATGCAGGAAGTCAAGCTTTCCGTCTGCCCTGGCAGGCCCAGGCCTCCACTCAAGGCTACAAAGTTTCAATTATAGAAGATAAATAAATCCCTGATACCAGGGCCTCCACTTGGGTTGCCAGGGGGCGTGGCTGGCCTGCAAACCACCACAGGCCCCTCGCCCAGGCTACCCCACACCCCAAGAAAACTCCACCCTGATCTGGAATACCCTTCAGGGCAAACCAGTTGGCCCCCACCATGCATGAGGCCTCTATCCTATCTAATAAAAGAGTAATATGCTAATTGACCATCACTCCAACATACAATATGGCTGCCCCCATGTGGACACGAGATGACCACCACAAGATGACCAGCAGGGCAGGCAGTTGGGAAGGTGCAGGCTTACAAGGGAGGGCAGTTGTGGGTGATCAGGCCAGCAGGGGAAGGCAGCTGGGAGGGACCAGGCCTGCAGGGGAGGGCAGTTAGGGGTGACCAGGCCTGAAGGGACAGTTAGGGGTGACCAGGCCTATAGGGAAGGGCAGTTTGGGGGAAACAGGCTGGCAGGAGAGCAGTTAGGCATCAATCAGGCTGGTAAGGGAGTGGTTAGGGGTTGATCAGGCTGGTAGGCAGAAGCAGTTAGAGGCAATCAGGAAGGCAGGTAGGTGAACAGTTGGGAGCTAGCATCAGGCCTAAATGGTCAGTTGGACATCCCTCTAGTGTTCCCAGATTGGAGAGGCACAGGCTAGGCTGAGGGACACACACACCCTAGTGCACAAATTTTATGCACTAGGCCCTTATTGTTAAATAAAAGCCACAGGCACAAAAGAATACATATCACATTATTGGATTTATCTGAAGCTCAAAACAGACAATCTATGGTGCTAGAAGTCATTCTGTGGTTAAAATGGGGGAGGGGGAGTGGGAAAAAGGGATAAACATAGAGGTTTCTGAGATTCTGGCAATATTCTATTTCTTGACTTGAGTGTAATTAATTACCACAGCATGTTCATTGTGTTAATGTATTGATCTTTACACTTACAATTTTTACACATATTTGTATGTTATACTTTAATAAAAATTTAAAAAAGCCAAAACAGTGTTATACTTTTTAAGAATATGTAAGTACTTGTAAAAATGAATATATGGAAGGTGAATTGAAAAGATATGTATCTGCCTGGCTGACATAGCTCAGTGGTTGAGCATCAACCTATGAACCAGGAGGTCATAGTTAGATTCCTGGTCAGAGCACATGCCAGGTTGTGGGCTCGATCTCCAGTGTGGGGCATGCAGGAGACAGCTGATCAATTGATATTTCTATCTCTCTCTTCCTCTTTTTACCTCTCTGAAATCAATAAAAACATTTTTTAAAAAAGAAAAGAAATGCATTTGATATACTAAAATAAATGCCCATAGGAGAAGGGGAATGGAAGTGGAACAAGGGTGAAGAGGAAGAGATGTACAATTTTTTTTATTTCCTCTATCTGTAACCCACTACCATCATTCCTCATTTTATGTTTTCCTGTTCTCTCTCTCCTTGTATTAGACTAGCTAATCGTCTAAAACTTGCCATATTAGATTAGCTAATTAGTTTATCCTCTAAATTGCTTTCCTTTAATTTTTTCTCCAATTAGGCATATCATTAATTTATTTTTCTCTCCTCATGTAAGGATTTCCTCCAATCTGTTTTTTATCTTGCCATAAGAATTACACTTCCTAAAATGGAAATCCATCAGGTACTTTCATGACTTGTACATTCTTCAGGAAAAAAAATAGAGTTCTTTAAAACGTGATAGAGCCCTGATTGGTTTGGCTCAGTGGATAGAGCATCAGCCTGCAGACTAAAGAGTCCCAGGTTCAATTCAGGTCAAAGGCATGTACCTACCTAAGTTGGGGGAAAACACCCCCAGAGGGAGGTGTGCAAGAGGCAGCTGATTGATGTTTCTCTCGCATCAATGTTTCTAACTCTCTGTCCCTCTCCATTCCTCTCTGTAAAACATCAATAAAATATATAGTTAAAAAAAAACAACATGTGTTAAAGCCTTCAGAAGCTGGCTTATACCTACATTTTTAACTTTTGCCCTATTTGGCCTTTATATGTCATTGCATTGAATTCCTTTTCATTCCCACTCACAGGTCATCATGCTATTGTATTCTTCCATGCATTTACACATGCAGTGTCCTACTGAATGCCTGATGAAGTCAGAAACATACTGACAGTTATAGCAAAATGTAAATGCTTGGGATTTGTTCAAGCAACAATTTTCAAATTGAAATAAAAGCTGTGGTGGATTTTTAAAAAATGTGTATTTGTTAGGATATAGTTTTAGTTGCTGTGATTCAAAATAGTAACGTCTTAAACAAATTAGAAGATCCTTTTCAATCTCCTGGGATAAATCTGGATAGGCAATTTATGGTTGCTGTGATGAAATCCTATATAATAAAGAGGTAATGAAAATTAACCATCACTCCAACACAAAAGATGGCTGTCCTCATGTGGACACAAGATGGCTGCCACAAGATGGCAAGCAAGGGAGGGCAGTTGGGAGGGACAGGACTGCAAGAGTAGGCAGTTGTGGGGGACCTAGGCCTGCAGGGGAGGGAAGTTAGGGGTAACCAGGCCTGTAGGGCAAGGCATTTAGGGGTAACCAACCCTGCAGGGGAGGATAGTTAGGGGCAACCAGGCCATCAGGGAAGGGCAGTTAGGGGAAATTGGGCTGACCAGAGAACAGTTAGGCCTCGATCAGGCTAGCAAGGGAGTAGTTAGGGGGTAATCAAGTTGGCAGACATAAGTGGTTAGGGGCAATCTGGCAGGCAGGCAGGTAGGCAGTTGGGAGCCAGCAATCCTGGATTGTGAGAGAGATGTCCCAGATTGGAGAGAGTGTAGGCTGGGCTGAGGGACACACACCCCTGGGCATGAATTTCGTGCACCAAGCTTCTAGTTATAAAGCACCAGGCTTTTTTTTTTTCTTCATTATTGCTCTATCATTCTTACCTATGGCTTCTATTTTGTGAATAAAATGGCTGCTCCAACACACATAATCACATCCACTTTCTATCCATCAGACAGGAAGAAATAGTCAAGGGGAGCCAGACCAGTGTGACTCAGTGGTTGGGCATCAACCTATGAACCAGGAGATCACAGTTCCATTCCCAGTCAGGGAACATGCCCAGCTTGTGAGCTCAATCCTCAGGAGGGGTCGTATAGGGGGCAGCCTATCCATGATTCTCTCTTATCATTGATGTTTCTATCTCTCTCCCCCTCTGAAATAAATAAAACTATTTTTTTAAAAAATAGGAGAAAAGATTCTCCTTTCTTTTAAAAGAGTGAACCCTGGAGGTTACACACTTCATTTTAAGAAATTCCCATTATTTAGATCAGTGGCCAGTTTTGACCCCCAAGAGAACTTTGACAATATCTGGAGACATTTTTGGTGTCACAACATGGAGAAGTGTGCTACTGGCATCTCCTAGGTAGAGAACAGGAATGCCTCTCCTTGAAAGTAGTCTAGAGGTTATCAAGATAAAAAGTATGAGAATAACAATAATCTTTGATTCAATCTTATTTCTGGAAATTGTCCCAATGCAGCAATTGAAAAGAAAATAGTAATGTTTGTCAAATGTTGGCTGTAAGTTTTATTAGTGTCATTTATAAAAGTGTTACTCTACATATTACACAACCTAAATGATCATTTAAAATATATGTATATATATATGTGTGTGTATTTTGTTGTTGTTGTTGTTGATTTCCAAGAGGAAAAAGGAGGGAGAGAGATAGAAACATCAATGATGAGAGAGAATCATTGATCAGCATGTGCCCTTGACTAGAATCGAACCTGAGACCCTTTAATCCGCAGGCCGATGCTCTACTATATACACTGAGCCAAACCAGCTGGGGCCCTAAATAATCATTTATGTAGCCATCAGTGGGAGATCAGTCAAAGGGTTCCATTGCTAATGTATGAGGAAGGAACAGAAATTGACTCCCTATCACCTACATACCTTTTTTTTGTAAGTCAACTGGGCCATTCCTGGCCTGGCTCCTGTGGATCTCTCTGATTTCATCTTCTGGAGTCATTGTGTGCTCTGTGCCCTAGATACACCAAATGGCTTATAGCTGGCTGCATACAAGGCATTTGGTTCATCTGGCAAGAGAGCAAGTTACTTGTTCTCTCTGTACTTCATGTCCTTGTTAGAATGGGAATGATGATAGCATATACCTCATAGAATAATGAAGATTAAATAACTATGTTTACCTATACAAAGTGCTTAGAATGGCTTCTAGCTTTTTCAGTTGTACTCATGGGATTTTAATTTATGAAGATGACTAAATGATGACATGGAGAATCTAATGCTGTTGAAAGAAAATTTTAACTTATATTCTCCAAGAGGAGTGGGCTACATCACACCATGTGGGGCCACCTGGGGAAACACCAGTGTTCATCAGGAAGCAGAAAGAAATGAGAGGGTAAGACTGGGCCAGAGCTGTTATTGTTTTTCATGAGAAAGGCAAGGTAAGGCAGGATAAATTGCTCAGGACTAGTTAGTTTAAATAATTCTAGTGGGCTCTGAGCTATAGTTTCTAGTTTTCTGGTACCTGCCCTTGGTGATTTAGGGCAGGGCAAATATTGTGTTGGTGAGGGAGAGTAAGATAAAGAAGGTAGTTTGGGGTATGGACTTGGGATTGGTTGGTTTGTGTGTGAAACACATGTTTTTAAACAAATTAATTATCTTTGGGAATTAGCTAACCCTGGGAGGGACAGTCCCTCCTTAGCCAGCTAGACGCCCCTCCCCCCCAGTATATAAAAAATCATAAAATATTAAAAATATAGTTAATGCACTAACCCGTGGAAAATGCAGTATAAGTTAGCTATTCTTCTGCAGGAGATACTGAGCCTTGTTAGAAATCAAAGACAAGGAGAATTCAAATAGGACTCAGTGTGAAGGTTTGAGTTAATTTTTTTTAGAGATAGCAGAGAACTTCAAGGAGATTAGAAAAACTCCTGCCCAGAATTTTTCCTTTGGCTTGTGTCTCCCTGGTTCTGGAAAACCGTACTTCAGTTCCAGTTCCTAACACTGCCATGTTGACTTAGTGATCAATGTCTTCAGTTAAGGATTATACATTTATACATGTCAGTTCACATTTTTGGTTTCCCTGGAAACCATCTAGGGATGTGCTTAATTAACCACATTTTTCTTTGATCGCAGTACTAAAGGCTTTTTGACATTACTTAGCAACCTTGAAATGAGACAATACTAAACTAGTACCACCAACCCAGAGTGACCAAATAAAAGTATAGAGGTAGGTGTGAGCAAAACATGTTAGTAGCATACAGCATCTGGAACACATGGTTAGGAATTGTAGTAATACAATCCTAAAGAACAGTATGGTGATTACCAGAGAAAAAGGGGGTTGTGAGGAGGTAGAAGAGAGGAGGATAAATAGTGATGGAAGGAGACTTGACTCAGGGTGGGAACACACAATACAATATACAGATGATGTATTATAGAATTGTACATCTGAAACCTGGTATTAACTAATGTCAGCTCAATACATTTAATAAAAAAGTAAAAAAATTCCTGAGATATTGCTTATATGCTTTATTCTTGATCCATCTGAAAATGGCCCTCAAACTTGACTATCGCTCACTTTATCTTACCCAGTTTTTAGGGCCTAACTTACTTTCTAGATTGGTGCATGCTTTGCAGATTAAATCTCTTACTAGGTTTCCCTTGTCCTCATTGATAAATCATGTAAGCAATTGAACATGTAGCAAAAGTGGGATGGAGATTAATATAGTTGTTTGAGAATTCTTTTAAAAAATACTGCAGAACTTTCTGGCAATTGATTACAAATAGGGAATGACAGAGCAAGAGATTGAAATCTAATGACCTTAAGAAATGGTCATGCCAAAACCAGTTGGGCTCAGTGGACAGAGCGTCAGCCTGCGGACTGAAAGGTCCCAGGTTCAATTCCAGTCAAGGGCATGTACCTTGGTTGCATGCACATCCTCAGTAGAAGTTGTGCAGGAGGTGGCTGATCGATGTTTCTCTCTCATCAATGTTTCTAACTCTCTATCCTTCTCGCTTCCTCTCTGTAAAAAATCAATAAAATATATTTTAAAAAAAAGAAATGGTCATTACCATTAAGAACTAAATTTGGAGGAGAATCCAAGATGGCGGCATAGGTAAACACCTACACTGCTGCCTCGCACAACAATTTCAAAACTACAACTAAAAGACAGAACGGACATCAGCCAGAACCACAAGAAAGCTGGCTGAGTGGAAGTTCTACAACTAGAGGGAAAGAGAGGGGCTCACAGAAACCCAGAGGAGCTGCAAAAAGCTGAGGTACGGAGACACGTGCTTGGAGAGAGCAGGTGCCAGAGTACCTGGCTGGCTTTCTCTGGCGGGAGGGAAACGGAGACTCCCAACGGCATTGAACCCCTTATCTTACGTCACTAAACCCCAGATCCAGCTGAAACTCATACGGGGGGAGTTTGGACTGTGAAAAGGGAGAAGTGCACGGAAATTTAGGGGAGTCGCAAAAGATCAAAGGCCTGGTGGCGCACACGGCACTGCACAAAGGACAGATTGCTGATTGTGCAGCTGGCTTTCGCGAGTGGGCGTGAAACAGACCCTCCCAACTGTGCCACTTCTGACTCCACTAAGCCCCTGTTTTGGACGAAACCTTGAGGACCTAGTCTCGTGTGGTCCTGGTGCACAGGGGAGCCGGAGGGGCAGTGGTCTAGAAGCACTGCGGCGCTCAGGCACAAGGATCGCTCCAGCGATTACCCAGTCACGTGAGACTCGGGGGCTGTGGAGGGCGGGGCCGACTGGAAGGCAAGGCAGTCCCTTAAGCCCTGAGACTCCACCCCGCCCAAGCTCAACAGAGGCTTCTTCGGTTTTGCAAGTCTGGTATCATAAGGCTGAATTCAACACAGAAGTTCTGCCGGCATAGTGAAAATGCCGAGACAAGGGAAAGGATTACAAACAAAAGAAATGGAGGGAAAAAACGACTGGATATAGAGTTCAAAACCACGCTTATAAGGTTTTTCAAGAATATGCTAGAAAAGTTGGATAAATTTAGTGAGAGCCAAGAGGAGATGAAAAAGGACATACTAGAGACAATGACTGAAATAAAAAATATTTTACAGAGTCCTAACAGCAGACTAGAGGATAGCAAGAATTAAGTCAAAAATTTGAAATATAAAGAAGCGGAAAACATTCAACTGGAAAAGCAAGAAGAGAAAGGAATCCAAAAATGTGAAGATAATGTAAGGAGCCTCTGGGACAGCTTCAAGCGTACCAACATCAGAATTGTGGGGGTGCCAGAAGAAGAGAGAGAGCAAGATACTGAAAACCTACTTAAAGAAATAATGACTGAAAACTTCCCACATCTGGTAAAAGAAATAGACTTACAAGTCCAGGAAGCACACAGAACCCCAAATAAAAGGAATCCAAAGAGGACCACACCAAGACACATCATAATTAAAATACCAAGAGCAAAAGACAAAGAGAGAATATTAAAAGCAGCAAGAGAAAAACAGTTCATTACCTACAAGGGAGCACCCATACGACTGTCAGCTGATTTCTCAACAGAAACGATGCAGGCCAGACGGGAGTGGCAAGAAATATTCAACGTGATGAAGAGCAAGAACCTACAACCAAGAATAATCTATCCAGCAAAGCTATCATTCAGAATTGAAGGGCAGATAAAGAGCTTCACAGAGAAGAAAAAGCTAAAGGAGTTCATCAACTCCAAACCAGTATTATATGAAATGCTGAAAGGTACTCTTTTAGAAGAGGAAGAAGAAAAAGGTAAAAGCCAAAAAATTATGAACAAGAAATACATATCTATCAACAAGTGAATCTAACAATTAAGTGAATTAAAAATTTGATCAACAGAATAAACTGGTGAATATAATAGAATCAGGAGCACAGAAAGGGAGTAGACTGGTAATTCTCAGGGGGACAAAAATCATAAAGCATCAAACAGACTGTGAAATTATAGCAGAAAGATTAAAGTTCGGTGAGGTAGATAAGTGATCAATCAAAGGATTTGTATGCATGCATATAAGCATAACCAATGATCACAGACACTGGGGGGTTGGGGTATGCCTGGGAGGGAGGGGGGGCAATGGGTAGATATGTATAAAAATTAATAAAAATTAAAATAAAAATTAAAAAATTAAAAATTAAAAAAATAAAAAAGATTCAAAAAAAAGAAAGAAATTTGAAAGGAAGTTGATTTGGCAGTCAAGCAAGTCCATTTCCAGACATACTTTATTTGAGGTGATGTGACATCCAAGTAGATATGACTCTAATGGCATAGGAATAGTAGTGCTTATGAAATCATTGAGTAAGGCCTAGGTTAGGTGGCCTAGCACATCTCTGTAGGATGTGGTAGGAAGGGAGATTACTGAGAAATAGAGAGACTACCTGGTTTCTCTATATTCTTCAGTCATAGGATGTGGGTAGGAAGTAGGAGATTCAGGGTGACATAATAGCTGAACAGAGTTCATAGGACTAAGTTCACAAAGTAGAGCACGAACAGTTGTATCTAATGTAGTATAGAGGCTACCTGAGACAAAGTAATACTAACAATTAGATGTGGCAACATGGAGTCCTTGGCAAAAACAGTATGAATGGTGAAGTAAGGAAGCCACATTTCAAGAATTGAAGAAACACTTATCTAGGTTACAGAGAAGTAACTTTTAGATCACTTAAGAAGTTGCACAATGAGAGAATGGGCTGAATCCACAGAAGGTACTCAGTGTATCCTTTCTGCTTTAAAAGTGTTATATTTGCAGTATGGTGATTACAGAGGGAAAGCAGATTGGGAAGGAAAGAGGAGAGGGTAAAGTATGGTTAAAAGTGATAGAAGGAGACTTGGAGTGGTGAAGACACAATACAATGTATAGATGATGTATTGTAGAATTGTGCCCCTGAGAAACCTATATAATTTGATTAACCAATATCACCCCAATAAATTCAAATAAATAAATTCTATTTTGTTTTTATTCAATTATGTACAGTATGTAGTACCTGATAATGGTAATAGGCAACTATGTTACTCATGGTTACCATGTCTCTTGACTGTATCATTTTCTCTTGTGCTTGATTTAATCTCATATTGTTTTGTTCATTATGGCCTTTAAGTGTACAAGATTCACTGCTAATATTATCAGTAAAAGGCTATGGTGAATGATTGACCTGGAAACAATTAAGGACAATGTGTTTAATAACAATGAAGGTGGAAAATCAGTGATGGTTATCATTTATCAGTCAGGCAGGCTCCATTCCACTACAGCTATGATCATGAAGAAAAAGAACAAAGTGTACAATAGCTAAGATTTGGAAACAGCCTAGCAGCCCATCAGCAGATGAGTAGATCCGAAAACTATGGTACATGTACTCAATGGAATTCTATGCTGCCATAAAAAAAGAAGGAATTCTTACCATTTGCAGCAACCTGGATGGAACTGGAGAGCATTATGCTAAGTGAAATAAGCCAGTCAATGAAAGAAAAATACCACATGATCTCACTCATTTATGGATAATAAAGAACATTATAAACTAATGAACAAAAAGATAGATACAGAGGCAGTAAAGCATCAAACAGACTGTCAAATTACAGTGGGAAAGTTAGGGAGAGGTGGGGTAGATAAGAGATCAACCAAAGGACTTGTATGCATGCATAAAAGCAGAACTAATGGACATAAGACACTGGGGGAGTAGGACATGCATGAGAATGGGGGGAGTCAATGGGAGGATATGTACACATGTAGCACATTAATAAAAAATAAAAATTTAAAAAAAAGAAAAAAGTGAGGTGATCTGTTAATGGATCTGTTTCATTGAAAGGTAACAAGATTAACAAAAATTTGAGAAGGGCCTATTTCAGACATGCAGACACTTATTAATGACCTGGATTGAAGACCAGACACAGAAGTGTATCCCTCTCAACATAAAGATGATTACAACCAAAACAAAAAGATTTGTTTGCAATATTGAAAAAAAAAAAAAAGACTGAACCTGATTATGATATTGAATTTACTGGGTGGCTTAAGTGATTGAAAAACTATTATTCATTATATAGTGTGAAATTGAGTGATAAGTTTGTGAATGCTGATATAAGGCAGCTGAGGAATTTTTGGAAACTCTAGCTAAGCTGAATGTGGAGGGAAATTACTTGCCAGAAGAAATACTCAATGTAAATGAAATCTTCCTATTCTGAAAACAGACGCCTGAAAGGGCAAGTCAAGGCTTTTAAGGAAAAGATAACAGTCTTTCTTTGGGACAATGTTGCAGGATACAAGTTGAAACCTTTGTGGTCTGATGTAGTAACCATAAGGACCTTCAAGCATCTTGATAAAAACACACTGCCAGTGTGCTATAGGGCCAATAAAGTCATGGATGACCCAGCTCCTTTTCCAAGATGTCCTCCTGAATTACTATGCCAGCAAAATGGACAAGTACTGTTTGGAGAGTAACATACCTTTTAAGACTTCATTGTTGATAATGCTCCCAGACATCCTTTTATTGGTGATCTTCATCCCAATATCAAAATCGTGTTTTTCCTCCAAATACCACCTCTTTGATGGAACCATTGGATCAAGGAATTATAGCAACTTTTAAGGCTCACTACTGGAGTTGAACTTTACCTAGACAATTATTGCAATTGAGGACATTGATGCAATTCTGAAAGGATTACAACATATATGATGCACCAAGAATTATGCTTTGGTTTAGGGTGAAGTTTCCAAGGAGTGTATGAGGGCATCTGGAAAAAGACACTCAAAGAGGTTTGTCCATGTCTAGAAGGATTGGCCTAGGGCAGTAGTAGGCAAACTGCGGCTTGCGAGCCACATGAGTGTGGCTCTTTGGCCCCTTGAGTGTGGCTCTTCCACAAAATACCATGACCTGGGCAAGACTATTTTGAAGAAGTGGCATTAGAATAAGTTTAAGCTTAAAAAATTTGGCTCTCAAAAGAAATTTCAGTCGTCATAGTGCTGATATTTGGCAATGTTGACTAATGAGTTTGCCGACCACTGGCCTAGGATAAAGAGGTTGTAAAATCAAAAAGACTGTGGTTGAAATATTTAATGACTCTAACTTGGGTGTAGTTGAGGATGACATTGAGGAGCTCCTAGAGGTGGTTCCAAGGAAGTGACTGATGGGTAGTTGTTGAAATTGGAACCAAAATGCATAACTGAAGAAGAGGCAAGAGAAAAGGAAACTGTAGGAGCAGAAAAAGAAACACCCCCCCTCTAAAAATAAATAAATAAAAAGAAGAACCCTCAAGAAAATTCACAATGAAGAGTTTAACAGATGCTTTTGCAGACCTCACAACAAGCTCCTTAAAAAGTTTGAAAACATATACCTTTAACATCACATAAACAAATTGAGAGATAAAAATCAAATAATTATATCAATTGATGCACAAAAAGCATTTAACAAAATCCAACACCCCTTCTTGATAAAAACTCTCAACAAGGTGAGAATAGAAGGATCATACCTCAACATCATAAAAGCCATATATGATAAACCCACAGCTAACATCATACTCAATGGGCAAAAACTAAAACCATTTCCCCTAAGAACAGGAACAAGACAGGGATGCCCATTCTTACCACTCCTGTTTGATATAGCACTAGAAGTATTAGCCATTGCAATTAGGCAAGAAGAAGAAATAAAAGGCATCCAAATTGAAAAAGAAGAAGTAAAGCTGTTCTATTTGCAGATGACATGATATTGTACATAAAAAACCCGAAAGACTCCATCAAAAAACTAATAGACTTAATAATGAATTCAGCAATGTAGCAGGATACAAAATTAATGCCAAGAAAGCTATGGCATTTCTATACATTAATAGTGAACTTACAGAAAGAGAGACTAAAAAAGCAATCCCCTTTACCATCACACCAAAAAAAAAAAAATTAAGATACCTAGGAATAAACTTAACTAAGGTGGTAAAAGACCTATATGCAGAAAACTACAGGATACTGAAAAAAAGAGATAGAGGAAGACATAACCAGATGGAAGAACATACCATGCTCATGGATGGGGAGAATCAACATCATTAAAATGTCCATACTACCCAAAGCAATCTATAGATTCAATGCACTCTCCATTAAAATACCAATGGCATGTTTCACAGACCTAGAAAGAACTCTCCAAAGATTCATCTGGGACAAAAAAAAAAAAAAAAGAAAAAGAAAAGAAAAGATCCTGAATAGCCACAGCAATCCTGAGAAAGTAGGTGGGATCTCAATACTGGATTTCAAGCTGTATTACAAAGCCACTGTTCTCAAAACAGCCAGGTACTGACAAATGGAATAGAATAGAGAATCCAGAAATTGACACAAACCACTATGCTCAATTAATATTTGACAAAGGAGGCATGAACATACAATGGAGTCAAGATAGTCTCTTCAATAAATGGTGTTGGGAAAATTGGGCAGATACATGCAAAAAAATAAAACTAGACCACCAACTTACACCATACACAAAAATAAACTCAAAATGGATACAGGACTTAAACATAAGATGGGAAACAATAAAAATACTAGAGGAATCCATAGGCAGCAAAATCTCAGACATATGCAGAAGGAACTTCTTCACTGATACTGCTCCTAGAGCCATGGTCAGCAAACTGCGGCTCGTGAGCCACATGCGGCTCTTTGGTCCCTTGAGTGTGGCTCTTCCACAAAATACCACTGCCTGGTCAAGTCTGTTTTGAAGAAGTGGTATTAGAAGAAGTTTAAGTTTAAAATATTTGGCTCTCAAAAGAAGTTTCAATCATTGTACTGTTGATATGTGGCTCTGTTGACTAAGGAGTTTGCCGACCACTGTCCTAGAGCAATGGAAGCTAAAGAGAAAATAAACTACATGAAAATAAAAAGCTTTTCACAGCAAAAGAAACCATCAACAAAACAACAAGAAAGCCCACTGTATGGGAAAACATATTTGCAAATGTTATCACTGATAAAGGTTTAATCTCCAACATCTACAGACAACTTATACAACTTAATGAAAGGAAGATAAATGATCCAATAAAAAAAATGGGCAATGGACCTAAATAGAATCTTTTTGAAAGAAGACAGAAGGAAGGCCAAGAGACACATGAAAACATGCTCAAAGTCACTAATTATCCAAGAGATGCAAATCAAAATGACAATGCAATACCATCTCATACCTGTCAGAATGGCAACCCTGAACAAATCAACAAACAAGTGTTGGCGAGGATGCAGAGAAAAAGGAACCCTCGTGCTCTGCTGGTGGGAATACAGACTGGTGCAGTCACTGTGGAGAACAGGATGGAACTCCCATTTGACCCAGTAATCCCACTTCTAGGAATATATCCTAAGATTCTAGAAACACCAATCAGAAGAGATATATGCACCCCTATGTTCATAGCAGCACAATTTTCAATAGCTACAATTTGGAAATAACCTAGGTGCCCATCAGTAGATGAGTGGATCAGAAAACTATGGTACATGTACTTAATGGAATACTATCCTGCCATAAAAAAGAAGGAATTCTTACCATTTGCAGCAACCTGGATGGAACTGGAAAGCATTATGCTAAGTGAAATAAGCCAGTCAATGAAATAAAAATACCACATGATCTCACTCATTTATGGATAATAAAAAACATTATAAACTGATGAACAAAAAGATAGATACAGAAGCAGTAAAGCATCCAACAGACTGTTAAATTACAGTGGGAAAGTTAGGGAGAGGTTTATAAGAGATCAACTGAAGGACTTATATGAATGCATATAGGGATAACCAATGGACGCAAGACACTGGAGGATTAGGGCATGCATGGAAGTGAGGTTGGAGGGGGCAATGGGAAGATATGTACACATGTAAAATATTAATTTTAATAAGGTTTGAAAACATGTTCCTTTAACACTGAAAAGTGTTAATTAACAGGAATGTTCATGGCACATTATCTACACTAATAAAAGAGAAAGATGCAAATTGACTGTACTTCTGTGACACCCACCAGCCAATCAGGATTGATTATACAAATTAACCCAACAAATATGGTGGGTTAATTTCCATATGCAGGCACAGATTGAAGACTGAATGCTCGCCCAAGCAAAGACTGAAGACTGAAGACTGAAGACAACTGAAGACTGAAGGCGACAGAAGACTAAAGAGGTTTGGCTTCTCCACTGCGGCTGGAGCAGGGAAGCCTAGCCTCCAGGCTTGGCTTCTCCACTGTGACCGGAGCGGAAGCCTGAGTCCTTAGTGCTGGAAGAAAACCAGTGCCATTAGCCAAGGGAAGGAAGGCCTATTGCACAAATCTTCTTGCAATGGGCCTCTAGTCTATTTAATAAAAAACTAAGCAATTGTTAGAGCGGAACAACCAAAATAACCAGTTGCTATGATGCACACTGACCACCAGGGGATAAATGCTCCATGCAGGAGCTGCTCCTGATGGTCAATGCACTCCTACAGGGGGAGCTCCCCTCAGCCATAAGCTAGGCTCACGGCTGGCAAATGCAGCAACGGTGGCAGGAGCCTCTCCCACCTCCATGGCAGTGCTAAGGAGCAATGAGCTGAGCCGTAAGGAGCAGTGAGCAGGTGGATGGTAAGGAGCGAGAGATCAAGTCTGTGAGAGGCCACAGGCTAGGCCGAGAGACTCCCATCCCCAGTGCATGAATTTCACACACCGGGCCTCTAGTCTATTTATAAGCAAATCTTTGATGAAAAAAAAGAAGCAAACGAAGCAAACTCTTATGGACATATTTCTAAAGAGTGACACCTCAAAAAGAGCCTCAGGCAGGTCCTTCAAGAGTTATCCTTTAAAAAAGCATTGTTATTATAGGGGAGGATAGCTCCATGCATATTATTGCCCCTGAAGACCTTCCAGTGCAGGTGGAAAACTGATATTGATGATACCGACCGTGGTGTAGGCCTCAGCCAGTTGTTGGCTAACTCATTAGTCAACAGAGCCAAATACCAACAGTACAACGATTGAAATTTCCTTTGAGAGCCAAATTTTTTAAACTTAAACTTCTTCTAATGCTACTTCTTCAAAATAAACTCTCCCAGGCCGTGGTATTTTGTGGAAGACCCACACTCAAGGGAGCAATTTTGCAGACCACTGCCAAAGTGAGGCGCATTTTGCCGACCACTGGCCTAGACTAATGTGTGTGTGTCTTGTTTTTTTACCAAAAAAATAAATAAATAAATAAATAAATAAATAAAGATAAAACAATTTAACTAAAAATATTAGAAGCTTATAACTTAAAGATAAAAATATATTTGGCTGAGACCGGGGTTTGGCTCAGTGGATAGAGCATCAGCCTATGGACTGAAAGGTCCCAGGTTCGATTCCGGTCGGGGGCATGTACCTTGTTTGCGGGCACAACTCCAGTAGGGGGCGTGCAGGAGGCGGCTGATCGATGTCTCTCTCTCATCGATGTTTCTGACTTTCTATCCCTCTCCCTTCCTCTCTGTAAAAAAATCAATGAAAAATATATTTAAAAATATGTTTGTACAGCTATACAATATGTATGTGTTTTAAGCTAAGTATTATTATAAAAAAGTTTAAACATTTTAAAAAATTTAAAATTTAACAAAGTAAAAATGTTAGTTACAGTAAGCTAAGGTAAATTTAGTTTTGAAGAAATATTTTTTATAAATTTAGTGTAGCCTAATTGTACAGTTTTTATGTTTACAGTAGTGTACAGTAATTTCCTAGGCCTTCACAATCACTCACCACTCACTCACCAACTCATCCAGAGCAACATCTAGTTATGTAAGCTCCATTCATAATAAGTGCCCTAAACAGGTGTACCATTTTTTATCTTTTCTTCCATATTTTTACTATACCTTTTCTGTTTGATACACAAATACTTACCATTTTGTTACAATCGCCAAAGGCAATGGTCGGCAAACTGCGGCTCATGAGCCACATGCAGCTCTTTGGCTCCTTGAGCATGGCTCTTCCACAGAATACCAAAGCCTGGGCGAATCTATTTTAAAGATGTGGCATTAGAAGAAGTTTTAAGTTAAAAAAATTTGGCCCTCAAAAGAAATTTCAGCCAAAACCGGTTTGGCTCAGTGGATAGAACCTGTGGACTGAAAGGTCCCAGGTTCGATTTCAGTCAAGGGCATGTATTTTGGTTGCGGGCACATCCCCAGTAGGGGGTGTGCAGGAGGCAGCTGATTGATGTTTCTCTCTCATCAATGTTTCTAACTCTCTCTCCCTCTCCCTTCCTCTCTGTAAAAAAAATCAATAAAATATATATATATGTAAAAAAAGAAATTTCAGCTCTAACTGATTTGGCTCAGTTGATAGAGGTTGGCCTGCAGACTGAAAGATCCCAGGTTCAATTCTGGTCAAAGGCATGTACCTTGGTTTCGGGCACATCCCCAGTAGGAGGTGTGCAGGAGGCAGCTGATTGATGTTTCTCTCTCATCAATGTTTCTAACTCTCTCTTCCTCTCTGTAAAAAAAAAATCAATAAAATATATTAAAAAAAAAAAGAAATTTCAATCATTGTTCTGTTGATATTTGGCTGTTAACTAATGAGTTTGCCGACCACTGGCCTAAGGTATAACATGCTGTAAACTTATAGACTAGGAGCAACAGGCCATACTGTATGGCCTACCTGTGTATAGCCTATATCATCTAGGTTTATGATGTGCACAAATTTGTGCACCAGGCCACTAGTAAGGATATAATCATTTAGCTATATTATCGATACTGTTTTTGTAAGAATTTTAGATAACTTTAATATTTTTCTACCATAAGTGGCATCACTAGCCTATAAAACTCAATATGTTAGAGTATAAGAAGCAGAAAGTTTGAAGTCAGAAGCTTGGGATTGAATTATTTACTGACTGCCCCAAACCCTGTGATCTCTATAGATAATGGCAATATTACCATCCACCCAGTAGTTCAAACTTCTCCTCCTCTTTTTCCCTTAAATCCCCCAAATCCAACTCATCACCTAATTCTGACAAGTCTGACTCTTAGTATCTCTCAGTGCTGCCTCTTTATCTTCATCCTCATCATACCTTAGTTGTCAGCTCCCAATTAATTCACCTCTTTCAGTATAGCCTTCTCATTGGCTCCAGAGTTATCTTCTCCAAACATTACTCTGCTGACATTGTAAACAATGGCAACGCACAGAGATTTTTAAAAATCCAAACTCTTTAGAGGCCTTTTACAATCTGGTTGCAGCTTTGTTTTCCAGGCTCAACTCCATGACTTCTCAGAATGTGCCTGATGTTTTAGTCAATGGACTTTTCACCATTCTCTTGCTGCAGGGTTTTTCTGTACTCCCATATCTTTGCATCTGGTTCTTTTATTTTTCTCCCTGCCTAGTAACCTCTTCCCTATATTGCATATTTATTTTCACTTTTTTACAGCCAACTCATTGCTCTTAGGAAGTATTTCCCAATACTACCTCTGTGTTATAGTAATTACTTTACATACAATGAACAATGAGGTTCTTTGTATGTAAACTTATTTCTTCTTATATCCCTAGAACTGGGCCAAGTGTATAGTCAATAATAGAAGGTATTCAATTTTAAAGTACTTTCTAAAAAAAACCTAAAACTAAAACTAAAAATAAATTAATAAAGTACTTTCCAAAAAAGTAACATTGGGCAGATCTCTGCTTTCTGATTCCCAGTTTTCTCCGTTGTAAAGTTAGAATACTAATACCTGCTTTGTAAAGCAGTTAGAAAATCAAACCTATTAAAATTTTTTTTAATGTATTTTATTGATTTTTTGCAGAGAGGAAGGGAGGGAGATAGAAAGTTAGAAACATCGATGAGAGACATAGATCAGCTGCCTCTTGCACACCCCCACTGGGGATGTGCCCACAATCAAGGTACATGCCCTTTACCGTAATCAAACCTGGGACCTTTCAATCCGCAGACCGACGCTCTATCCACTGAGCCAAACCGATTTCGGCAAACCTACTAAATTAATAAAATAATATTTTCAAATATTTTTTAATTTGCATCAAAGTGCCTTGTAACTCACATTTTTGTAACATTTAACTTTTGATTCGAGAGTGGTCTCTCTCCAAGTATCCATTCTTATGAATCAGTTAACGCCTGGAAAATAATAGACTTTTAATAAGACTTGTTGAATTACATCCAATTCTAACATATCCTGTATTACCCTGTCTCCCCGAAAATAAGACAGTGTCTTATATTAATTTTTGTTCCCAAAGATGCTCTAGGTCTTATTTTCAGGGGATGTCTTATTTTTCCATGAAGAAGAACACAGTACACATTTATTGTTGAACAAATAAAAAAGGAAATTTATTACTCGTATACGGTATGGTAGTAGTTGTCATCACAAACCAGCTCACTGATTGGCCGCAGCACAGCCGGAGCTGTTCAGGCAGTGCGAGGTCTCTTTAAATCAGGAGTAGGACGCCTTAAGGTAGCTTCCGGGGCCTTATATTCCGGGGAGGTCTTATTTTAGGGGGGATGCCTTATATTACAGTAAGAGGCAAAACTGGAAGTAGGTCTTATTTTCGGGGGGATGCCTTATTTTTAGGGGATGTCTTACTTTCGGGGAAACAGGGTAGCCAGTCTGGCCATACACAAACGTCAAGGATCAGGAGCACTTGGATGTACAAGATGTTAGGTCAGCCTTTTTAAGCACCCTCTCCCTCCTGGGAGCAGCTCACCCCTCTTCTTCTCCCACAGGTCTGCATCTCCTAAACTCAGGGGACCCCAGCAGACTTGCAATCAGGGGAGCAATGGGCAGTGGCAGCTACCAGGGGCTAACCCCCTGAACCTGTCCCCAAGGACCCCTTTTCTCTGACTTTTCAGCTACCAAAGCAGCCCTGCCTAGGCTCTCTCATATTGCTTCTTATGTCCTAGCCTTTCCTTGTTTCACTGTCCCCAGCTTAAATAAACGTACTGTCAAAAAATAAACAGCCCTTTTATTTGGTTTCCCCACCCTCTATGACTCTCCTCTCCGCTTGATGGCAGTATAACGCAAGTGCAATAACCAGAAGCTACACCAGGGGGCTCCCCTGCATATTCCAAAGGAAATCTGTAAAAAAAAAAAAAAAAAAAAAAAAAAAAGTTAACCTGAATGAATACTTGGGAGTTCTCAAGTAAAGTATTTGCTTTCTTTTGGATCAAGAAAACACAAAACAAATCATAAGTCTGAAAACAACACTTTCATTTCTATCAAACCACTATCTGAGACTATCTTAGTTTTTCTTAGTCTGTTAAAAACCCGGCGGGAAATTATTAATCCCCTTTTAGTGAAGGGATTTTTAAACTGAGGAGTCCAATATATTGTTTCTTATCAAGAGTTTTGAACCCTAATCGGTTTGGTTCAGTGGATAGAACATCGGCCTGCGGATCGAAGGGTCCCAGGTTGGATTCCAGTCAAGAGTATGTACCTTGGTTGTGGGCACATACCAGCAGGGAGTGTGCAGAAGGCAACTGATCAATGTTTCTAACTCTCTCTTCCTCTCTGTAAAAATTCAATAAAAAATTTTTTTAAAAAGAGTTGTGAGCCCAGGTTGACTAAATAAAAGACAAACCTAAAAATACAAACATTTAATTACCATGATTCCAAGAAAATCCAGCAAATAGTGGAGAGGGGAGACCTAAATAAATGAAAGTACATTTGATGCTTTTCTTCTAGAACAGCGGTTCTCAAGCTGTGGGTCGCAACCCCTTTGGGGATCGAACGACCTTTTCACAGGGGTCGCCTAAGACTATTGGAAAACACCTATTTCCCCTGGTCTTAGGAACCAACACACCACTCCTCAGTGTAGCAAAATGTAGCAATGTAGTTTACAATGTTGTCATATTAAGACTTACACATGCTACACCACGATTCAAGACAAAATTTCATTTATTTGTAATTAGAAATAAATATTTCACAATATATAATTACATATTGTTTTTGTGATTAATCACTATGCTTTAATTATGTTCAATTTGTAACAACGAAACTACATCCTGCATATCAGATATTTACATTACAGTTCATAACAGTAGCAAAATTACAGCTATGAAGTAGCAATGAAAATAATTTTATAGTTGGGGGTCACCACAACATGAGGAGCTGTCTTAAAGGGTCGGGGCATTAGGAAGGTTGAGAACCACTGTTCTAGAACATCAGGTGCAAGTTATAGTGCAAAGAGTCCTCGGACTGTTGGTAATTTCTGCTACTTGTGTAATTGATCACCTTTATATCTCTGTTTCATCACTCTTAAATGAAGCTTTTGGTGATGCTCTTTGTTAAAATAAATGAGATATTTTTTGTATATACCGTTCACCTTTTTAAATATAATTTGATGAGTTCGGAACTACCATCATTATGTTAGAGAACATTCCATTTCCAACACTACGAAGAGTTCCCTCCTGTTCCTTTATAGACAGTCTCCATCTATTATCCCTGACCCTTGGAAAACAGATCTGATTTTCATCAACTATAATTTTACCTTTTCAAAAATATTATGTCTGGCTTCTTGCACTTAACCTAATGTTTTTTACATTCATCAAAATGCAGTTATTGGTGAATATAAAACCAGACAACCAATGGGTCTGGGTTGCCTGTCACTACTTATGCCAAGTAAGCAGACAGGTTTGAATCATATGTGAGCGTTTATTCCAATACTGCCAGTGGTGTGGGAGAGAAGCAGGTCATTCACAAAAATCTGCTCTGCAGCCCCCCAGCTACTTATATAGGGTAGGAAAAGATTACAGGATGAAGTAAGGATTTCAGGAATGGGGAAGTAGGCAATGCAAGTTGAGGCAGGACTGCATTGCTTGGGCAACAAGGTTGTTAATCTTTCCATGATAATAGTTCTTGAAGAAAAATGGACCACATTCCAAGGTTGACTCCAGGTCTAAAATGACTTCCAGCCCTCAGGGATGTATCATTCCCAGCCAGGTTAGAATGTCCTTTCTTTAAGCAAAACAAGGTAATCATGGTTAACAGAGCATGATAAATATTTCCCATAACCATTGCTAGTCCCCAATAATCTATTTTTTCCCCTAACAAATATATGCCAATATTTGAATGTATCACAATTTTAACCTACTTGTCAGTTGGTGAACACTTACATTGTTCCCAAGTATTTATTTATTTTTTACTTTTATTGTTAAGTCTACTATGAAAACATATTCAAGTCTTCAAGTGAACATATTTTTTTATTTCTCTTGGGTAAATTCCTAGAAGTAGGATTGCTGGGTTATAGAGGGTAAGTGCATGTTTAATTTTTTTGAAGAGCTATGATTATTTTCTAAAGTGGGCTGTACCATTTCTCATTGCCACTGGCAAAGTAGAGAGTTCATTTGTTTCACATACTTAACACTTGGTATTATCAGGGGATAATTGGAGAATTATCTGGAGGCATTGGCACAGGTCTGGAAAATTTAAAAGTGCAAGTTTCCAGGCTAATTAAAACAAAAATGGAATTGTTTCCTCATGCCTCAACCTACTTGATTGTAATAATTTAATAGCTTGACTATAGTGACTATTTTATTCCTTCACTGTATACCTCAAGGGCATTGTAGGTTCTTTAAGAACCAATTTATCTAAAGTACAATTGGAGGCCTTTAAAGGATTTTAAATCAAAGAATGTTGTGATAGGGTTTACACTTTTAAAGCTCACTCTGGCTGATATATGCAGAATGGGTTATGTGTAATGGCCAACAAGATTAAAATTAGGAAGTACAACTAGGAGGCTATTCCAGCTTTGAAAGAAAAGTGTCTTAGACTAGGATGGTACTAGTGGAGATAATAGAGAGGACTGAATAGATTATAGATCTAATTTGGAAGTGAAATTAACAGGTTGACACTCAAGTTTCTGGCTTTAATAACTCACTGAATGGTGACATCATTTGCTGAAATAAGGAAGAGTGGGAGAGAACTGGAGAATATATGGATTTTAAAAATCATCAATAATTTCATATTAGACATGTTAAGTCTGAAAGGTCTATTAGATGTCCAAAAGGAATGTAGGATGAAGGTCAGGTTCTTCCAGCAAGAAAAGCAGCCTAGAAAGAAGGCTTTCTTTCAAGGGAAGTCTGACTCCCAGTATGCTGGGGTAGGTATCAGATGGAGGTCATTATTCTGAGAAGCACAGAGAAATAAAAGTCAAGAAGTATATCCCTGGCGGGGTGGCTCAGTTGGTTAGAGCATCAATCCAATATGACACGGTTACAGGTTCAGTCCCTGGACAGGCCACATACAAAAATCAACCATTGAATGCAAAAATAAGTGGAACAACAAATCTCTCTCTCTCTCTCTCTCAAATAAATAAATAAATATATGTATTAAAAAGAACTAGTGGTGATATTTCAGCTCATCTTAGCAAATATTTATTGAGTGCCCATAGGAATCACCATGAGGCATGAACTTGAAGAGAGAAAACATCGTTTAAAATCTGGTGACTTTGGCAAAGTTTTAACTTCTATGATCTTTGTTGATGATTGTGAAGATTAAATGTGATCATTCATATGAAAGCCTCTGGCTATATGTAGGCTCATATTATGCATGATGAGAGCAGGTGTTATTATGAACAATCAATATGAATAATACTGTATACCTATAATATTGCTTGCTGAACATGACTAACGATTTGTATGATGACTTACCTTGTACAGCCCAGCTCTTGCCTCGGGTGAAAAGATCAGGACAAATTGACACCAAGGAGACTGATATGTGTACACTGAGCTCCCATGAGGGTGAAGAACACACCTCAGAATCCATGGGTCTCAGCAGATCTTTACCCTGATTGCATGTGACCATGACTAACAGCCACAGCTCAATTATGCTGGCTGCCATCGCTTTGTCATTGCATCAGAGTGTTGTTTGTACTTCTTGTACCTTCTTTTACAGCCCACCTGTCAGCATTAGTCCACAATCTTGGTAATACATGCCAGTAATGGTCAGCCTTCTCTTCTATACAATCTTATAAACTTGCTGCTTCAACAAAATCAGCATTTTTTTTCACCCCTTTGAGTTGTAGGACAACTCATTTTTCCCACCCTCAGAAAACAGGTACTTTCAGATTGCCAAACCTTACTTTTTACAAAGGCTCCTTAGACCTAGAATGTCCCCACTACTCACCTTATTGCTGATCTATTATTCATATTACAGGCTTAGATACATGTAAATTACCATTTCTTCTCAAAACACTCCTTGGCAGAAGTCATTGCATCTTCATCTCTAGTTCCATTTCATTCTATTTATAATTCAACAAACATTTATAGAATACTCGCTGAACAGCAGGACTCTTTCAGATGCAAATGACAGAAACCCAATCCAAGTAGCTTAAACAAACTAGCTCATGTTTTATCCTCACCTATATTTCCATTTCACTCTATTTATAATTCAATATACTTAGTCAACAAACATATTTATAGAATGTTCGTAAGTGTCAGGACTCTTAGATGCAAATGACAGAAACTCAAATCCAAATAGCTTAAGCAAACTAGCTCACCTAACTAAAAAGTATGAGAAAAAAACTTGTGAGATCTAAGCATTCAAAGGATGTCATTAGTATTCATCTTTCTTTTGTACAGGCTGATTGGGTTGGGTTCCCTAGAAATAGAGCCTGAGATAGGATTCTTAAGAAATTTAATTTTTGAGGGAATGCTTTTAGGAAAAGACGGGCAAGGGAAACAGGGGAGAAACTTAAGTGAGAATGTGGTTTCAACTGAGTTTATCCCACCCTGGAGTATAAATGACACCACACAGTTTATCCCATCTTGAGGCAAGGGAGTCTGTCTTTTGCATCCCGTTGGCAGTCAAGGCTTAGTGGATGGAGCAGGGTTGTGCTGATCTCCCCAGTCAAGTTGCCTTTTCATCAGTTTGAGCTATGCAAGAAAATTACTGCTTTATGGCCACAACATGGCTTTAAGTAGAGCTATTATTACATCTGACTCCTAATGATTTTTTAGTTATTCCCAAATTCCAAAATTCTGAAACTGGTTTCAAAGGGTAGACCTGAAAACTCTGTTACAGAATTTACCAGGTAACAGAAAAATACACAGGAATACCGGAGACACAGGAAAAACCCGTTTATTTTCTGATGTTTTGCATGTACTAGTATAGGACTCAGGGGAGACTGTTTCTCTCCAAATCCTGAGCAAACCATTATGGAGGAAGCTCTTCCTTTATACCCTTTGGTTCCTTTGTCCCCCAAATATGGATGGGACTTTCGGATCTTTCATGGGCTTTGCAAAACCCCCCATGTGCTGGGATGGGATCCTTGAGACCACATCTAAAGGCCTGGCCTGGCACAAGCACTGATAAGCCCATCTGGGCATTGTTCATGGTTTATGGTCTCTGTAAAATGGGAGTAGTACTTGGGTAAACTGGTCTTATAAGGCCAGATTGTGGAGAAAGGTACAGTGACTTAATTATAGGCTATCAAGAATGTACATTAGGTTACTGCACAGATTCAGATTGCTAGCTTCCCCAAAATGTTTCATTTTCCCCATCATTCCCCCTTCCTCTCCCTCCTGTTGATCCTCAAGCTGGTTTTCAGCCTTGGGGATTCAATAGAACACTCAAAGCTAGGGAGTAGGGTGTTCAGCAGCTCGAGTCTTTTTTTTTTTTCATCTTTATCATCCAAGGGATTGTGATGATAGTCCAGTGACCTGGTCTGGAGTAATATCTCGAGCTTCAGGGCTTACTGATTCTATTAGCTGTTCTAAACCTGTTGGCTTTCTTAAAGGAAGGGAGAGCGAGTCTACAGAGGTTCCTTCATTTCCAGCTTCAAAGCAGTTTGAGTGGTGAGAAGCACATCTCAGAGTCCCATCTGTTTCTTCTCAGTTGGCCCATCATCCTTGCTCTTCTCATGTCTGTTTAACTGCCTAACACATCCCCTCAAGCATGCTGGCTCTGAATTCTTTCAGGGAAAATGGATGTTGGTGGGCTCCTCTGACTACTTCCATGCTGAGGAGGGACGGAGTTTTCTTTCAGAGCCAAGAGATTCTTGTTCTCTGTCAGAGGGACAATGAGGCCTGGGCACACAAGGAGATGGGCTTGTGACCTGGCAGAGACAAACTGTATTATAAAATTTAGTATTATTGGGCAATTAGAATAGCAAGAGTTACAACAAATGGCCCGGTAAAAGGGAAAGAAAACATTTCAGTTCTAATAACTCCTACCAAAATAGAATTTTTTTCCTTAAACATCACCCTTATGTTTATTAAAGAGCCAAATTAAGACCAACTTATCTATTGCATCCAATTTGGCCTGATCATTTGCATAAACACAACAAGAATGGTAACTGACTGCCTTTGATGAAATTTCATGATTGAATCTGAATGTGTTCCATAGGGCAGAAAAGCCAAGCCATCCATCCAGCTGCCATCAGCCTGCCTGCAATATCTGCTGGGTTAGGTGAATTCCTCACCCGCAGCAACTCCACCCATCCTGCACCTCACCATAGGCTACAAGGCCTATCTCAACAGCCCTCCTACTCCATGCGGCCTAGAGTGAGTGGAGGTTTCACAGGGATGCAGAGGCCCCCTTGTTTCTCCCCTTCCACTCTGACCAACCACCAGCAATGGAAGAGTATGGGCCTGATGCTCCAGCGTCATCCATTTTCAGAGCTACCAAGCAAGATACCAGGCTTTCTCTGTGGCACTCTTATTGGCTTCAAGTCTTCAAAGTCCAACAGGGCTCTTTAAAACATTTCACTCCAAAGTTTTCTGTCAATAAAACCACCATTGAAAATTAGTCTTATTGAATTTATGCAAAGAAATGCATTGCCATGATTCATTCATTAAGTATTGCCAAATTTCAGAGGGATAATATAGGGAGAAAAATACACTGACCTGCTTTAAGATCTTCTGATTTTCCTTGCCAGTCCTTTCCATGGACTCTTCAGAGTGATATTTTTCTAAATGTATTATAACAAAGCAGTCTCCAAATGACAAGGAGAAATTTAAAATGACACGGTTATGGATTTCACTATAAAGCCAAAGACATGGAATGTTGTCCTTTCTGTAAAACCCAACATTCTATAATATTATAACTAATAACCATTAGTTATAACTATATTTGACAAAAGTTCTCTGTGCCTTCGGTATAAAACTTTCCTTCATGAGAGAGAAAACAAACTTTTGAGGCATTTCAAAGCCCATTGGTATGATCTAAAGCCAATTCTAGATCAAAAGGAAGTTTTTAAAGAAGTCAAATCCTTGAAGGATTATTAAACTTGATTTTACCAAAAGATTAAATATTAAAGTATATTAGTCAGGAACATAGGCCAGCAAACTTTAGTTTTTATGATTAAAAGATGATGTTTTTTCTTAAATATTTGATTAATATAACACAATTATTTTACTAGAAAAGAACTGACCAAAGTAAGGCTTATTTTCTAATTTCATTTGTCCTTGAGTGTGGACAGCAAATGACACTAATTGGATTTCTCCCATCAGTCTTCTCAAGTACTTTGACATAAACTATTTACCCTCTGTTTAGGGAGGCAAAATGCAAATCATTGTCTTTTAAGTGTTCTTCATTTAGGGAAGACAGAGTTTTCTAGATGGTTGCAAACTGCTGTTTAAATATCTCAATTTAGCCGAAACCAGTTTAGCTCAGTGGATAGAGCATCAGCCTTCGGACTGAAAGGTCCCAGGTTCGATTCTGGTCAAGGGCATGTGACTTGGTTGTAGGCATATTCCCAGTAGGGGGTGTGCAGGAGGCAGCTGATCGATGTTTCTCTCTCATTGATGTTTCTAACTCTCTATCTCTCTCCCTTCCTCTCTGTTAAAAATCAATAAAATATATTTTAAATATCTCAGTTTTCCTACTCTGCTTGTCCTGATTTACTGGCCTGTATCATTTAATTAATTTCATTTTAACATTTTTTCTTTTCTTTCTTATAATATATACAACCTTCACAAATTTCACATTTTCAAATTAGCCTTCAAATCTTCTTTCTAAATCCTTCAAAAATGCATAACCATGCCTTAGTCCTTCCATTAAGTATTTATACTCTAATATTCTTTCTTTCTATCATACCATCAGCAACTTGTACAGACCTTTTCTTTCTTTAAAATTTATTAGAATTCTTCACTTTTAGAAACCTTACTTTTTCAATGATTACCAAAAAGTAAACAGTCAGCATTTCTTAGATTAACATTTATGAACATACTTTAAACACACTAACTTTCAAGAAAATATACCTTCAACAAAGTACAAGAGACCTTCTGTAATAAAAACTAAGAGCAGGTGAATTAAAACTTGTCTAGCAGTTAATGTTTCAGTTATTTTTTTTTTAATATTTACATGATTATCATTTAACCCAGCAATGCTCCAAAGTGTTTTTGAGATGCCAGGTCAACTATTGGTGACAAAATGTAATTTATAATATTTCTTGGCCCACCAGGTCCTCAGGGACTGTCCCAGAGTACTTTCTCATTTGATATTTTAGTTTTGGTAAATTCAGAAGGCCCTTCTTTGCTTTGCTGAATATTGAAGGCCTTATTTAGATTCTGAGTCCCACTGGGGCTCCTGGGTTTGGAAATTTTACATCTGCTGGAAGCACACCAGGGCCAGCCAGGTGTGCTCCCTTTTCCAGATAGCCATACCTGACTTTCAAATCGCTCCCCCTTCTTTTAGTCTAGTTAATCAGCTGAGCCATGTGGGTCTTCCAGCAGAGTTTTAAACTCTTTTTTACTGCTCCAACTCCTTTTGAAACCTAGAAAAGCTGGTTTCTGATGGCACAGTGGCCTCATGGTGGTTGGAGCCTTATCAAGATAGCTCTGCTCCTGAGGGGAAGGCTGGGATTATTAATCATCATCTTGGCTGTTCCTTCAGATCCTACCTGGGAGGCAGGATGAGGGAAGGCATAACAAAGGTCTCATTCCTGTCTGCCTTCGTTCTCTTTTAAGCTTCTCTGCCTTTATAGGAAGAAGGAAGACTGGCCCCTTCCTTCAAAAGAGGAACTTACTTACTGAAAAGTTTTATCTAAATTCTTCATTTTAGTTACATCTATTTATTATATCTTAACAACTTTGAGATTTTTTAAAGCCAATTATTACCTAACGCATTTTCTTGATCAATAACCATGATTGCCCTTCCTGTTCAAGGAAAGGACACGCTAATCTGGTTCCTATACCCCTAATCAAGAAATGCCCATTATCATGGAAGCATTAATCTTGTTGCCCAGCCCAACCTTCATAGCTTACTAGTACTTCCTTCTGTGATTTTAAGTATTTTGCATTGGTCTAATTTAGTTCAAAATATTTCTTTTTTGGGAGAGAGAATAAATCTTTGGGCCCTTGAGATGTCACAAAGCTATCTCTAAGTTAAATTCTTGAAATATTACATTCAGAAAAGCTGTCATATATAAAGATTATTAAAAACCAGTTGTAACATTAAAGGTTTGGTCTTGACAACAGAATTAATCTTTTTAGTCAGGGCAATAAGATATTATATCTTAAAGTTTCTCTGCTAAATGTTCTGATGTAGTTTAAGAAGCACTCAGCAATCTCAATCTGCTAGGCTCGGAGCCAGAAACTTCTTGTTTCTCTGCATAAGAGTAAAATGACCTTTTTTTCCTGTTCTTATCTTTCCCCTTCTCCCCGTCCCTTTCTGCATTAACCTTTTACTCTGTCCTTTGCAAGGGAGATAAAGACCTGTCAATTACAAGCAAATTATAAATGAGCTAGTTGTTCATTGTTTAAATTTCCCTGAGATCTTTATGACCCTTTTACAACTCTTAAAAATAGTCTTAGAATCTTAAAATTTTTAACCCAGCACAGAAAATCATAAGTCAGGGAAGAGCAAATTAAAGTCTCTCCTTTACAGATATATAGACAGAAATATCACTAGCTAAGAGTTTCTGGTGAGCTAATACCCTGACAGAAAGAGCAAGATGATACCCAAGAAGAAGGATTCTTGGCAGCTGCTGGGACATCCTGCAATCTGTCACATGCTTAGCCTCACCACACACACCTGGGCTATCCCCAAAGTGGGACTTGCCCCATCTTTAAACAAATTAAACAACAAAGAGACATAAAACGTCAACAAACACTCTCATGTTTCCCATTCTTGGCCATAAGCTGGGAGCCCCTGATTTCGCAGAGAGACATCTGCATTTCAGGCAGCAGTCTGGGCCCTTTTTCATTTTCTTTAGCAGACATTCTAACACAGCAGGTTTAAAGGAACGACTTCCCATGCTGGCAGCCAGACCGCACAATTCCCTCCCAGTTAACAGAGACACAGGACAACCCAAGGTAGCTTTCACATCACTCAGGCTCCCACACTCACTTTCACACACCAGTCAGCCCAAGTTTTGATCCTCACCCATTGGGAAATCCTGAACCGAGGCAAATAATTTGCCTAAGTAGTGATCAGCTACTTCTTCTGCCCTGAAAGCAGACCTGAACTCAGACTGGTCCCCCAGCGGGAAACTCTCCAGTCAGATGTCTGGTTTCAGAGAAGGGTTTTCCTGTCCTCCTTGGAGTTTACTGGAGCGCTAGCAGGGGCCCCAGTTGCTCTGGCCTAATGAGGACTAGAACCCAGTAAATCACTGGACTGTGCTTTCCATTCTTCAAGGGCTTGGTTGAGTGGGCACACCCACCGGCTCTCACACAGGGTGCCTCAAGGGGGAAATTTCTCAGTCAGGGAACCATTTTTATGTTACAGAATTTACCAGGTGACTAAAAAAATACACAGGAGTACCGGAGACACAGAAAAAAAAACACACATTTATTTTCTGATGTTCCGCATGTACTAGTACAGGACTTGTGAGACTTACTCTCCAAATCCTGAGCAATCAATATGGAGGAGATTCTTCTTTTATACCCTTTGGTTCCTTTGTTCCCCAAATATGGGACTTCCGGACCTTTCGTGGGCTTTGCAAAAATCCCTATGTGCTAGGTTGTGGGCCATGAGACCACAGCTAAAGGCCTAGCCTGGCGCCAGCACTGATAACCCAATCTGGACATGGTTCATGGTTTATGGTCTCTGTAAAATGGGAGTAGTACTTAGGTAAACTGATGTTGCAAGAAAAGTGCAGTGACTTAATCATAAGCTATCAAGAATATACATTAGGTTACTGCACAGACTCAGATTGCTAGCCCCCCACCAAAATGTCTCATTTTCCCCATCAATTCATTGATCATCAAATTTGCTTTAATAGAGTGATTTGTTATAAAAAAAAGATAAACTGAATCTTAATTCCAGCAAGCTAAGAATTTAGTACTGCTGCCTGGTAAGATAAATGTAGTGACTTGTAATGGTAGGGAATTCAAATTTCATTTTGTGTATTTTCTGGACAGCTGCTATCAGAACTGTAGGTTTTATTAAATATGTACTTGATTATATTCAATGTCATTGAATCTAAGGCCAAGAGTACATACACTGAAACAGAAAAGCCTTTAGATACGTGCTCTCAAGGCAATAGAGACAGTCAATCATCATTGATTTGTACCTCTTTTTTTACCCTTCAGCTGCAAGAACAAAGGAGTTCTTACCATGAACCCATTTTGGGACTTTGGAAGTAAACCACTATCTTGCATGGCGCTGTACAAAAGGGAAGGTGAGTATAGTTGAGCTAGTTGCATGGCCTGGTGAGGTAGAGAGTTCAGTGTGCTCTTTCAAGTGCCTTGGGTTTCCCTGAATTGAGGGGCAGTGTTTCAGGCATAAACTGGTAATAGATCATGCAGCAAAGGCATGAACAGTGGACAACCAAAGCCAGGGTCTGGTTGGAGAATGTGGTGGAAATAGAGAGTAAACTGTAATACCTAGAGACAAGAGAAACTAAATCATCAAGAAAAGGCCACTGGAAACTGAATGAATAACAAATAGGCCATTAATTTCATGCCAAAGGTCAGGAATAAACCAAATATATGTGAATGAATGGCAGGCAGTGCATATATACATGGATCAAATTAGGTGTGGGATTTTTTACTCACCAATGTCACAAGATCATGAAGGGTCAACCCTTTTACCTGTATACCCAGAGATCATCTTTGGAGAGAATAAAGGAGAGGGAGTGAATTTAGAAAGCTTAAGTTAAATTTAGAAATCCCGTTAAAGCCCATGAGTGGCTTTAACTAACTTACTTTATTTTTTATTGTATAAAAATACACATAACATTAAGTTTACCATAATAACCCATTTTTAAAAAATAAGCTTTTATTGATTTCAGAGAGGAAGGGAGAGAGAAACATCAATGATGAGAGGGGATCATTGATCAGATGCCTCCTGTACACCCCCCGACTCAGATCAAGCCTGCAACCCAGGCATGTGTCCTGATTGGGAATTGAACTGTGACCTCCTACTTCATAGGTTGATGCTCAACCACTGAGCCACTATGGGTGGGCTTAATCAATTTTGTGTACAGTATAGTGGTGTTGAGTACATTTATATTGTTTTATAATGATTACTGGATCATTAAAAGTAAGGTGAGCACCCAAAATCAGTAATCCTGGTAGAACACAAAGCACACTCAGGAACCGGACAGCAAGGCAAATAAATGTTTTTACCCCTGCAGGAGGGTACGCATGCACAGGGTCTGGGAGCACATGCACATTGAGCAGGCAGTCCGCTGAAGCATGTGATTTGTCCCTCACTCTATTTTTTTAAAATAAATCTTTATTGTTCAGATTATTACAGATGTTCCTCTTTCCCCCCCCCCCCCATAGCTCCCTCCACCTGATTCCCCACTCAACTCCATGCCCTTACCCCCCGGCCACTGTCTTCATCCATAGGGGTAAGATTTTTTCCAATCTCTTCCCATACCCCTCACACTCTCTTTCTCCCAAGAATTGTCAGTCCACTCCCTTTCTATGCTCCTAATTCTATTATATCATCAGTTTATCCTGTTCATCATATTTTTATTCACTTGATTTTTAGATTCACTTGTTCATAGGTATTTGTTGTCATTTTGTTGTTTATAATTTTTATCTTTATCTTTTTCTTCTTCCTCTTCTTTTGTTACTTTTTAAAATTTAATAAATCTTTATTGTTCATATTATTACAGTTGTTTCTCTTTTTTCCCTCCATAGCTCCCTCCACCCAGTTTCTACTCCACCCTCTGTTCTTACCACCGCTTCCCTCCCCGCCCCCCCACTATCCTCATCTGTAGGTGTATGATTTTTGTCCAATCTCTTCCCACACCTACCACACCCTTTCCCCCCAAGAATAGTTAGTCCACTCCCTGTCTATGCCCCTGATTCTATTATATTTGCCAGTTTTTTTCTGTTAATTAGATTTTTTATTCTTTTTATTTTTAGATTCACTTGTTGATAGATATGTATTTGTTGCTCATAATTTTCATCTTTACCTTTTTATTCTTCTTCCTCCTCTTAAAGAATACCTTTCAACATTTCATATAATACTGGTTTGGCAGTGTTGAACTCCTTTAGCTTTTTATCTGTGAAGCTCTTTATCTGACCTTTAATTCTGAATGATAGCTGTGCCAAGTAGAATAATCTTGGTTGTAGGTTCTTGCTATTCATCACTTTAAATATTTCTTGCCACTCCCATCTGGCCTGAATAGTTTCTGTTGAGAAATCAGCTGACAATCATATGGGTACTCCCTTGTAGGTAATTAACTGTTTTTCTCTTGCTGCTTTTAATATTCTCTCTTTGTCTTTTGCTCTTGGCATTTTAATTATGATGTGTCTTGGTGTGGTCTTCTTTGGATTCTTTTTGCTTGGGGTTCTCTGCGCTTCATGGACTTGTAAGTTTATTTCTTTCACCAGGTAAGGGAAGTTTTCTGTCATTATTTCTTCAAATAGGTTTTCAGTATTCTTGCTCTTTCTCTTCTTCTGGCACCCCCATAATTCGGATATTGGTACACTTGAAGTTGTCCCAGAGGCTCCTTACACTACCTTCATATTTTTGGATTCTTTTTTCTTTTCCAGTTGAGTGTTTTTGTTTCCTCATATTTCAAATCTTTGGTTTGATTTTTGGGGTTCTTTGGTCTACTGTTGAATTTCTGTATATTCTTTATTTCAGACAGTGTATGTTTAATTTCTGACCTGTCCTTTTCCATTTTTTTTTTTTTGGCATTCTCATTAAGATCCTTAAAGGTCTCACTAAGTTCCTAAAAGTTGTTTTTTTAAAAATATGTATTTTTATTGATTTTTTTACAGAGATGAAGGGAGAGGGGCAGAGAGTTAGAAACATTGATGAGAGAGAGACATCGATCAGCTGCCTCCTGCACGCCCCCCATTGGGGATGTGCCTGCAACCAAGGTACATGCCCTTGACCAGAATCGAACCTGGGACCCCTCAGTCCTCAGACCAACGCTCTATCCACTGAGCCAAACCGGTTTTGGCATTTGTCGAAGGTTTTTAGAAGATTCTTGAGTAACCTTATAACTGGTCTTGAACTCTATATTCAGTAGTTTGCTTTCCTCCATTTCTTTCATTTGTGACATGTTTCTTTGTCTCCACATTTTGGTTGCTTTTCTGTGTTTTCTGTGGCAGGTAACCTATAGGACCCAGTGGTTCAGCCTCCCCAATCACCTGAGGTGCACCCCTTTGTGGCCTGAGTGCAAGTTTGGTTGTAGTTAAGCCTTGATTGCTGTTGGTACACTGGCAGGAATTGAACTTCAGGCCAATTGGCTGTGAGGACCCGCTGTGTCTATAATGGAAGAACTTATGTGCTGGAGACACCCTTATGGGACAGCACTTGTTTTAGTGGGGCTTTGGTGCTCACTGAGTCTGCCTCTTGAATGTGTCACTTATGGGTCTGAGGAGTTGAAATCTGGTGTCATCTCACACTGACCACTAGATACTCTGGCTTCTGGATCTCCAATGGGGTGTCAGCTACTGTCTGAGGCCACCCAGCAGGACTACAGCAAGATATGCAAATTTCTCCTCTTTGGTTGGGGTTTGGAAGTCTTGGAGCTATTTGACCAGATCTGAAGAATGTTAGGTTAAGCTGTGATAGGGCAGACCATTTATATGCAAAGCTGTTGTGAACAGTTTGGGTGGGTTTGTAAATTGGGCAGGGCAGAGTCTCAGGGAGTCACTAGGGCATGGCAAACAGTGATGGCTGTCAGTCAGCTGTTCTCTGTGTTTCCGAGTTTCCAAGTCCCCACACCCTGTGCCCCACTGCAAGAAAGCCACCCTCATTTTTCAACCCAATTGCAGACAGTCTAGCTTCTCCCTGTAGGCGTCTGGGTCCCCAGAGTCTCACCGGAAACTGGAGCTCAGAGTAATTGGGAGCTTGTGTCTCCCTTTGGGTTGAAAAAACAGTGCACCCAGTTGCCAGCTGCCAGCCCAATTTGCACGCCTCTGTACCTCAGCTTTTCTGTGCTTGTGCACATCTCAATGCTTTTTTCTCTTTCCTTCTAGTTGTAGAACTTTTACTCAGCTAGCTTTCCCATGGTTCTGGGTGATAGATGTTTTGTCTTTTGGTTGTAGTTTTGGTGTGGTTGTGAGAAGCAGCATGTACAGGTATATACCTTATGCTGCCATCTTGGTTTCTCTCTGTCCCTCACTCTTGATTAGAAGAGTTTAGGCTTACTATCTTGTGGGATTGGCTAATTTAAAAAGGGAGAGATTGACTTTTGCTGTTTCAAAATGGTGGTTGCCTAAACTCTCTTCTTTTACAGAAAAGTTTTTTTTGCTTATTCTCACATTATCACTACCTATCTCCAGAACTTTTCCATCATCTCAGACTAAATCTTTGTACCCATTAACCAACTCCCTATTGACCCCCTACTTCACAGCCCTTGGCAACCACTATTGTACTTTCTCTCTCTATGAACTTGAGTGTTCTAGGTTATATAACTGAAATCATATAATATTTGTCGTTTTATGTTTAGCTTATTTCACTTAGCATATGGTCAAGGTTCATCCATGTTGTGGCATGAATCAGAACTTCATTCCTTTTTAAGGTTGAATAATATTCTATAGTGTGTATATACTACATTTTGCTTATCCATTCACCTTTTGATGGATATTTGGGTTGTTTCCACCTTTTTGCTGTTATGAATAATGCTATGAACATGGTTGTACAGATATCTGTTTGAGTCCTCTGCTTTATATTCTTTTGGGTATATAACTGGAGTGAAATTACTGAATCATATGGTAATTCTATGTTCAATTTATTGAGGAGCCACCATGTTTATCACATTGATTGCACCATTTTACATTTTCACCAATAGTGCACAGAGTTCGAATTTCTCCACATCCTCACAAACACTTGTTGTTTTCTGTTTGTTTTTGTTTTTATATATTTTTATTGATTTCAGAGAGGAAAGGAGAGATAGAGAAAGAGATAGAATCATTGGTTGGGTGACTCTTGCATGCCTCCTTACTGGAATTGAGCCCACAACTGGACATATGCCTTTGACCAGAATCGAACTTGGGATCCTTCAGTGCACAGGCCAACACTCTATCCACTGAGAAAAATCATCTAGGGCTGCTTTTGTTTTTAAATAGCTATCCTGATTGGTTTGAGATGGTATGTCATTGTGATTTTGGTTTGTATTTCCCTAATATCTATTGATGATGTGCATCTTTTCATGTATTTATGGGCCATTTGTTTATCTTCTTCAAAGAAGTGTCTGCTCAAGTTCTTTGCCCCATTTTTTTGTTTTGTTGTTGAGTTGAAGAAGTTCCTTGTATATCCTAGATATCAATCTCTTATTTGGTATGAAATTTGCAAATATTTTCTCCCATTCTGTGGGTTGTCCTTTTACTAAATTTAGGACTTCTAGCACTATGTTTAATAGAAGTGAAAAAAGCAGAAATCCTTTTGTTTCTGATCATAGAGGAAAGTTTTCAGTCTTATACTATTAAGTATAATGTTAGCGGTAGGTTTTTCATATATGACCTTTATTATGTTGAGGTTGTTTTCTCCTAATTCTAGTTTGCTGAGTATTTTTATGGTGAAAAGGTATTGAATTTTGTCAAGTGCTTTTCTGCACCAATTGAGATACCCCATTTATTCTGTTAATGTAATGTAATATATTAATTGATTTTCATATGTTAAACCAACTTTGCATTCAAGGAATGTATCCCACTTGGTGATGATGTGTACTTGAACTTGTTTTTAAACTAAATCAAATTGAGGCTATTTCTGCCTTGCTAACCAGCTCTTGGAGAACTTGAGAAGATCAAAATAATTTTAGAGATTAGATAAATTATATTTACTCACATATAAATTATAATATAAATAAACACACTTTAACATACCATTTTAGGGTATATATATGGTTGGGGGAGGGGGGTGTATGTAGACAATGAAACATCTCTATATAAAAAAGCCTAAGCAACCATCTGACTGCCCAACCATCTGACTGGTAGCTATGATGTACAATGACCAGCAGGGGGAGATGTTCAATGCAGGAGCTGATGAGCTGTGGTGACTTGGCAGCTCAGTTCTCAGATGACGCTCCTGGAACCAGAGAAGAGGGAGCCCAATTCTGGGGTGTGTTACCCGAGAACCACCCTCTCACAATATGGGACTCCTTGGGGATGTTGGAGAACCAGTTTTTGCCTGATCCTTGCAGGCCAGGCGGAGAGACCCCACCTGCCAGAGGGACCCTGCTCACTCTGCAGATGCCCTTCAAGCCATGGTGCTGCCTCAGGTGCAGCTGAATAGGAAAGAACTGTGGGAGGTTGGCTCAAGGGCATGTCCAACCCCTCTTGCTCAGTCCCATCTCATTGGCCAACTTCTAATTATTTTCCTATCAATGTGCACAATTCTGTGCACCAGGCCTCTAGTAATTACTATAAGATGGTTTCTGGAGTCACATTCCTGTTCAAATTATGCCTCCCCCACTATGGCTGGGTAAACTTGGGCAAGTATTATACTTACTTGTTTCAGATTCCTCAGTTGTAAAATAGGCGTTAAAGGGATTCCCACTTTAGGATTGTTGTAAAGATTAAAGAGATAATGTTTTTAAAACACTTAGAATAGTTCTTGGCATTTAGTAAGTGAATGATCGATCTATAAGGATAATTATTATATTATTACACTCTAATTAATGAAAATTAAGAATCTTTTACTAAATCCAAGCTTATAATCAGATTTTCAGCTGGAACTAGTTGGTGGCAAGGAAAGCATTTACAGTTGAAAAACTATAGGCAGAGACCTTTACATTAGATAAAAGATTGTCAGCTTTATCATTTGTGAGTGTCATCTAATTCACACCTGAAAAGAAACCAAGAATCCTATCCTTCAGTTCTCCCTCAGGTTAAAAGAAGTAATCTTTCAATCTGCAGAGATTGCATGTAAGTGTAGAATTTGACCTTGAAACTTCTCACCACCCATAGGAAGGCTGTGTGCAGTTTAAACAGTCACAAATGCCTTTCCATAATACTTCAATGCATCTGGTATTATAAATCACATTTGTCTGTCTCTCTCACTAGAGCATACATTTCTCAAGGTCAGGGTCAATGCCTGACCTTCTCTATAATCTCATACCTTCTAACACAGTGCCTCAATCTTAGCAAATGTGTTTTGAGTTGAATTCCCTGCTTCCATTCTATTGACATTTATTCATATGAAATTGAGGAAAAATACATAGATATAAAAAACATAGATTTGCATTCTGGCTGCGTCCACTCAGTAGTTGAATAAACTTGAAACAGTAACTTCATAAGTCCAAGCTTCTGCTTCTCACTTAAAGATAGAAATAATATTTACCCCAGAGATCAGTGAAAATAAAATAAGACAATACATAATATAAAGCACTGTGGAAAGTGACAATAGATGATCAAAGAAATCTTATTTGACTCTGAATTTTGCTGCATTAAGTCACCTCTCTAATTCCCAATTCAATTATTAAACTTCTTTTTTAAACTAAGGATTGTACTTGTCTACCACATTAAAAAATATCTCCATGAAATACTTTATTTTTATTTTTTTCCTGCTTTTATTTACTTATTTTTTAAATTAAATCTTTATTATTTAGATTATTACATTTGTTTCTCTTTTTTCCCCTCCATAGCTCCCCTCCACCCAGCTCTCACCTTTCCCTCTACCCTTACCTCCCTCCCGTTGACCTCATCCATAGGTGTATGATTTTTGTCCAGTCTCTCCCTGTACACCCCTCACCCCTTTCCCCCTGAGAATTATCAGTCCACTCCCTTTTTGTGCTCCTGATTCTAATATGCTCACCAGTTTATTCTGTTGATCAAATTTTTAATTCACTTAATTTTTAGATTCACTTGTTGATAGATATGTATTTGTTCATAATTTTTTGGCTTTTACCTTTTTCTTCTTCCTCTCCTAAAAGAGTACCTTTCAGCATTTCATATAATACTGGTTTGGAGTTGATGAACTCCTTTAGCTTTTTCTTCTCTGTGAAGCTCTTTATCTGCTCTTTAATTCTGAATGATAGCTTTGCTGGATAGAGTATTCTTGGTTGTAGGTTCTTGCTATTCATCATGTTGAATATTTCTTGCCACTCCTGTCTAGCCTGCATCGTTTTTGTTGAGAAATCAGCTGACAGTCGTATGCGTGCTCCCTTGTAGGTAATGAACTGTTTTTCTCTTGCTGCTTTTAATATCCTCTCTTTGTCTTTTACTCTTGGTATTTTAATTATGATGTGTCTTGATGTGGTCCTCTTTGGATTCCTTTTATATGGGGTTCTGTGTGCTTCCTGGACTTGTAAGTCTATTTCTTTTACCAGATGTGGGAAGTTTTCAGTCATTATTTCTTTAAATAGGTTTTCAGTATCTTGCTCTCTCTCTTCTTCTGGCACCCCCACAATTCTGATGTTGGTATGCTTGAAGCTGTCCCAGAGGCTCCTTACATTATCTTCACATTTTTGGATTCTTTTCTCTTCTTGCTTTTCTAGTTGAGTGTTTTCTGATTCTTTATATTTCAAATTTTTGACTTGATTATTGCCTTCCCCTAGTCTGCTGTTAGGTCTCTGTATAATATTTTTTATTTCAGTCAGTGTATGTTTAATTTCTAGTTGGTCCTTTTCCATTTCCTCTTGGGTCTCACTAACTTTATCCAACTTTTCTAGGATATTCTTGAAAAACCTTATAACCATGATTTTGAACTCTATATTCAGTCGTTTGTTTTCCTCCATTTCTTTTGTTTGTGATCTCTTCCTTTGTCATGGCATTTTCACTATGCCAGGAAAACTTCTGTGTTGGATTCAGCCTTATGATACAAGACTTGCAAAACTGCAAAAGCCTCCCTGTTGAGCTTGGGATGGGTGGAGTCTCAGAGCTTAATGGACCGCCTTGCCTTCCAGTCGGCCCTGCCTTCCACGTCCCCTAAGTCTCATGTGACTAGGTAATTGCTGGAGCGGTCCCTGTGTGCGTGCTCTCGCAGTGCCTCTAGACTACTGCCTTTCTGGCTCCCCTGTGCTCCAGGACCATATGAATCTGGGTCCCCAGGGTTTCACCCGAAACTGGAGTTTAGTGGAGTTAGAAGTGGCACAGCTGTCTCCGCCCACTTGTGAAAGCCAGCAGTACAATCAGCAGTCGGTCTTCTGTGCGCAGTGCTGCTGCGCAGCCGGACTTCTGCCCTTTTGCAACTCCCCTAGATTTCTGTGCACCTCTCCCTTTTCACAGTCCAAACTCCCCCCATATGAGTTTTGGCTGGACCTGGGGTTTAGTGTTGTAGGATAAGTGGTTCAATGCTGTTGGGAGTCTTCGTTTCCCTTTCGCCAGAGAAAGCCAGCCAGGTACTCTGGCACCCGCTCTCTTCATGCGCACGTCTCCGTACCTCAGCTTTTTGCAGCTCCTCTGAGTCTCTGTGAGCCCTTTTCTTTCCTTCTAGTTGTAGAATTTCCACTCAGCCAGCTTTTCTGTGGTTCTGGATGATGTCTGTTCTGTCTTTTAGTTGTAGTTTTGAAATCGTTGTGCAAGGGAGCAGTGTAGGTGTTTACCTATGCTGTCATCTTGGATTCTCCTCCATGAAATTTTTTAAGTAATGGACTTAGTTTTTCAGAAGAGTTTTAGATTTATAAAAAATTGAGCAAATAGCACAGGGTTCCCATATACTCACCCTCTGCACAGTTCCCTCTATTATTAACATGTTATATTGGGTGGTACATTTGTTATAGTTAACTAGAGGCCTAGTGCATGAATTTATGCATGGGTAGGGTCACTTGGCCTGAATAAAAGAAGGTAAATAAAGTAGCCAAAGAACATATATATATAGTCCATGGACACAGACAACAAAGTGGTGAAGACCAGGAGAGGGGCCTGGGTGGAGGTGGACAAAGAGGGGAAAATGGGAGACATCTGTAATAGTGTCAACAATTTAAAAAATAAAGAAAAGAAAGGTTGTCTCCACACACAGCCTCTATTTAATGCACAGTAGGCCATGATTGGGACAGAGATAGTCTCAATTTTTATTCTATTCAAACAATAATTAAATTATTTTTGTGATTTTTCTTCTTGGCATTCATAATTATTCAATTCTCTCACATTAAAAAGCTCATTGACTCTCTTTGACAAATACTATTAGACAATCCGCAATATATTTGATGCATGGAAGTCAAACTTTCTGAAGAAAGGGTTCCCCAAATTCTTGCCAACTTTTTAAAAATTTCATTGAGTGAATTTTAATTATTTCTTGTTTATTGTTTTCAATATTTCCTTAGCAGTATGATTACTCAAACTTAAAAAGAGCAGTGTTATTGAAGTGCTTCATTGCTTAAAGGAACTTGTTAAATATGTTAAAGAGAGAATTGATAAAAAGTGTATTCCTTTAAATGCCTGTTCTTAAAAAGGACAATGTTGCTTATGAACAGGAAAAGAAATTCCAACTTGAGTAGACAAAGATTATGCCATTTGTCATAATTATCTTGAAGAATTTTATTCTTTTACATGGATATTTCTAAATATGCATCCAGCAAGTGAAATCATCATGTATAGTAATGAAGAAGGGAATTCAAATTCATGACAATGTTTTTTTGGTTAGTGGGGTAACTTATAAAAATTCATTAATTAAGAAACAAAATGTTGCCAAAACTGGTGTGGCTCAGTGGATAGAGCACCGGCCTGCGCACTGAAAGGTCCCAGGTTCGATTCCGGTCAAGGGCATGTATCTTGGTTGCGGGCACATCCCCAGTAGGGGGCGTGCAGGAGGCAGCTGATCAATGTTTCTCATCGATGTTTCTAACTCTCTGTCCCTCTCCCTTCCACTCTGTAAAAAAAAAAATCAATAAATAAAAAAAAAGAAACAAAATGTTATCCTGGAAAATGGAAAGCCATTCATGTCACAAAAGATGGAATTGTATGTTTTAACACTCAAATTTGAAGAGCGGTTCTTGGAATTGTTGATTTTTACAGTAAATATTCAAGATATCAGCTCATATGATAATGTTCAGCATATTTTCTTATTATTAATGCACTAAAGGCCAGATGCACGACATTCATGCAAGAGTAGGCCTTCCTTCCCCCAGCTGCTGGCACCAGCTTCTCTCTGGCACCCAGGACCTGGGCTTCCCTCACAGCCCCAGCTTCGTCTGGAAGTGTCGTCCAGAAGGACATCCAGTCTAATTAGCATATTATGCTTTTATTATTATAGATGTTCAATGCAGAAAACAATGAAGTAATTTAGATGTAGAAGCTCTGTTACAATGTAATGAAACATGAACTATAACTGCAGGAAATCTTATAAGCAAATGCTACAAAATAGGAATTGTTAAGAAAAGCCAAATCAGCCCTAGCTCATTTGGCTCACTGGATAGAGCTTGGGCCAACGGTCTGAAGGGTCCCAGATTTTGATTCCAGCCAAGGGCACATGCCAGATTGGAGGCTTAATTCTCAGTAGGTATGCAAGAGGCAGCCAATCAATGATTTTCTCTTATCATTGATGTTTCTATCTCCCTCTATCCCTCTCCCTTCCTCTCTGAAATCAATAAAAATACATTAAAAAAAGAAAAATCATCAGGGAAATATAACTTTAAAAAGGGGTATGTAATTTAGATACTTATTGATTTCAGATAAATACAAATAATTTTAGTATAAATATATCCTATGCAATATTTTTTATCTCAGTGTATATATGCATAGGTAATTAGAAATCATTCTAATTTAATTAAGTATCATATGGAGTTTTCTTAATTCTTTTTTTTCTAATTGTAAAAAGAACATTTAACATGAGCTCTACTCTCTCTATAAAACGTTAAGTGTACAATATAGTGTTGTTGACTGGTTTCCAGTGTTTTGTTTTTTTTCTGTGTTTTTTTTTCCCAGTGTTTTGTTGTTGTTTTTTCTGGTTGGGGGGGCGGATGGAGAGGTAGCAGGGGAGGAGAAGGCAGCCCACAAGGTCAGAGCCAATGTTTCCCTGGACCATGTTCCCACTCGTGATGACCATTGTTTTTATTTGTTGAATCTGGCAACCTTAGTAATGCTGGGATCTGAATTAAGATCTTTTGTATTTAAGTCTAGTGATCTTTCCACTATGACTTTCCTTCTAGTTGAGTTCTTAAAATAACCAACCACATGAATATGTTTGGAATTAAGTCTCACAGTAACTTTTTCACAATTTGTTGGTACTTAGACAGCTGGAGAATGTCCCTGGAGGGGAAATAGAATCTCATCTTACTGCCTCTCTTTTTACCTAATAGAGCATTCTTCTGGACAGTTTGTTGAGTTAAGCCATATGGGAAATTTTCTTCATTGTTAGGAGATGAAGTCAATGGCATTCTAGGTTGAGCCTTTAGAGCAGTTCTATGTTCAAAATGCCATGCATTCAGCTTAAAAGGAGGACAAGAAAGGTGCAAATTGGAATTACATCACCCTTATAGGATTTATGAAAACAACATTACTACTGTACTGTTAATTGTGATTTTTTTTTTAAAAAAAGCTTATTTTTATTGACTCCAGAGAGGAAAGGAGAAGGAGAGAGAGATAGAAACATCAATGATGAGAGAGAATCATTGATCAGTTGCATTGGGAACTTTTGAATGGGGAACACCCAGGATATGTTGCATTCTTAAACTATGTCACAGAGAATGTCACAGAGACATCTGAACATCTAGAAATCTTTTTAACCTTGTAAATATACAAACATATCCTGGTTTACACTGTGACAAAACAAAGACATTCCTTGCTGTATTTAGAAAGCTTGCCTGCATCCAGTATCTCACTATTTACCCTTACTCCCCTACCTATAGAATCGCCACTTTCTGACTGTGAAGATGAAGCATGCATGCATCCTAACACTCCACCATTTCATAAGAAAATGCAGAAGGCTTAAAAACACATGCAGCCATGAACACTCACTGATAGACATAAAACAACTAGTAGTATTTTGTCTGTGAGGATAGCTGTATACTAGTATTTTATCATCAAGGGCAACTCTTATATAATGGATCCCAGGGTTTATAACAGCCCACGAATGTCAAGAGATCAATGGCTTATTAAATGCTGCCGAAGGGTCCCAGGTTTGATTCCAGTCAAAGGCACATAGCCTGATTGCAGGTTCTTTCCTGGCCTGGGCCCTGGTTGAGGTTCCTGAAGGAGGCGATCAACCGATGTGTTTCTCTCACATCGATATTTCTCTCTGTCTTTCTCTCTCTCTTTCACTTTCTCTAAAAACCAATGGAAAAATAACCTTGGGTGAAGATTTAAAAAAAAAATGCTGCCTATTAGAGTATCGCACTCAAAGTATCCATCAATAAGAGGGTTATCAAGAAAGAAAAATAAGGAATTACACATTACAAAAAAAAAAAGAAACCTAGAAAAATTCAACAGTTATACATTGTCCTTTGAAGCATTTTTGTCATTGTCTGAAACTATAGGTAAGTTCAGGAAAGGGAAGAGGGAAAGTTTTCTCTTACAGATCAGGAACAACTCAGTAGCTCAATATCCTACAGAGGAGCTCAAAGCAAAAAAGTAAGTCAACTTTCCCCATTCTCTGGGGAGCAGAGAGAGTTTGGAGACTGAATTAATAATCAATTATGCCTACATGAGGAAGCACTCATAAAAATTATGGAGTTCAGAGAACTTCTCAGTTGGTAAGCACAACCACATGCTGGAAAGCTGACACATCTCAACTCCATGAGGAGAGAAGCTCCTGCTCTCAGGGACCTCCTAAAAAATAAAAAATAAATAAAAAATTACTGTGGCTGTATTTTCAAGTCCTAGAAGTTTCTTCCAAGCCATACTAATTCTAATTGAGCATACAGAAGGAAAAACTTATCAGTCTCAAATTAAACCTCCCATAAAGCAAAAGGAATTAACACATGGCTCTTTATTCTTCCCAAATGTGAGGCATACAGTAGGTTGTCAGAACCTGGCTTCGGAGAACTTGAGAGTGCTAAGAAAAGCTGAGCTATTCAAAGTAAAAAGCTGTGCTCAGCTCTTCTCTGTCACTGTGACATCAGCCTCTTGTGCCCACATAGCCCTGAGTCCTCTTATTCATTAAATGATTTCCTTCTATCTAATGCCTGCAGTCCCATGACCTGATGGTTCAGATAAATCATGTGCCAAATCTTGGCAGCTGTATCTCTTTGTTGTGGGAAGGTCAAGGAGTCCCTTAAAAAATCTGAAGGGCACAAAAATATTACTAATGCACATACAGGTTTGGAGGGGCCTACAAGATGAAACTCCTTGGCATGCAACCAAAAGCCTTTGGTAATTTGTAACTAACTTACTTCTTTAGTGTCCTTATTCCTTTCCCCTCTCTTTCCACTAGCACATAGTCTGTCTATTGCCTCCGTGTCTTTGCACATGCTGTTCCTTCTGTCCTTTCTCATCTTCTCCCATGGAAAACTCATAATCATCCTTGAGAACATTTCAGATTCTCTGTATAATATCTTCCAACAACTCCAGGGAAATTTAGTCACTTCTTTGTGCTTTTATAAGCCTTTGTTGATATCTTTATTATAATGCCTGTCACATCAGACTGTAATTATATGTTAAATTTGAGGACAGAGATCATGTCTTGATCATCTAGTGATCAATGCAGCCCCTGGCAGATAGTAGGTACTCAATACACTTTTTTAATGAACCAACATCTAAATTGTTTGCTTAATTTTTGTGTGAAACTAGCTTAATACTGTGGTTGTCTTTAGTATGACAATTTATTCTTAAATACTTATATAGAAGGAAGACAGTGAATAAACTAATTGCATCACTCCTGGAAACCTGCTAATTCTGTTAAATTTATCCCCCAAAGTGGGGAAAATGTACAAAGTACAATGTTAAACGTGGCTTTATAATTACAATGAAAAAAAGTGTTTATAAAACCATTTCCATTTCCAATTCTCCTTTCTCTTAACAGAGTAAGTATAAGAAAAGATATACAAATACCCTCTGTAGACTTCATCAGAAGAGTTCTTTTTAAAAAAATCAAACAATAGATTTTTATCATCAATAGAGACCTTTTGGTCATTTGTTCAATCCTGTCATGTATGAATCTCTATACCAATCTCCCCAATAAATGCTTACCTAGTCTCTACTTGAACACTTCCTGTAATGGGGGAACTCACTACTTAGAAGATACTTGATTCCTTATTTTAACAATGATAATAGCCAAGTTTAGCTCAAATCTGCCTCCTTGTATTCATAAGCCATTGAAGTTAGTCCTTTAGTCTTAAACCACAAAAAACATTCCTTCTTTGTTATGGTCACTCTATAAAATATGAAAAACAGCTATAATAGTCACTCCAAGCTATTTCTTCTCTTCTCTTCTCTTCTCTTCTCTTCTCTTCTCTTCTCTTCTCTTCTCTTCTCTTCTCTTCTCTTCTTTTCTCTTCTCTTCTCTTCTCTTCTCTTCTTTACATGGTGTAGAGTCACACCTCAGCAATGGTTAGGAGAAAGAGGGATAGCATGAAGCCTGGATAGGACCAGAGCTAAGAGAACTGATCCAATTCCAGGACTTTAGTTGGAAGATAAGCTGCTTAAATAAATCCTAGGTACACCAAGGGCATTCAAAGGGCTTTGATCCAATAGATGGAGACAAGGGTGTGGCCATATTTGAAATCAGACAGGTGGCAGCCTTATGCCTCCATTAGGTTTTGGAGCAGGTCCTCAATCATCAGGTGAGGAACACAAGAATCCAGACCTGAGCAAAGCAGCTGCAAAGAATAAGGCAAATTAATCAAGAAGACTGGAGTTCAAAGAAGGGCTGTGTTTCTAGGGGAAACTGAGGTAGTAAGAATAAAAATGACTCTGGAGTCATAAAAACTTTGTTTAATTCCATTTTTTAACTTTCCAAACCTCAGTGTCCTCATGTGAAAATGGGACTAATGACTGTATTTATTGAAAGGATTCCTATGAAAACTTGCTATGAAAGTCTACATATAGTTAGTGCTTATCAAATGTTTTATTATTGCAAATAAATGCAATAATAAAACTTAAGTTATATAACTTAATAAAATTTAAGTTATATGAAGGTTTGAATTATTTCACATTTGAAGCCCTAAAAATTCATTATATACTAAGAGCATGTTCTCAAAATATTTTTAACACCTTTAAGAAAAGCACTATATTTATTCTTCTATTTTTAAAAATATATTTTTATTGATTTCAGAGAGGAAAGGAGAAAAAAAGAGAAAGAAACATTAATTATGAGAGAACGATTGATTGGCTGCCTCCTAGGGGATCGAGCTGGCAACCTGGGCCTGTGCCCTTGACTGGAATCCAACCGGGGACCCTTCTGTCCACAGGCTGAAGCACTATCCACTGAGACAAATCAGCCAGGGGCTATATCTATTATATCTATTTTTTTAAAAGATGACGAGGATTGATGTGGATTAGTTGAAAATGGCTTGTAAAGTAAGAATAATATAATATGATTCACTATAATCCTCATAATAACTGTATCAATAATATGGTTATAAACATATACTTATTTTCAGTTTTTATTTTTCTTGATTATGTTTTACTTAAAATGAGGACTTCACCATAA